>OX377618.1:115469734-115817938 GCA_947397865.1 Polietes domitor | reverse complement strand
CATTGCAATCAAAATACCCTAAAATAACTTTGTTAAATAGAATACAGTCTGGAGCTGCCTTCAAAATTAATACCACATTTCCGAAAATGTGTGTTCCTAACCTTGAAGGTTCAAGGGGTATATAAAGGATACAATTGTACTGTATATTGTAGTTTCATCGTACTTTGAAAATGTGTATCCCCTAAAAGTGCGCAGTAAATGTAAAATCTAGAACTATATGATGGCATCATATTTACTCCTTACTCCGTTTTCCCTCAAAAGAACGTGTAACTTTTTATCATATTTTGCAGCATTTCACCCATACATGTATCGAAATTTATGAATTTACCTGCAGTAAACATTCACAAAAGTTTATCCCTTTCTGTACGTTATGTCATAAGTACGAACTCGGAAGAGTCTATAATTATACTCGACTACACACTTCTAATCACAAAATATGCAACAGTTAGGTTGGTACCAATTTGAACTGTTTTACCCACTCAAACAAAAAACAAGTACAAGGCCGTTAAGTTCGGACGGGCCCAATTTTATATACCATCCACCACGGAGTGCATTCCACAGTATTACCGGCAGATTAGAGAGCTGTCAACTTAACATAGAAGTGCACTAAACATTTTATGATCATCACAATATTTGTTTACAATTTCTATAAGCCATACTTATGCGCACTGTTTTACATAAATAATGATGCTTCATTATTATAATATTAATAGTCCTCTACTATATACATATAAAACAAAACAAATAAATCTAACATTGAAAAAGATGGCTAAACCATCTCTTTGTATAATAACTTGTATTTATAAACATTTATTTTAGTAGTTTTTTTGCTCAAATATGGTCTTTAAAAATAATTCTTTATTTGTTGGGCATTATTAAGGTCAAGAAACGCATTCAATGGGTTCAGCGTCGATTAACAGCCTTTTATTTAAATTTAGATTTTTTGAATATTAAAAACCCAATTTATGGGGCACAATTTTTAAAAATAATATTTAATTTCTATGAAAATTAAAATTGTACCTTCAATATCGCCGCTCATATTTTGGCTTATCAATATATCTGGGTAATGAAATAGAAAAAAATCCCACAATTTGTACCAAAAAGTCGGAAAATATGAAAAGCCAACAAAAAATGTTTTTTCAATAATATTCCCCAATGAGTTTTCAAAAGTTGTACAATTTGTAAGATTTTTTAAGAAATTCCTGATCTTTATGAAATCGTGATATAAATCGAATTTAATTTAAAACAATATACTTGTTATACACTCCTTATGTATTTGTGCATTTGTTTGTAACACCCAAAAGGAAGCGATAGACCCATCGACTTAGAATCACTTTTTGAATAGATTTAGCAATGTCCGTCTGTCTGTCCATCTATTCTTGTAATTAAAGTACAGGTAGCAAGTGTAGCCTAGGGCGTACCTCAAAAAAAAAAGTTCGCCGTACACCTTCAAATATGAAGTATTATTGAAAGGTAGTTTCAAAAAATTTTTTTTTATTTTTTTATGCCGAACGTAGGGGTCGCGCTTTTACATTTTTCTATATAACTTCTGCATTTATAAACAGTTTTTAAAAGTGTGATACATCGATGTTTTTGTCTCGACGAGGCCGATTTTTTGTCTTTGAAGTCATTGAGCTCAAGCACCCCCTTCTGGTAACTTGCCCATCATATCTCAGTTGCTACTCTACCCTAATGACCACTCTAATATCAGAAAATTAAAGCTCACATAAAATCATGAAACTCTTCCTAAGGAAGTATGTCGATTTTCGCAGCAGAAAAAGTGTTAAACTAGTTTTTTTCTTATTTTACCGAGAGCATTGCATGTATTTATAAGTTGTTCTTTGTATCTTCGATGTTTACAGTCGGTTGTCAAAGTGTAATACATATATTGGTGTTTTTGGCCCATGCGTTGCTCATCGGTGACCGCCATAGCTGATTCATGCACAACATGAGCAAAACTACTTTGTCACATTGTTTCCCTATTGCAAATCGTTTTACCTGTGAAGTAACGGTCTATATTTTATTGTAACAATAAAAATTAGTTCAGTAATAAGGCGTTGGTGGCTCAACAAAGCATTATTAAATATTTCAATTTCCATTATACAACGGTAAAAAAACTAAAAAAATTTCTTTTACGATCAGTGCATTAAACAACACTATGTTACCGACTAAGTACGATGTTATTAATTATTTCTTGTATCTGCGGCATAACACTAATCCCAATAGAAAATTGAGTGCTTTTAAACAAGAAGCTTTCAGAAGGCATTACCCTTTTATGGGAGCGGGCAGGCATTCCAATTATATCGGTATCAGGTGTTCGTAAACGGTTGGGATAAACTTCTAGACGATTACTATAAATTGGTTAAAAGTCCATTGAAATGCAATGTAAATGAGTGGAATAAATTGTTCTCAATTTCGCGTTGTAAGTGTGGGCATAGAAAGAAATGTTCCATGCAATAATTCGCATATTTTGTTGCTTATTCCGTTTGGTCAGGTCAAACAAAATTTCGAACGCATTACAATGGGAGAAATGCCAGCGAACATAGATGGGTGGAATATTCGAGGCGACCAGCTTTACTTGTATCGTATGGTTCGAGCCGTTCATATCGGAGAATGCGATGAAAAATTAGCCAGCGAGAAGCCCGGCGCTATTTGCAAAGCGCGCTGGCTAACAACAGCCTCTCGAATTCTGCGCTTTTATATGACGTGTACGCAACCCTCGATGGTATTGAGAAAACTGGCTCAGTTCGTTGTGAAAGTGTATGCACCATTCTGGTTTCTTGTAAAAAGCCAACCACTGACAATTCACGGAAGTCGGAATGTTTTCCTTTATATATGTTGGATTCGTCAGTTGCCAAAAGATATTCAAGAGGTCATCCGTCCGTTCATTGAAAATAACGGATATTTTTTTCATCCTGAAAATATTTTGTTATCGATGATAACAGACCCAGATCAACTAGTGCGTTCAGATGCCTATGATAAGATTTTATCAGCCCGCAATGAAGCCACGGGAAGCATTCGACAAATGTTCGGTCCACCAGTTCATAATTTTATCAATTTTGATAGTGACTCATATTTCAATATGATCGATTGGAAACAATTTGAATTGACTGAGCCGCCATGCTTGCAGTTTTTTTCGCAAGAACAGTTAGAAGCATTCCAATTTTCAGAAGAAATTATCGATTTACCAGGTTAGCACAAGAAAAACTTAATTTGATTGCTTTCTTTGCTGAACTCATTTATTTTCACAGATTATCCATGCCATTCTCAAAACACCGAGCGTTTTGTTCATGTTGTGCATGAATCAGCTATGGCGGTCACCGATGAGCAACGCATGGGCCACATCTTTTCTAAACTTGAGAGCCGCCAAAAATACACCCAACTTGAATCGCGTCGAAATATGGTTGATTAAAATTTTAATCGTACCTTAATTTTTATATTTATTGTTCTAAGAATTGAAATATGATGCATAAATAGTAGAAGGGGGTTGTTGAGGTCAACGACTTTAAAAACTGAAAATCTGGTATGTGCGGGACAAAAACACCAATATATGTATTACACTTTGACAACCGACTGTAAACATCGAAGATACAAAGAACAACTTATAAATACATGCAATGCTCTCGGTAAAATAAGAAAAAAATAGTTTAACACTTTTTCTGCTGGGAAAATCGACATACTTCGTTAGGAAGAGTTTCATGATTTTATGCGAGCTTTAATTTTCTGATATTAGAGTGGTACATTAGGGTAGTAGCAACTGAGATATGATGGGTAAGTACCAGAACGGGGTGCTTGAGCTCAATGACTTCAAAGACAAAAAATCGGCCTCGTCGAGACAAAAACATCGATGTATCACACTTTAAAATCCGTTTATAAATGCAGAAGTTATATAGAAAAATGTAAAAGCGCGACCCCTACTTTCGGCATAAAAAAATAAAAAATTTTTTTTTGAAACTACCTTTCAATAATACTTCATATTCGAAGGTGTACGGCGAACTTTTTTTTTTACTTGTAACCTGGTACGCTCTAGTGTAGCCAGAACCAAATGAATTTCTTCAAAATTGACAAAACGTCTTATAAATATAACTGGAAACACCTGTGGTGAAAATGTGTTAGATCGGTTCAGATTTATATATAGCGCCCACACATTTTAACAGATTGTCTTCTAAGTTGGCAAAACATCTTATATTTAAACTAGGAACACCTATGGTGAAAATAGGTCAGATCGGTTCAAATTTATATATAGCTCCCATTCAAATTTCGGTCCCGATTTAAATTTTTCTGCTCTAGAAATCACATATTTTTAGAGATCTTCTTCAAATTTGGCAAAATATCTCATATTTCCACTAGAAACACCGATGGGTCAGATCGGTTCAGATTTATATATAGCTATCATAAATTCCACTCCTGATTTAATTTTTCCACTCTATAAACCATGTATTTTCACCGAATTTCTTCAAATTGAGCATAACACGTTATAATATAGGGTCCGCCATCTAACGTTTTTTTTTCAACTATTCAACCGTTGGACTATTATTTGAATGAAATTATTTTCCATTATTAACCGGAAGGATTGTACTTTCAAATAAAAAAGAAATTTGAGAAAATACTCAGTAGTTTTTGTTATAGAATTTTTAAAAAAAAGTTATTTGGCGGACCCTATAGTATTCTGCCCCGAAACAAATATTCTTCTCGATTTGAAATTGAGTCAGGTCATATCTGTCTATTATTAGTACACATACAAAAATCCTTTCCGTTTTCACTTTTCTACCGAATTGAATTTTATTCGGAGAGAAAGTGGAGTGTAACATATAGTCGGCACCGACCGACTTTACTTGTTTTTATTTCGGTCTGTAATAAATATTTGAAATGAACTGGTATAAATTGTGACTTTAGTCGCACTGCACGCGAAATAAAAAACATCAAATTTTATTAAAATAAACATAATTTTTATATAAAGAAAATGCTATACTGTTCTAGGGCAAGAACAGTGATGTAATTTCAATCCATTAACCTCCAGAGGAGGTATTTACAATCTAAAGTATTAATAATTTTTTGATGAATTGAAATTTTCAACGGGAGATATGGGATTCAAATATCTCCCGTTGAAAATTTCAATTCATCAAAAAATTATTAATACTTTAGATTGTAAATACCTCCTCTGGAGCATTGAGTTTTTTAAGAAATCATCATTATATTAAAACGGCGAGCAAGATTCTTTCGGTACCATTTTACGGCGTTTCATACCCTTAATGGATTGAAATTATATCACTGTTCTTGCCCTAGAACAGTACAGCATTTTCTTTATATAAAAATTATGTTTATTTTAATAAAATTTGATGTTTTTTATTTCGCGTGCAGTGCGTCTAAAGTCACAATTTATACCAGTTCATTTCAAATATTTATTACAGACCGAAATAAAAACAAGTAAAGTCGGTCGGTGAAAATTTTTGACACTGTAAATATATTTGACGTAAGTCAAGGTGCACACTACACTACACTGTTGTAGCACAGTGCATGTTGAACATTAAACTGGGTCATGTAAACTAATGTTCCGGCCACCACCTCCAAATTAAATTTGCTGTATTTTATGATTACAAAATCTATTTTTTCGAAAACGTTTGTTCAAATAGACTACTTCTGACAAAACGATGGAAATCTAAACAGGTTTTTCAATACGACTTTCATATAATTGTTTTTCTAAATCTTTAGTTTACCTTATCTATATTCTTTTTAAATTTCCTGAGAATGTATTATTTTCTTCCTTATTTATCAAACACTTCATACAAATAAATCAAGACATCATTCAATTTGCTTGTTTCATACTGATTATCCATTATAAGACTGATTATAAGACTATCCACAGACCTCAATAACGAATTGTAATTAAATATTTTACTAGAAATTTAAATATTTTGAAGTAATGGTGTCGCTTGGAGTTACCATATGCAATGAAATTACCCATATGTAAATAGATGTGCAGTCATTGCGCCGTTCGGTATGTATGGTTGTATGATTGTATGCAGATATATGCGCATGATTTATTTTCGAAGATTTTGTCAAACTACAAGTCACTAACAGATTATTAATTAAGTAACAATTAATTTGAACAATCTTGTATAATTTGTCAACTGTACTTTTACTCGAGCTGTGCAAAATGAAAAGGGCCTAATTGTAATCAGTAACAGCAGTAACAGCAGCAACAACAACAACATTGAATTTACACACATACACATATACAAATATACGGGTACGCATTTAAAGCGCGTAGCATGACAAGGCCAATGTAATTGTTAAAACAATTTTTTACCAAATCACACTCACACACATTCGTATTTACACGCACGCACGCACACACACACACACAAAAGTACCCATAAAATTACACCGAATCTCAGCTCTAGTGGAACATTTTTCTTTATTTTGACAAAAACACCATGTTCAACATGCTATGCAAGAAAAGAGTACACAAAAAATTAAGAATAATGGGTGTGGAGGAATAAAGATGATGAAGAAGAATGAAAAGTATTTTACCTTCGTCATTGTCATGATAATTAATTTAAAATGTACTCATACTTACTCCTGCTGTATTTTTTACTCTACTCCCTGCACCACTGTTTGTTTCCTCCACGGTTGGTTTCCCTTTTTTCTTACGCTTTCGTTGTGTATGGTGCCACAGAAAGGGTTCGATGAGGAGAGCTTAGTTAACGCAATAACAGGATGGTATGGAGGGGGCTTCACACACACTCCAAGCATGGCGTGGCGGCTGAGTGGGAAATCAAGTCAATTTAAATCAAGTCAGCACTCTGCTTTCCCAAACAGCGAACCTTTTGACTTTGTCATCTCTGCATACTTTTGTTGACCTAAGCCAACAAACGCATACACATACCCAAATTACTCGGCAGCGTACCACTCCAATGAACTCGAGCAGCTTTTTCATCTGCATACAGACGTGTATGTGCGTGCGTGCGAGTGTGAGGAACACTTTGGTTTCCAAAATTTTTGAATTTCGTGCTACACTGTTGTCGTAGGTGCAAGCAAGTCAAAAAGAGCCAAGTGTCAAAATCAGATTCCGATACACTCACTGGCATACATACATACGTACTGACATACTGGTTTGTACTCCTATACGTGCGGCCGTGTGTAGCTGCGAAGGGATGTGCACGAAGTCCTTTCGCTTGTAACCCACATGAGGTATTGACAATCATGTGAGAACGAACGTGAATGCCAAAAGGTAATGGCACCTTTGTTAGTCACATACTCGCCTAATGCTACAACAACAGCATCATCAGCAGAAGTATAAACAAAGCCAACAACAGCATCCCATGTATAGCAGGACTAAAACAAAAAAGAACGAGTTGAAAAAACACTCGACATCATCACAATCATTGCTTCAAAATGTAAGCACCGTACATAAATTCATACATTATTACAGCGTTTGACTGTGTGTGTGTGCGAAAGTGAATTCCTTTCATTAAATCCATTTTTAGTTGTGGAAATTCTTTTATGAATTTCCCCCAAAAGGTCTTTATACGCCACATGAAAGTTAATAGAAAATTCTCATTTGCCACATTCTCTTTAAATGCTGGCGAATGAGTAATATGTAGGCACTAGGGATGTCGACTGTCGTAGGCAAACATGGGATTCGGGATGGGAAAATTACCAATACCAGGATTTTTCGGGTATACAGAATCATTTTCAGTCTGTTCGGAATTTTCGAATTTGCAACGTCTACAAAAACTTAATTACCACAGTGGCCCTTCAAAATTGAAATGCATTTGAAATGTTTATTTCCATCTAAAAATTTCTTTAAAAAAATAAATAAATTATAAATAACCAATCGGCCCTAGATTTTCTTGTGTGGTGCTTTAATATATTTGATGTTTATTTCAAGCATTCAAAATTAAAATTGACTTGTTTAGATTCATCATGAGCAAAGCACATCGGAGATATCATATTTGTCTATCCTTCAAAATAACACTAACACAACATTCAACTTTTGGCTGAAAATAACATTAATACGCTTTTACTCTGTATCTAGGTTTCGGATCTTCAAGGCATTTTACTATTTATACCATCCACTAGTTTATTATAGGCCTGTTCGATTGAACTTACTAGCTAACAATTAAGAGACTTGATAAGGTGGCAACATTTTTATCCATTGGTTTTATTTAACTAAATCAGAGATAAAAATCTGACACCACCTTATTCGGTAACTAAGAGAGCGGTAAGCTACTTTCATGTTAACCGAGCAAATTCCATACAAATATTAAGCTGGTAAGCCCAATCGAGCAGGCCTTATGTATTTGTGCATTTGTTTGTAACACGCAAAAGTAACCGAGATAGACCCATCGTTTAATATATCACTTTTTAAGTCGTTTTAGCAATGTTATTTTCCATTTATCCTATTTTAACTAGAAACATCTGTAATGAAGGTGAGTAAGATCGGTTCAGATTTAGATATATTTAGCTACCATACAAATTTCGCTCTCGAATTGGCTTTTACCGCTCTAGAGACCATATATTTAAACCAACTTTCTTCAAATTTGACACAACATCTTATATTTTGCTTGGAAACATCTACGGTGAAAGTGAGTCAGATCGGTTCAGATTTATATAGAACGCCCATACAAAATTTCGCTCCCAATTTAACTTTTTTCAGCTCTGGACACCACATATTTTACTCGATTTGCTTCAAATTTGGAACAGTAACTTATATTTTAACTAAAGAGTGATTTTTTTGAGGTTAGGATTTTCATGCATTAGTATTTGACAGATCACGTGGGATTTCAGACATGGTGTCAAAGAGAAAGATGCTCAGTATGCTTTGACATTTCATCATGAGTCGTCTTACAAACGAACAGCGCTTGCAAATTATTGAATTTTATTATCAAAATGCGTGCTCTGTTAAGAAAGTTCATTGCGCGCTTCCATTTTATGGTCAGTTTAATCGACCCACTGAAGCGGCTATTCGGGCTATTGTGACTAAATTTCGCACCAAATTTACATTGTTGGACATTAAACCACCAACACGCTTACGTAGAGTGCGAACTGAAGAAAATATCGCAGCTGTATCGGCCAGTGTTAATGATGACCACCAATTTTCGATTCGTCGCCGTTCGCACCAATTGGGTCTCTGTTACTCAAAAACGTGGAAATGCCAAAATTGGACTAAGCGGATGGACCACCTAAGACGCAGCCGCGGTCAACATTTAAATGAAATTATCTTCAAAAAGTTAATGTCATGGACCAATCTAACGTTTCAAATAAAGAACCGATGAGATTTTGCAAATTTTATGCGTTTTTTTTAAAAAAAAAGTTATCAAGCTCTTAAAAAATCACCCTTTAGAAACATCTATTGTGAAGTGAGCCAGTCAGAGTGGTTCAAATTTAGGTATAACTCCCATACAAATTTCGCTCTCGATTTTACTTTTTTTATTTTCTATTTTTGTACCCTCCAATTCCAGGATGGGGGTATATTCACTTTGTCATTCCGTTTGTAACACCTTGCAATATTCAAAGGAGATCTCATAAAGTATGGGGGTATATTCACTTTGTCATTCCGTTTGTAACACCTTGCAATATTCAAAGGATACCCCATAAAGTATATATATTCTTTAGCCTGGTAAAATTCTAAGACAATTTAGCCATGTCCGTCTGTCTGCCTGTCTGTTAAAAGCACGCTAGCTTCCGAACGAAATGAGCTAGGAGGTTGAAATTTTCCGTAAATGTGTCTTATGGTTGGATCGATTGAAAGTGGACGAAATCGGCCCAGAGGGAAATTTTTTTCCCTAACAAGGACTGAAAATTAATTAATTAATTATCTGATTTGTATACACTTATAATCACCAAAAAGTAAAAAATAAAGGATTTTTTCGAAATTTTTACTTTTAAGCGGAAAATGGAGCGAAAGGGATGAAAATGGTACCAATCAAACGGTTGCAGTTTGAATAATAAAATTCGGTGTGTACATTGCTGTGACTGCGTAGACACGAAAAATAAAGATATATTTCGATATTCGTACCTTTAGAATCAAAACGGGATAAAATTGGTACCACTCATGAATCATGAAATTCAGTGGTTACACTCGTCAGTCTTCGTAGACAAGTACAATAAAAGTATTTCTCCAAAATCGTACTTTTAGGGTTAAAATTTAAAAAAAATAATAAAACTGGTCGGATGTAACTAGAATCATGAAACTATATATGTTCATTCCAATATGGACGTGGATTTAATTACTAAATACGAATTTAATTACTAAATTAATTATTTAAGCATACAATTTTTCAAGCTCACGGTTCGATGGAACCAAGCTACATTTCTTTATTTATTTTGGTTTAAAATCATTACCTATAGTAACTAAAAGTATAATATTTATAACGATGTGGAGAAAAGAAATAAAGAAGAATTATTATTATTATTTTAATTTTAATTAAAAAAAATATAGACGTAAAACATAACGGATCTTTGTAACTGAATCAAGAAATTGCAAATGGGAGAAATCGGCCCCGATGGAAAATATTTCTCCAGAAACATCTATGGTGGAAGTGAGTCGATTTGATTTTTCCACTCAAGAGACTACATATTTTAACCGATTTTTTCAAATATGACAAAACACATTAAATTTAATTATGTGGCCCACTTTTAAGGG
The DNA here is from genome assembly GCA_947397865.1 of Polietes domitor. Classification (NCBI taxonomy): domain Eukaryota; kingdom Metazoa; phylum Arthropoda; class Insecta; order Diptera; family Muscidae; genus Polietes; species Polietes domitor. The sequence goes on along the minus strand of OX377618.1, from coordinate 115,807,287 downwards.
ACACATTTTATCAGGTTTTAATATAACCCTCGTACAAGTGTCCTTCCCCATTTAACATTTTTCTCTCAGACAGGCCTTTACAGATTTTGATCTAATTGGCAGAACACGTTATATTTCCGCTGGAAACATACATTGTAAAAGTAATAGTAGTACCTATCCATAAAATGTGGAGGGTATCATTTAGTAGGCCCCGCCCGACGTCAGCCTATCTTTAGTGGTTTTCTTGATGTTACCAATATATAAAATGAAGATGTTGCTCCCAGTGGTTCATGCTCTGAGAAACTTTGTAAGTTAAAGACGTTGGGAGAGTAGAATCCTATTCGTAGATAAACAACTTATTGTTTCATTTGAAACCTAAGTTCGTGATACGTCTATCCACCAAAGCATTTTTCGATGACTTGGTTGGTTCAGATTTTAGCAAAAGAGTACTTCCATGGGAAACCGATCAATAATTTCATGTTAGGTCTGCGATTTCGATGAAAATGTGTACATAGGTTCAGTTTGAGGTTATAAGCAAGATTAAAAAAAATTGTTTTAAATTCAAAATCGTGAAAGTTATGTCATTTTTAAAAATGTCAATGCATTTTTTCAAGATCTCATATCTTTGGTTGTAGTTAAGATAATCGGAAATTTCCTTTGTCATTGTATTCAAAACTGAAAAGGCTTCCTAACAATTTTTTTTATATTTTTTTTAATTTGAAAACAAAAAATATTTTTTAATTTTTAAGAAAAATATCCCGAAAATATCTCTGATTTTTTTTAAATATTTTTTTATGATAGGTTATTTTTTTTTCTCTATATACACTATAAGTTTCGGGATGGCCAAGAATCAACTTTCTGAGTTATAAAACAAATAGCACACATCTCCCTTCCACTAAAATACCAAATTAAAAGATGACAAGGGTACAAATTTGTGGAACGTGTCCATGTGTTTTTAATAGTGGACATTTCAGTAGAGCGCGGTAAACAAAAAATATAAATTGAATAATTTTGCAAATATGGCGATATGGCTAACATGATTTTTGTGAATGACTTTTATGTTTTGTAATTTTCTCGCGATCTATCAAAAGTATCCATGCGCTAAATTGGCACGTCAGCAGAAAAAAATTGGCAGTTCTGCAGGAATCACATTATAATCGCATCTCAAAATCCAAATGTGCATTTCTCCCCGCTTTTGAGGAAGTTCATTAAAAACTTCCAAAAAAGTCTATAATATGTTATCCCGTAATATTTTACGAATAGCAATTTCGCAAGTGAATGGGGACGAATTTTTAGTATGGGAAGGTTTTTTTTGCTGGGAAGGTTTTATTGAAAATTGGTGGCAGGTCTATCACAAAATTTGAGGCCTGTGCCAAAAACATGGGCCTATATAGTTCTGATTCACGGTAGGTATTCCTAGTTGAAATATATCATGATCTGCAACATTTGATCAAGACCCGATGTGAGGTGAAGGTTCTAGATCGGTAATATAGCAAAATGGGGCCCCATTTGTATGGGGATATACCCATCTATGGACCCATATATCTGACTTTCATAGTAGCTGTTTCTAGTTGAAATATAACATGATCTGCAAATTTTGCTAAACGTCTGATGTAAACAATGGACTCTGGAATAGAAATGGAGGTCCATTTGTAAGAGTGTTATTTTAAAAAGTGGAACCTTAGTAAGTATTCTTATTTGATGAGCTGCAAAATATTATCAAGATCCAATGTAATATGTGTGTTCTAGGGCTGTAATAATAAAAATTTGGGCCCATGTGTAAGGGCGCTACATTAAAAAGTGGGCCCTTATAGATTACTTTCACAGTAGGAATTCTTAGATGAAATGTAAGATGATCTGCAAAATTTTATCCAATGTAAAGTATGGGTTATAGAACGATAATTGTGTAAATTGGGGGCCCAGTTGTAAATGGGCTATACCAAAACATGGACCCATATACTTTCAAAGTAGGTGTTTCTCATCTAAATATAACATGGTGTGGGAAATTTGATCAATATCTGATGTAAAATGTGTATTCTAGAGCCATAATAGTGTAAATCGGAGGTGCATTTATATGGGGGCTATATCGAAACATGGACCCATGTAATCCACTTTCATGTTAGCTATTTATTGTCCGAATATAACATGATCCTGAAAATTTTATCAAGATCCAATGAAAAAATGTGTATTCTAGAGCAGTAATAGTGTAAATTGGGAGATATTTGAATGGAGGCTATGTCTGAATCTAGACCGATTTCCTCCAAATTCAAAACCGATGGTCGTTGGTAAATAATTGATCCAATTTTACGGCAGACAAATACAAATTATACAGTAGTAATAACATTTCAAAGGAGGGCCTAAAACAACACATGGGGCCTGATCCAAAACATGGGTTATATATTTCTCATTCACGGTAGGTATTCCTAGTTGTAATATATCATGATCCGATGTAAAACGTAGTTTTTAGAGGTGTAATAGAGTAGAATGGGGCCCATGGGGGGTTATTCCAAAGTATGGACACATATTTGCCTTTCATAGTATGAATTCTTAGTTGAAATATAATATAATCTGCAAAATTTGAAAAACTTCCGATGTAAAATGTGGGTCCTAGAGAGGTAATATTAAAATTGGGGGCCCATTTGTAAGGGTGCTACATTTAATAGTGGAGATTTATAGATCACTTTCAATGTAGGTATTCTTTATTGAAATATAACGTGATCTGCAAAATTGTATCAAGATCCAAAGTAAGATGTTGGTTCTACAGCGATAATAGTGTAAACTGGGGGCCCATTTGTATGGGAGCTATACCAAAACATTGACCTATATAGCTGGCTTTCAAAACACGTGTTTCTAGTATAAATGTGACATTGTGTGGAAAATTTGATCCAGATCCGATGTAAAATGTGAATTTTAGAGAATTTATATCAAAACTTACATGGGTCTAAGTTCCTTGGGTCCACTTTCCCGTGAGCTGTTTCTAGTTCAAATATAACACGATCCTGAAAATTTGGTCATGATCCCATGTAAAATGTGCATTATAGAGCAGTAATAGTGTAAAATATAGGGATATTTATATGCAGGCTATATCTAAATCTGAACCGATTTTCTCCAAATTCAATACCAATCGTCCTTGGCGAAAAAAGTAACCCCTGCCAAATTTCATGACAATCGGACCACAATTGCGACATGTAGAGTGCGAACAAGCTTAGATGGACAGAAGATGCACAGCAGACGGACAGAAGGACAGGCAGACGTCGTTAAATCGGTTCAGTTGGTGATTCTAAGCCGATCCGTAAACTTAAAGGTGGGTCTGGCTCATTATTTCTTTGCGTTACAAACATTTGGCGCGAAACTAACTTATAATACCCTAGTCCACGAAGTGGTGTATGGTATAAATATATTTAAAAAAATCAAAATTAAAAAATATTTTTTGTTTTTAAATTAAAAAGAAAATTAATATAAAAAATAATAAAAACAATTTTTGTAGGAAGCCTTTTCAGTTTTGAATACTATGACAAAGGACTCTTAACTACAACCAAAGATATTAGATCTTTAAAAAAAGCATTGACATTTTTAACAATGACATAACTTTCACTATTTTCAATTTAAAACAATTCTTTTAAATCTTGCTTCCTCACTAACCTCAAACTGAACCTATGTACACATTTTCATCGAAATCGCAGACCTAACATGAAATTATTGATCGGTTTCCCATGGAAGTACTCAAAAGTAGCTATGTGTTCTCCAGCATAAACATTTATATTAACTCCCTGAAATTTTGAATGAAACCGAAGGATTTGGAACGATTTAATAGTGTTTTACGACACATTATAACTGATTCAAGAAGGACCTTGAATATATCTAAATTATTATTTTTTCTCGAAAATAAAATAAACTTGCACCTGCGAAATATTGTTGTCGCCGTTTTGAAATCAACGATTTAAAATGGTTATCTTTCTTGGAAGTTTTGGTTTTAGAAGCGTGTAACTTCTTATTGAAGTAAAACATTGACACCAAACCATGAACAAGTTTATTTAAAATATAATCTGAACAATCAGGCTAATAATGGACTTGGAAGGTTAAACCGAAACCAACATCCCCAAAAAATATGACTTTTTTCCTTTAACTCACATATCTCTTAAAATAGATATTGATATTTTGATATATTTACGAGCACTACCATTGATGGTCAATGCTCCACAAGAAGTTAAATGGAAAACCAGTAAGGAAAGGCTAAAGTCGGGCGGGGCCGACTCTATGATACACTCCACTTTCAATCCGAATACAATTCAATTCGGTGAAAAAGTGAAAACGGGAAGGTTTTTTGTATCCTGTAAATGTATGTGTTTGACAAAAAAATTTATATCGGAATGGACATTTGTATGAGGATATATTGAAACCTGGAACGAAATAGGTGAAATATAAAACGTATAGTTTGGCCAAAATCGGTTAAAGTTATGGGAGCAACATTTGAATGTGGGCTATATTTAAATCTGAACCGATCTTACCCACTTTCACCATAGTTTTGTTTAGTTAGATTATAAGATGTTGTGCGAAATTTAAAGAAAATCGAGCACAATATGTGGCTTTTAAAGCGGCAAATGTCAAATCGGGAGAGACATTTGTATGGGGGCTATATCTAAATCTGAACCGATCTTACCCAATTGTTTAGTGTTTCTAGTTGGATTATAAGATGTTGTCCCAAATTTAAAGAAAATCGATTAGAATATGTGGCATTTAAAGCGGAAAAAGTCAAATCGGGAGCGACATTTATATGGGGGCTATATCTAAATCTGAACCGATCTTACCCAATTTCTGCATAGGTATTTCTAGTTAGATTATAGGATGTTGTGCCAAATTTAAGGAAAATCGAGTACAATATGTGGTTTCTACAGAGCTATATCTAAATCTGAACCGATTTGACCTATTTTCACCATAGATGTTCTTAGTTTAAATATAAGATGTTTTGCCAAATCTGAAGACAATCTGATACAATATGTGGTTTCTAGAGCGGAAAAAGTCAAATCGGGAGCGAAATTTGTATGGGAGCTATATATAAATCTGAACCGATCTGACCGATATTCACCATGGCTGTTTCTAGTGGAAATATAAGATGTTTTACCAAATCTGAAGATAATCTGATACATTATGTGGTTTCTAGAGCGGAAAAAGTCAAATCGGGAGCGAAATTTGTATGGGAGCTATATATAAATCTGAACCGATCTGTCCGATATTCACCATGGGAGTTTCTAGTGGGAATATAAGATGTTTTACCAAATCTGAAGACAATCTGATACAATATGTGGTATCTAGAGCGGAAAAAGTCAAATCGGGAGCGAAATTTGTATGGGAGCTATATATAAATCTGAACCGATCTGACCGATATTCACCATGGGTGTTTCTAGTGGAAATATAAGATGTTTTACCAAATCTGAAGACAATCTGATACATTATGTGGTCTCTAGAGCGGAAAGATTCAAATCGGGAGAGAAATTTGTATGGGAGCTATATATAAATCTGAACCGATCTAACACATTTTTACCACAGGTGTTTCTAGTTACAATATAAGATGTTTTGCCAATTTTAAAGAAAATCTGTTGTAATATGTGGTATCTAGAGTGAAAAGAGTCAAAGCGGGAGTGAAATTCGTATGGGGGCTATATCTAAATCTGAACCGATTTTCTTCAAATTAAACAGCGTTCGTCCTTATCCCGAAAAACATCGTTGTGCAAAGTTTCATTTGGTTCTGTCTACAATTGCGACCTGTATCGTGATTACAAGAATAGATGGACGGACGGGTCTATGGTCTATGGGTCTATCTCATTTCCTTTTGGGTGTTACAAACAAATGCACAAAGACATAATACTCTCGTGGGGTGTATAATTATGATGGATGATGATCCAAAATTTTGAAAATCATTTGGAAAATACTTCAGCTCTGGCCATGTGAAATTTCGTCGAGATATTTTTTTTTCCGACGGCGTAAAACAAATTTAGTTCAAACATACTTAGGGTCTTAAGTCATGCCTTCAATGTGTTACACTTTTGTTCTCTCCCAAATGATATATACCCTGTGAGGGTATAAAAACTCGAGTTTTCGACATAGACATCCCTAACACATACATACATATGTATACAATATATGCAAGTAAACACATATGTACATTGTACATATAGAGGGTATCTGTCAATTTCGTGCTATGAAATGAATTATGTGTATGTTTGCCTACCTCACACGTCAGCTGGCTGAATTCTATTTATAATATGGATTTATTTGTTGATTTCACATAGAAGAGATAACAACATTTAATCATTGGGTTATGTTTTAATGTTTGTTCTACCCAGTTCACTCGATCTCGCCGCCAGTTTGAAATGGATAATTCATATAGTTTCCGTCGTGACTAGGCATTTTAAAACATGGGTGTGTTTGCGACACTACATATACGCGTAATGTATATACAACTTTCTAACAATATCATAGTTCGATCCATTTATTATTTATTGTGCTATATTTTGGACTAGAACATCCCATCAAAAAAAGTGGAAGTATGTACTATCGTTAAGGAAGCACATTTTAGTCGAATCTCAAAATCTAAATGTGCATCTTTTTCGTTTTTGGGGAAGATATTTTAAACAACTTCCGATAAAGTTTATAATATCGTAATATCGTGCTACATTTCACAAATGAATTGGGTCAATGAGGTAAGGTGTTCGCTTTGTACCAAGAAGGCTTCGGGTTCGAATAGTGGCTGGAGAAATAAACTTTTTTTATTTGTATACACTCCACGAGAGTATTCTCTTTGTGCATTTGTTTGTAACACCCAAAAGGAAACGAGTTAGACCCATCGTTTATTATACAGATCGGCTTAGAATCACTTTCTGAGTCGATTTAGCAATGTCCGTCTGTCCATCTATTGTTGTAATCAAATTACAGGTCGCAATTATAGTCCGATCTTCACAAAAATTGGCACAAGTATGTTTTGTAGATCAAGGGCGAACGCTATTTAATTTGAGGCAAATCGGTTCAGATTTAGATATAGCCACCATACAAATGTCGCTCCCGATTTGACATTTTCCGCTCTAGAAACCACATATTGTACCCGATTTTCTTTAAATTTGGCACAACATCTTATAATCCGACTAGAAACAACTACACAGAATGTGGGTAAGATCGGTTCAAATTTAGATATAGCCCATATACAAATATCGCTCCCGATTTGACATTTTCCTATCTAGGAACCACATCTTGTACCCGATTTTCTTTAAATTTAACACAACATCTTATAATCCGACAAGAAAAAACTGTGCAGAATGTTGGTAAGATCGGTTCAGATTTAGATATAGCCCAAATACAAATGTTGCTCCAAAATGTTTTACCGATTTTGGTCAGATTTCAATATACCCCATACAAATTTCCTTTCCGATTTAACATTTTTTATTAAACACATACAGGATACAAAAATCCTTCCAGTTTTCACTTTTTTACCGAATTGAATTGTATTCGGATAGAAAGTGGAGTGTATCAGTGTATCAACAATCGGCCCCGCGCGACTTTAGCCTTTCCTTACTTGTTTTATTATTAAACAGTGTTTAATTTTGCTTAATAATTTTAATTTCATTTTTATATTTTTATACCCTACACCACTTCGTGGTCTAGGGTATTATAAGTTAGTTTCGCGCCAAATGTTTGTAACACCAAGAAATAATCGAGCTAGACTCACCTTTAACTATACCGATCGGCTTAGAATCACCAGCTGAGTCGATTTAACGATGTCTGTCTGTCCGTCCGTCCGTCCGTCTGTCCGTCTGCTGTCCATCTAAGCTTGTTCGCACTCTACAGGTCGCAATTGTTGTCCGATTGTCATGAAACTTAGCAGAAGTTATTTTTTCTGGCCAGTGACCATCGGTATTGAATTTGGAGGAAATCGGTTCAGATTTAGATATAGCCCCCATACAAATGTCGCTCCCGATTTGACTTTTTCCGCCCTATAAAGCACATATATTACCCGATTTTCTTTAAATTTGGAACAACATCTTATAATCCAACTAGAAACACCTATGCAAAAATTGGGTAAGATCGGTTCAGATTTAGATATAGCCCCCATACAAATGTCGCTCCCTATTTCACTTTTTCAGCTTTAGAAACCACATATTGTACCCGATTTTCTTTAAAATTGGCACAGCATCTTATAATCCAACTAGAAACACCTGTGCAAAAATTGGGTAAGATCGGTTCAGATTTAGATATATAGCCCCCATACAAATGTCGCTCCCGATTTGACTTTTTCCGCCCTATAAAGCACATATAGTACCCGATTTTCTTCAAATTTGGCTTAATACCTTATAATCAAACTAGAAACACCTATGCAGAAATTTGGTAAGATCGGTTCAGATTTAGATATAGCCCCCATACAAATGTTGCTCCTGAATGTTTAACCGATTTTGGCCAAACTTTACATAATATATTTGACCAATAAACATACATGGTGAAAGCGGGTCACATCGTTCCAGGTTTCAATATACCCCCATACAAATGTCCTTTCCGATTTAACATTTTTTGTCAAACACATACATTTGCTGGATGCAAAAATCCTTCCCGATTTCACTTTTTTACCGAATAGAATTGCAATGAGAATTGTTTGGGTGATGCCCATATGTCCATACTTTGGTATACTACTGTATAATTTGTATTTGTCTGTCGGACAATTGGATCAATTATCATATTATTTGCCATATTCGTTAAATTTGACTAAAGATGCATTTATAGCATATAAATTATATGAATATAATTTATATAATTTATATGAACTACTTAAAATTGCTCCTATGAAATACCTGGGTTTAGTAATCAAAGCGAGGTACATACGCAGGGAGTGGTGTAGGGTATTATATAGTCGGCCCCGCCCGACTTTAGCCTTTCCTTACTTGTTTTAAATAATTTATTAATATTTCACAATTAATTAATTATTAATACTACATATCAGTAGTATTGATAGATTTAAAATTTAATTTCAACATTTATTTCTAATTCCACTTTGTGGAAAAGGTGCATAAAGTGTCCTGCCAAAAGTTGCTTATTTCAAAGACGCAAAAAATATTTTTAATCTATCGATGCAATGACCACTTTCCCCATTTTCATTAGGTCCGCTATGTTAAAGTAATCTCCAAATGTGTCATCAAAAATACATGAAAAATACTTATTGACACAAGCAGGCCCGTGCGCAGGATTTCCCCTGGGGGGGTTTTCATCTACACTCATAAAAAAGTTAACCTATAATGAGTTAAAATTTACAAAAAAAATAAAACCAAGTACATTTTTACTAAATATAAGTAGAATTTTGCTGAAATTTTACTAAATTTAAGCAAAATTTTCCTAAAACTAAGTACATTTAAATCAAGTAAATATTTACTCAAACTGAGGAGAATTTTGCTGATTTTTTCCACAAAACTAGTACATTTTTACTTAAACTGAGGACAATTTTATTTAATACAAGGAAAAAAGGTGAAATTAAAATAAGTTCAATTTAACTAAAATTATTCAAACAAATGATTATTCTTCAGAATATGCAAAACTAATACAAAAAAATTAAATATTTCTCAAAAGTTTAATGATACCTCTGACATAAAGAGCTGAGCTACTACTCCATGATTACTGTGGAGGCAAGATAGGCGCCTTCGCAGTGGTTGTTTAGAATAATTCATAAAGTATTTAAGAAATAAGTCTCTGCAAACGAACGAGAATTGCTTGTTAGATTAATATTCAAGAATTTTTTAAACAATTTCAAATGTTTTTATAAGTTCATTAATACTTAAATGTATGAAGAACACGGCATAAATTTCAGTAAACATTTTAACTTCATTTTAGGAAAAAACACATTTTTAAGTTAAAATTCCCTAAATGGAATTTTTTCCATACAAAAAATTTCAGATTTTTTCTCACTTAAAACCTTGAAAATATTCTTCCACATAAATTTGAATTTACTCAATTGTAAGAATTTTTTTATTAGATCCAAAGAAATGTTTTTAAGTAAATCTCTAGCCTTTTTCTAGTAAATGAACTATTTACTATGGCTTTGGAAGAAGGAAACTTTACTCATACTTAGTTAATTTTCCAAGTTTTTAAGAAAATTTTACTGGAGCGTTTGGAAACCGCACATATTTTATTGCCAGGAAATATTTTGATACATTTGTCCGACAGACACTGTCGGCAAAATTGCATTTCAGTAATCCATCTGTCAGTACACTCAAAGGAATATGTCAGTAAAAGAAAGCAGAAAGTCTAATGAAAGAGCAGACTGCTGTTAAAAAAGAGATAGCAGATTTGTATCTGCTGAGATGGTAAACAGCTGTTTGCTGTTTTTAGCAATATATGTGATACGCATATTGTCCCAAGCTAATATAAAAGAAAATTCGAGCTAAACTCGCTTATGAACGCGTATCTATTTTTATATTTTAATTTACAACAGCCAATTTTAGCAGACTGCAAACTGTTTAGCAGTGTGAATGATGATGTAAGATTGCAGAAAACTGCTGTTATGTCAAAAAACAGCTGTAATAGCAGAAAAGTGTCTGTTGATAGGCAGCAGACTATCGCTGTTTTTATTAACAGACTTGTTCTCTAAGTGTAGAACTTTTTTTAAATAGTTGCTTGAAATTACATATATACATATCGAGGGCTTATATTCATAAGTGGCTATGAACAAAAACATAACTTTTCATGAGAGCGAAAAAAATGATTTTCTCCTTAATTTGAAGAGGAATTATTAATCATTCTTCTACAGCTTAATCTAAAAAGGATTACTAATTGCTACGATTAAAAGGTTTAAAATTGAGCACTATGAATGTTAAAATAAGAATACGATTAATTGTAAACTCCATAACTTTTTTCATGAAATCTTGGCAATCCTTCAGATTGGTCGCTTGTAACATATAAGTAGCCAGTCGCGAAATCGCTGCAATTGATGACAAATCCAAAATTCGCGGTTGCAATTCCTTATATGTTAACCTTCTTCATTCATAAGTCTGAAACTGTTTATACACAAATATTTCCCATGAAGTCAGCAATCGCATGCCAAAGAAATATTTTTGTATTCTCAATATAATAAAGATACTTTTCGCGGTTTTTCTAAAGATACTTTTCACAATTTTTGACTTTACAGCCACTATTTATCCTATTTTAGCCTGATAACTTGGGAATCAAAATGCTATTAACGCAAAATGATGGAATTTGATAGTACGTTATGCCCTAAATCTAGAAAAATGTTTTAAACAAAACCGTTGTAGCGAACCTTCGGTTTTATGCTGCTCCATTGTTGAACTATTTTATTTCTATTATTTGTATGTGCATAGCCACTTATGCAGTCACAAACTAACGTGCAAGGGGATAGCCAAATCAGAAATTAAAAAAAATTGCTTTAGAAAATATCTTTTCCACATTTATATGACAGATGACATCCAAATCTGAGAATAGTTTGGCATCAAAAACTCATTTTCGAGAAAATGGTACATAGCCACTTTTGAATATAAGCCCTCGATATATATTTTGAAGAAATATTTCACAAAAAAGATCAAATTTCTCGGCGATAAACCCTTCAGTCCCGCATTTCTCTATGATAAATGCAGAAAATTGGATATGCTTTTTGACAAAGTATGGGTCTAAATAGGATGTCTAATGCGTTTTGGGGTTTTTAATTTATATAGGACATGAGTAACAGGATGTTTACTCAAAATCTTTATACGCATATTCCGATTAAATAAAAAATATTTGGAAATGTTTCTTCATTTTTATAATCTTAAATATGAATAAATTCGAATAACAAATGCAGTTTTTTGTATTCGATGAAATGCAAGACGGAACAACTTGAAATTTTAATTCCAAAAAACCAAATAATTGGTATTTTAGAGTTTCGTTTTCCTACGTTGATCCAAGTTACTGAATTTGTTGTTTCTCTTTTAAATAATACTTGTTACATATGTACAAAAAAATACTAGCTCTGAAAAATATTTGACTTAAGTGATAAATTTCTTATTGTTTCGCAACTTTAAAGTAGATTTTAAAATAGAGACCTACGCGCAGAGAAAAAATGCATTTCGCAGAAACGAAATTTTAGACACGTGTAAATCGTTTTTGAGATTCTTTTGTGGGAAAAAATAGTTTGTTTGCGGTAAACATGTCATCAGTTGTTGTAAATGAACAAAGAGAAATGAGTTTATGTATGTATGTATATCAAACAGTTTTCTTCGTTTGTCGAAATGGATTTGTATTATAATTGCAAACTCCCAAAACATTGGAAGTAACAGAAACCGTTGTTGTTGCATCTGTGATGAAAATAGGACACATCGGTTCAGATTTAGATACAGCTCCATAAAAATTTGCAATCGCAAATGTTACATCTTAGCGCTCAACAAGCATCAAGCAAATTATTTGCTTTTATTAATAATATTTTAGATTTCATTATGATATCATAGTGATTCTTATCTACACTTTTTTAAAATTACTAAACGATTTTGTTATTAAATTTCCAAACTTATATTGCAGTACATAATTAAAAGTTCATAAGATATAGCACTAGTCGAATGTCAAGAAGTGGTATCGGTTAATAAAAATGAAAATTTTCCGAACAATTTGGTGTCCATTAGCGAAATTAGCATTACACAATCTTGAAATTGGCACAATTCGTTTAGTTTGTTTGTATTTTTCATAACCTTTGTCCAAAATTCAAGAATGTGTCCACGATTTTTTATGTAATTTTCGTGTTTTCATGATTTTAATGCAAAATTACCATTTCAGACTAGTTATTTTAAAAAGACCTTAAAAATTCCATATTTTATTGCTTCAGAAAGTCTAGAAGGTTTTAAAAAGTATATGTTCGAAACCTCTCTGGGGGGGTTTGAACCCCCAAACCACCCCCTGCGCACGGCCCTGGACACAAGCAACGAGACTCCAAATAAGGCAGTATGGTGATAAAGTTAAAATTAATTAATTATATTCAATCTCCCAATAACGAAGAAAAGCACTAGTTGGAATTTGCTACACCTTCTTTTAAAAATGATAAACAAATTTTAAAACAGTCTAAAATTCAAAGTAAAATAAAATTCTATACTTCGATGGCACCATTCGAAAGAATGTAAAACAATCTACAAAAAATGTTCTTTGTGGAAATTGCTATAAAATTACCTATCGTGATATAGGCCGATAAAATATATCACAGAACTGTTCCGAAAGTGTAAATATATATACATATATATAATATATATACATATATATAATATATGTAAATATTGTATATTTTTACAATTATAATGATACTAGCTGACCCAACAAAAATTTTCCTGTCCACATTTCAATTAGTTTGTTTGAGATCTTCGTGTGCATTTTTGAAAATCCATTTCAAATGTTTAAGCGAACCTGGTATGAGATTATTGTATCGATGAACGTTTGCTGGCATAGATATTCAATTTAATAATACGATCTAATTCAGATTACGCCAATTGAAGTGTCTGCACGTTCGCTTAAGTGGCTTTTGAACAATTTTTTTAAAATTACTTTTCGCATGAGTTTGATTTTTCATACGTTGGACTGAAAAAATCGACGGGGAATATAATGTAGAAGGTCGAACGGCGATTTTGACATTGACACTTTCAAGCAAGGGTTTTGAATATAATTGTGCAGATTCGTCGTTATCGAAACGCTTGATAGTACTTAATATAAATGTCGTGACGTATTCTAATTTATTTAGTTTATTGGGTGGAGTAGGCCGTGGAATCACTGGTAGTGTCTGGTAAAATCTACCAAAAATCATTAATAGATAATCATCCTCTCAAAATATACGGTTGCATAAAAATCGCCTGTCTACTCATTATTCGGTCTAATTTCTCCAAAGGCTTTGTGTGAGACATCGTATATTCATTCCGAGCGATCGATTTACGTTACTGCATAACCATGATCACTGACACAGTTCTTCGACAGTTTGACGTTGGAGTGAATGAATGCTTATTCAACGGCAATTTGATTGCTGAATGAGCTATTCGACCTTTTTCAACATCTTAGCTTCAATTTCAGATGAAGCAAGTAGAATTAAATTCTGCGAGGGAATCGTAGCCAAAATCATCATCAATCATAATAGTCGTGCAGTTCCAATGTGAGCGTCCAGAGGATAATCACTACAATTGCCGATTTAACAGCGGAGTGTGCTCTCAAAAGCTCTTCTACAGTTTGCACGTTGGAAGTTCTTTAATTTGCGTATTCAACGACAATTTGATTTTCAACAATTTAGCCGCAATTTCAGATAAAGACGGTACATTTAAACTCAGCGAGAGAATAGTAGCCAAAATCTACACGATCAAAATAGAAGCAGAATCCTCCAATTTAATGTCTTTCGCAGCCATGTATACCATGTTCGCTCAACGACACACGATTTGGAACAACGTATGGGAACACGAATTGAACAAATCTAAATATCAACTTTCGCAATATCAACAGAATTTTTCATGTTCAAATATCCAGCAATTGTTTTGAAAGTACTCCAGATTGGCCGTTCCACAACACATAATTATGTTTGTCAGCTGTAGATTGCCGTGGAATCGCCCGTACTGTAAATCGAAAATCACCTTCCAACAGAATCATTGAACCAACAGTGCGCCATAGTACACTTCTCCAGACCGATCAAAACGTTTTCCACATCAGATATTTGAAAGGTTTCGTTAATTTTCATATTCATCGCAATCTGAGTGCATTTCGGCAGTCTTTAAAGAACGCAGCTGAAACTCCTGATACTCGCAATGTCATTCCTATTTATGAACCAAATAAAAATGAATCAACAAAATACATATGTATGTCGCTTCTATCATCAGTTCTGAAAAAAAGATATACAGATTTTTTGCATTTTGCATCCGTATTTTCCGACTTTTCATTATAATTATTTGAATTTTTGTGTTCCGAAAACTTTCGTAGAATCATAACGGACATAACATAAAAGAATTTCGCATATTCATTGCTTGAATTGAGACTTATAGCCTTGAGTTCATTCAAAAATTCTACAGAAAAAGGCACTTTCAGTTTTTTACAAATATTCCTATTTTGCGGTCAAATATCCAAAAGTTTTTTAATTTTAAAACCCAGTTCGGACTACCACGAATCGTTTGTAACAAAGATCAGCCAAATCTGTTCAGCCGTTCTGAAGTGATGCGATTACCCACGAACATCATTTAATTTATATAATTTTAATAATATAATAAATTATCGCAATATCCCAGTTCAAATCAAATATTGATTACAGACCAAAAAAAAAATCAAATTGAAAAACTATAAGAAATGAGCGTTGGCACGGCAGAAGTATTGCTGGGTGGCTGTACCTGCATATACACATACTTACATATGCAAGTCAATGAGATGCTTGTAAATGGCATGTGTACTTTATTACGATTTTTTAAACGCAAATTCGGCAAGTGAGTTGTGCTTCTCGTTCGTTTGTGAGAGTCATCTCCTTATAGAGGCCGGGCAACAAGATCTAGGTGGGAGTCCATACACAATTGCAGAATAACATGGACCTTGTGGCCAAACATCAGCCAGAAAAGGACCACGGAACTATTAACTTTTGATAAAAGATCGCTAAGCACGCTTACAGGAGTACTTACAGGGCACTGTGCGATTGGCAAGATGGCTGAACGCATCGGTATCTCACGCGAAGACTACTGCAGGAGTAGCTGTGTAATTTCGCTGGACAACAATAACTCAGACTATCTGTTATAGGAAGTATGTTCTTCGACGATCTGACGGATTTAGCAAATGTACCTCTACGGAATCTTTTTAATTTTTTTTATTTTACTGTTAAAATAGTATTATAATACTATCTTATCAAAAAAACAATAACAATAAGAAGAGTAGAAAATATATTTCACAACAACAGCATCCAAAACTGTATTTTTGTATACACAATTTTAAATATAATGAAGTTGCTAGAAATGTTTTGCTGTGTTTTCAAACCTCCAAACATGATTCACAATGTCAAATAACACACTTAGCACATCAGTACTTATTTACTTACTTTTAATAAACGTTTGTGGAAGTACTTATTTCTCAACTTTTTGTAAGCGTGTGTGGAAGTACTTATTTCTCAACTTTTTGTAAGCGTGCGTGGAAGTACTTATTTGTTTACAATCCATTTATAAAAATAGTTAGAAACGGATCCACAACTAAATTTGCTTCATCAATCGAAAATATTAATTCGATTTAATCTTCGAGTAAGTAACATCGAAATGGCTGGACGACAAAGCTACACACAACTCAATGTGTTGCAAAACCTAGATGTGTTGTTACAAATACCTACTTTTTTAAACCATGATAAGGTCATTATAATGCAGGACGTAATGGGCTGTCATTACTTGGAAATGCAAATAATAATTAGGTGCCATTATCAAGTTTTTGCTGGGTAGGTCTCTTTTGCGTGAGTTTAGGGTAAACAAATTACATAATATATGATATCGATCGGTTCAAAATTGCCGTGTCGCAAGCGGTAACCCCTAGAGCGGTAACCCTAGAAATTAAATTGCACGACAATTTACCAATGAAAAATTAAATTACATCAAGTATAAACGCTGTGAATATGAGTCGCATCGTAGATCAACATATTTTGTACCAGAAACAGCCCTTTCTTTCCTTTGGGTTCTTTAACCCACATATTTTACCATCCATCACCAACCCTCCAAGGCGTCACCATACAAGAAAAACAAATGTTCCCGAAAATATGCGGATATATTTTCATGAAGCTCCGTTAAATATATTTAACAAAAAAATAAGCTAGTAATAACGAATTTGTATGTATATTGGCTAGTTAAAATTTTCGTTTTCTGAAAGGATCATCTTTAAGTATATGATTATGGTATGAAATTTCAAAAATATTTGCATTATTCAATTACACTGTCCAACCGCATTTTTGGTACAGAGTATTCTGGTAGATCATTTTTGTGGAATAAACTTAGAGTCCAACTGGCCTGAGTTTCGTTTTACAGCAGGCCAAAGTTTTATTTTTTTTGTGTTGTTAACTTAAAGAGTCTGAGAGAATTCTTATTGTCAGAACTATATTGTGGAATATTATGAGGATCATTTTTTGGAAGATCTTAACCCTCTAGACCCTCCAGTTATGGGTCAATTTGACTCCTTTTTTGAGAAATTCAAAAAAGTCTTTCAAAAAGGACATTTAAGGATTAAAATTTTCTACGGAAAATTTCAGTGGTGGATTCGTTTCTGTGTGCTACATCGTTTCATCCAATTTGATAATAGTAATACTCTATCTGCGCGACAATCATTGAGCAAATCAGCTTCCATAGATGAATCTGGTGCCTGATTGTAGCAAACGTGGAGTCATCATACATCCCAGAGGCGTTTCATTCAATATAATCCATCGAAACCAGCTAAATATGAAATGAAAGTGAATATGTGATACAAAAACAAATTATACCCTAAGTGATAAAATATACACAGGAAAAGCTATTGGCGGTAATCGTGAATTTTATCAAGGATTTAGCTAGAAAGTATTTTCCTACCTTGACTATCTCAGAGAATTTTATCAATGAACGCTCTCTCAAATTTAAAATAAAAAAGTGAGGTATTGTCCACATTGTTGGACCATTTATTATTATAATATATAACTCAAAGTAAAAATTAGTCGTTAATTGCGTTTTCTTTAAGAATATCATCAAATGAAATAACCACTCGTTATCTCCTAAATTTCGTTCTGTGGCCCGGCTGGACCACATTGCGTACTTAGTGGTACAAAAGTCATTGAGTACCATAGGGTTAATATATAATTTCTCTAAAAATAATAATTCCATCAACTAAAAATTATATTATCTTTGGTTTGGAAATAAGTAACAAAACAAAATTGTATAATAGTTTTCATTCCACTCGATATTTTGCGATATAGTTTCATGGATTCTTCCACCTATATGATTTGTCTCTATAAGTTCTACTTTTATTTTTAACGGATTTCGAAGTATAAACATTGTGGAAATGCAGAAATTAATCATCATCTACATTCATAAAAAAGTGAACCATATATTCAAACTTTTCGTTGAAGTTAGTAGATGATTTAAACTTGATTCTAGTTCAATTTTCCTCAAACCAAGTAAATATTTACTCAAACTGAGGAAAATTCCAGTAAGTTTTTCCTCAAACCAAGTACATCTTTACTAAATCTAAGTAAAATTTTGCTGAAATTTTCCTAAATCTAAGTAAATTTTTCGTAAAACCAAAAAAATTTTTACTAAATTTAAGTAAAATTTTCCTAAAACTAAGTAAATTTTTACTAAATCTTAGTAAAATTTTGCTGAAATTTTCATAAAAATATGTAAATTTTTATTCAAATCAAGTAAATATTTACTCAAACTGAGGACAATATTTCTGATTTTTTTTTTTACATCAAGTATTTTTTCTTAAACTGAGGAAAATTTTATTTGATACAAGGAAAAAAGTGAAAGTAAATTGGAACCCCTTTTGTCCCGCCTACCCCCTAAAATGTACAAATTTCGAAAAATCCAATTATACTGCGCTTCTACATGGCCAGAGGAATTTACATACCAAATTTCACGATTCTAGCTGTAATACTTTAGTTGGTACCATTTTTATCCCTTTTTGTCCCGCTCGCCCCTTAAAAGTACAGATTTCGAAAAATCCTATTTTACTTCGTTTATATATGGTCAGAGGAATTTACATACCAAATTTCACGATTCTAGCTGTAATACTTTAGTTGGTACCATTTTTATGCCTTTTTCCCGCTCTACCCTTTAAAGTACAAATTTCGAAAAATCCAATTCTACTTCGTTTCTATATGGTCAGAGGAATTTACATACCAAATTTCACGATTCTAGCTGTAATACTTTATTTGGTACCATTTTTATCCCTTTTTTCCGCTCGACTCTTAAAAGTACAAATTTCGAAAAATCCAATTATACTTCGTTTCTATATGGTCAGATGAATTTACATATCAAATTTCACGATTCTAGCTGCAATACATTAGTTGCTACCATTTTTATCCCTTTTTGTCCCGCTCGCCCTTAAAAGTACAAATTTCGAAAAATCCAATTTTACTTCGTTTCTATATGGTCAGAGGAATTTACATATCAAATTTCACGATTCTGGCTGCAATACATTAGTTGGTACCTTTTTGTCCCGCTCGCCCCTTAAAAGTACAAATTTCAAAAAATCCAATTTGACTTCGTTTCTATATGGTCAGATGAATTTACATACCAAATTTCACGATTCTAGCTGTAATACTTTAGTTGGTACCATTTTTATCCCTTTTTGTCCCCCTCGCCCCTTAAAAGTACAAATTTCGAAAAATCCAACTTTACTTCGTTTCTATATGGTCAGAGGAATTTACATACCAAATTTCACGTTTCTAGCTGTAATACTTTAGTTGGTACCATTTTTATCCCTTTTTTCCCGCTCTACCCTTAAAAGTAAAAATTTTGAAGAATCCAATTTTACTTCGTTTCTATATGGTCAGAGGAATTTACATATCAAATTTCACGATTCTAACTGCAATACATTAGTTGGTACCATTTTTATCCCTTTTTGTCCCGCTCGCCCCTTAAAAGTACAAATTTCCTAAAATCTAATTTTACTTCGTTTCTATATGGTCAGAGGAATTTACGTACCAAATTTCACGATTCTATCTGTAATACTTTAGTTGGTACCATTTTTATCTCTTTTTGTCCCGCTCGCCCCTTAAAAGTAAAAATTTTGAAAAAACCAATTTTACTTCGTTTCTATACATATCAAATTTCACGATTCTAGCTGCAATACATTAGTTGGTAAAATTTCGAAAAATCCCTATTTGTAGCTTGTCTGCATGGTCATTGCAAGGAACTCACCGATTTTCATGTTTATAGCTACTGCCGTTTAGTCAGGACGAAGGTTCGATGTTTATCCCTTTTTGGGCCATTGGGCGAAATCGGCCCAAAGGGAAAAATTTTTCCCTCACAAGGACTAAAAATGCCCATAATAATCCCTAATATTTAAGCGTATTTAAGCATGTTTTTTGAATATGTCTGTTTATATTTGCTTGATATTTGGTATGCGCATTCCCCTTATAGCAAAAACGTGCACCACAAAGTGATTATTATTTGTAGGGGGTGAAGTGGGGCAAAAAAGGGATAAAAATGGTACATATTAAACGGCAACAACTAGAAACACGAAATTCGGTGTGTACATTCCTCTAATTGAGTAGATACATAATATAAAAGTATTTTTTCCAAATTCGTACTTTTAAGGGGTAAAATAGGAATAGAGGGATAAAAATGGTACCAACCAAACGGCTGTACCTACAATAATGAAATTCGGTGTATACATTCCTCTGAATGCATAGATAAGTAAAATACACCGATTTTTCAAAATTCGTACTTTTTGGGGTTAAAATGAAAAAAAGGGATAAAAATAGTACCAATCAAATGACCGCAGCTAGAGTCATGAAATGCGGAGTATACAGTCCTCTGACTGCGTAGACACGGAAAATAGAGGAATTTTTCAAAATTAGTACTTTCAAGGGATACAAAGGTACAGAGGGATAAAAATAGTACCAACTAAACGACCACAGCTAGAATGATAAAATTCTAATTGCGTAGAAACGTCAAGGGGATAAAAATGGTACCAACCAAATGGGCGCAGCTGGAATCATGGAATTCGGTGTATACATTCCTTTGACTGCATAGACACGCAAAATAAAAAGTTTTTTTCCAAATTCGTACTTTTTCTTTTACGGCAAAAATTGGTTGAATCATGAAGTTAGGTTATTTTGCACTATGTACGTCTGATAATGGATTTTCAAAATTTGTACTTTTGGAATTCACATAGAATGGAAATACAACCAACTGTAGCACCCACTATCTACCAATATTTATGGCTTTGAAAATATAAATATAAGAATATTTATTTTTTGAATTGACGTATTGGTAGCATTACCTTATAACCGTTGTTTGCAATAATTAAAATATTATATTTATTTATAAAATTAACTTTTCAATATTTGTATTTGTTTTGGTTTAGCTATATTAAAAAATTATATTTTCCTGTAATATTACTGCACTTCTACGAAAACCGACAACCTCTGTGGAATGCAATCCATGGTGGAGGGTATATAAAGTTCGGCCCGGCCGAACTTAACGCCTTTTTTACTTGTTTCTGACTGGATAGTTGTATGAGCACAACTGTGATTGCTATTGATGTTATAAAAGACACTAAATGAGGAAATATATGTTTTGTCGAAAATTTAAAAAAAGAACTTTGCAAATTGAATATACATACATACATTTGTTTCTGAATGAATATTGTTTTTTGTGGCTTTACTATTGTGTCAAGAAATTTGAAATTCAATTCCAAATTTCCCTCCTCTTGGCAAACTAAACTTCTGTTCTTTAGTTAGAATTCTCTCTGTTTTCAAAGAACAACGCTTTGGTAAACGAATTCTCCGTTATTTATTTGGCCGCCATGTTTCACATACACGAAGTATATTTGAGTTTGTTCAGTTCAGCCAACTTCCCAGATACATAGAGTATTCTTACATCCCAGGTTCCTATTTTTACATTTTGTTTGGTTTTTTGAAGGCCATTCGCTTTTGTTTGTATTCATAATTGAATGGTTTTCATGTGACATTAATTCAGTGGTTTCTCGTTGCCATCCGATGACTTTAAAGTTTTCCCTCTTATGTGAAGACAGACGCACTCGTCTTATCGCAAAGAAATGTTTGGTAGTTAAGACCTTTTCAGTGTCCACCTACTCTTGGTCGGTGACAGTTTATTGGTTATTCATAGCTCACCTACATGTATAGCTGTGGTCAAAATTATAGCAGTGTACCACATCATAAAATATATGTATATTCTTATATTGCTTTGTGACATAATTTTTTATTGTCACTACTGTTGTGTTATGTGAGTACAGAAACAACAAATATATTAATTTGGTGATGCTATTTTAATTATTTAAGAAATTACACATTTTTGCATTATTCGACATGTTGGAGCGGCCAAAACAAAAAGGACATTTAAAAGAAATCAATAAAAAATTATTTCATCTCAAATTTTCTATTCGATTTTATGTTATCAGAAAGATATTATGAAATGTTTACTACTTCTGAAATAATAATGTTTTATTTTTTAATAAGTGGGACGCAGAAAGCATTGTAATGAAGAAATATCGTTGATATCTGAGGGAAAATCATATACAGAAATTCAGAGCGTATTGCAGTGTTCTGTTAAAATGATTTGTGAAATGAGGAAAAAAGCGTGTCAAAAACCGATGCCATCACATGCAACTTTTCGCCGAGTAATAATGCCTAGTACACTAGCCCACTAACGTCATCTGTAAGTTTTGAAGTCTTTTGTAGAATATTACGTGACGTGTATAATATTATGACAAAAATCTGAGAAAAGTCCCACTTGTAACGTCACAACAGGATTGCAATACGCGAAAACACACCTGCCAACCCAAACGTGGAGGAAAAAATTATGGTCAAATGAATCAAAAATTGGTTTGAATGTTGGTACAGAGTATCAACAATTTGTTGGACGTCCACAAAAGACGGAATATGTCGCCTGGTTAGAGTGATCAAAAACCCGGGTTTTCTGAAATGTCGGTTTTACGAAAACCGTGATTTAAAAAAAAAAAAACAAGTTGCTAGGTTTTAACTTTTTATGAAAGAACCCGGTCGGACCGGGTTTCACTTTTCTCTTATTGCTATTCAATTCAGTAAAGAAGTGAAATCGGGAAAGAGTCCTAATCATGGACCATTGTGACCCATTCTCATAATGTCTGTTTCAAGGTAAAAAATAACGCCTTCTGCCAGTATTTTGTAAATGCATGTGTTTGCAAAAAATATTAAACCTGAAAGGACATTTGTATGGGGTATATTAAAACATGGAACGATGTCACCCGCTTTCACCATGTATGTTTATAGGTGAAAATATATAAAGTTTGACCAAAATCGGTTAAACATTTGGGAGCAACATTTGTATGCGGCTATATCTAAATCTGAACCGATCTTACCCACTTTCGTTATAGATATTGATATCTGGATTATAATATGCTGTGAGGAAAATCAGGTAAAATATGCAGTTCTAGATCGATCACTAGGGTTTATGTCTTTGTGCATTTGTTTCTAACACCCAAAGGGAAACGAGATAGATGAAATTGGGCCCGGTCGGTTCAGATTTAGATATTGCTCCCATACAAATTTCGTTCTACTTTTAACTTTTTGCGCTCTAGAGATCACATATTTTAACCAATTGTCTCCAAATTTGCCACAGTACTTTATTTTTCAGTACTTTTTTCGGTTAACGACATAGTACCCGAACAAAAATCGTTCCGATTTCTCTTTCTTCCCCCAATTCCGTCCGACTTAGCCTTTCCTTACTTGTTAAGTTTTCTTAGTGCTGCTATATTTTGACTTACCACTAGTAGTAAAACTAAAATTTGTCGATTTTTTTATTTCGTTGCTATTTTTGGCCGCATCTGTACATATGTGGGTCATTCGTTTATATGCCATCTGCCGACCCCCATAATTAGTCTGTGCTCAGACTTATTATCGATTATCTTATTTAATTAATAATAATTAATTTTAATATATATATATATATTTATAATATATAAATTGTAGGTCCAATATATTAGTGTATTTCCTAGTAATTGTATACAATAAGCCTTAAGAAGAAAATCTCTAATGATCATAAAAATACATATACATGCATACAAAATACAAATACATATATATTCTACTTTATAGCAGTAATTCTTTAAAACAATATAGTTTTGAATAATTTAAAAGTCCGAATAATTGCATATTCCAGAATTCATCAATTCAACTCATAGTTTAAACATACTTATATATTGTATGTGCGGTTCCTCTCCCTTTTACCGTTTTATGTCCAAATGTGTCCAGCAGCAATTAAATACATGATTTAAAATAGCTGTGTTTACAATATGTATTTTTTCTTTCATTATACACTCCACGAGAGTATTATGTCTTTGTGCATTTGTTTGTAACACCCAAAAGGAAGAGAGATAGACCCAGTGTTAATTATACCGATCGACTTAGAATCACTTTTTGAATCGATTTAGCAATGTCCGTCTGTCTGTCTGTCCGTCCGTCCATCTATTCTTGTAATCACGATACAGGTCGCAATTGTAGATAGATCCAAATGAAACTTTGCACAATGAAGTTTTTCGGGATAAGAACGAACGCTATTTAATTTGAAAAAAATCGGTTCAGATTTAGATATAGCCCCCATACGAATTTCACTCCCGATTTGAAACTTTTCACTCTAGATACTACATATTATAAAATATTTTCTTCAAAATTGGCAAAACATTTTATATTTCAACTAGAAACACCTGTGGTAAAAATGTGTTAGATCGGTTCAGATTTATATACAATTCAAATACAAATTTCGCTCCCGATTTAACTTTTTCCGCCCCAGAAACCACGAATTTTCACCGAATTTCTTCAAAGTGTTTGGATATAGCCCCGATACAATGTTCTTATCGATTTGACAAATCGAACCAGGTCATATTAGCCTATGATTAGGAAACATACAAAAATTCCTCCCGTTTTCACTTTTTTACCGAGTTGGACTGTATTCGGTTGGAAAGTGGAGTGTATCATATTGTCGGCCCCGCCCGACTTTAGCCTTTCCTTACTTGTTTTAGTATATGGACATATCCTGAAGAAATAAAAAAATGCCACGTTTTCAAAGTGTGAAAAAATAAGCAAATAAGAAATCAGTTAACGAATATCAATATTTCAAAATATAAACTCGGCAAAATAATGAGAAAACCCCCAAAAACGCCCATAACATTCTACTAAAAACCGATTGACTGCTGTTGAATGTTTCGTAAATCTTGTATCTTTCGTTCTAATGCCTCAGAAACTTAGCCGTTCTTAACAGTTCTTCGAAGATTTCGTTAATTTGCATATTCAACTGCAACTTAACTGCTGATTGAGCCGCTCATCTTTCTACAATTTAACTCCAGTTCCCAAAGAAGCAAGTCTAATTAAATTCTGCGAGAAAATCGTTTCCAAAATCTATGAGATCAAAAACCAAACCTGGTGGACACCGGAGATCAGAGCACTCAGAAAGGAAAGTATGAGACTCTTTAACAGGGCGTAAAGGGAAATTCCAGAAGGCTTGAACGATACAAAGAAGTCTTTAACGACTTCAAGAAAGAAATTAAAAAAACGAAATGGAAATCTTGTACAAGTTTCTGTGAGGACATGGAAGGCACTAGCGAGATCGCCAGATTTCGCAAATCGCTCTCCAAGGAATCAGGTACCCCAGGATTTTTAATGAAACCGGATAGACTGTTCACAGAAAGCAGCAAAGAAACGGTAGAACTTCTCATGAAAACACATTTCACGGGATGTCAGCCTGCACGGACGATAGTCGATGACGAGAAAATAGTGTGGGTTATACGATCTTTTAAGCCATACAAATCAGCCGGACCAGACGATATCATACCAGCACAAGTGCATGGACTGCAGTGTGCTGGTATGCCATGGCTACGAGTAATTTTCTGCGCAAGCCTGAAATAGTCTTATATACCAAGGGCAAGGAGAGAAGTCAGGGTGGTCTTCATCTCCAAGGCGGGAAAAATAAACCACAACACGACAAAAGATTACAGACCCATCAGTCTATCATCGTTTTTATTAAACACAATGGAAAGACTGCTGGACCTACATGTTAGGGAGAAACTAAAACCAGACGACTTCAGTGAGGCATAACACGCATACCTTAAAGGACGGTCAGTGGAAACGGCACAATACGAGGTGGTAGGATTTATCGAAAACTCCCTGCTGTACAAAGACTACACGATGGCAGCTTTTCTAGATGTGGAAGGCGCCTTCAACATCGTTAAAATAATATCGATCACAACGGCTCTCAGACGTCTGGAAATGTACCAAGGCATAACCCTATGGACGGGCAGCATGCTGGAAAGCGGAATTATAAACTCGCAATTGGGAGAGAAGAGGCACACAGCAAGGGGGTGTGATCTCACCGATGCTTTGGAACCTTGTGATAAATGAAATCCTACTCGATCTCAACAGAGATCGTATTAAAGCGACGGCATATGCCGAGACTTAGTACTACTAGTCCGAGGTAAATTCTTACCGACGATTAGTGAGATCATGGAAAGATCACTAAGATAGCTCTCACGATGGGCGACAAGAAATGGATTAGGAGTCAACCCAAGAAAAACAGAGCTGGTTCTGTTTACATGAAGTTATAAAATTCCAAACTTCGACCTCCCTAAATTAGATGGGAGATGCTGCATCTATCAGAAGAGGCAAATTACCTTGGCATAATCCTGGTCTCGAAACTTTCCTGAAAAAGGAACATCGAGGAGAGAGCTTTTTATACCAAATCAAAAGTGGTACATTGGCTGTACATGGCGACCAACCAATATTAGACCAATACTCACTTACGGGGCACTGGTCAGGTGGAGCGCGGTAAAGAAGAAATCCCAGGAGTGATTTCAAATCTCAACAAAATACAGAGAATGGCATGTGTGGGCATTGCTGGGCATCGAGATCAGCACCCCAAGCCGGACTAGAAACTATACTTAATATACAACCCGTGGACATTTACGTAAGGAGATGTGCAGCAAGAGTAGCATTACGTATAAGAGAACTCGGCATGCTGAAAAACGACATACTTGAACACAGCTCCATTTTAGGAGCCACCGAATCATATGAAAGGTTAGATGCCGTTTCCGATTTTCTAACACCCTTTATGCACTTACACAAGAACTTTAAATTAGAAGTGCCCACCAGAGAAGAGTGGGCATCCAACACGGGCATGACCGATGAGGAAAACTCTATTTTCACTGATGGATCAAAAACGGAGACAGGTACGGGATCGGGAGTCTTCTCGGAATCATTAAACCTTAATATCTCCATCCGACTAACAATCAATTGCACAGTCTTTCAGACAGAAGTCTATGCCAGTAACATAGCTTCGAGAAAAATTCTGGAAAGGGGCATTGATCCATCAAAATTCAGAATATATGTGGACAGTATGGCAGCCCTCAAAGCCTTAAATTCGAAGACTATCAGATAACGATGCGTACAGAACTGCTTAGAATCCCGCGACCAACTCCGAACACATGATGTTACACTTGTATGAGTACCAGGCCACACAGATGTACCTGGAAACGAAATGGCAGACGAGTCTGCACGGTAGGGCTCCGAGGGAACGGATGTGACTACGGACATTCGCTCACCTTTCATCGAACTACTCAATCAAATAAACGAAATAGCAGACAAGGAAGCAAAGGTGCGATGGGACTCCGTGCATAAGTCCTTACAGGGCACTGCGCTATAGGCCGTATGACAGATCGTATGGACATCCCTCACATGAACTACTGTAGAAGCTGCCTCGTCGAAGAGTCGGTGGAACACCTGCTATGCTCATGCCACAGATCACAGAAACTTAGGCTCCTTTATCTTGGGAGCAGGCTCTTTAGTAGTCTCGCCAAAGTACCAAACGTTCCATTCTCTAGCTGAACCACTAGGCAATCTTATAACGTATGACACAATGACGAAACCTCTGGACTTTCCTCGCTACTAACCTTACATATAACTCCCATACAATTGTCCTTCCCGACTTAACATTTTTCTCTCAGACACTTACCTTTACAGATTTTGATCTAATTTGGCATAACAGATGGAAATATAAACTGCGAAAGTATGTCTCTTCGGCCAGACCCGTTCCCGATTTAACTTTTTCCCCAAATTCAATTGTAATGTAGTAGAAAGTGGAAAGATTGCTACCGTTTTTATCCCATTCCGTCCTACTTCAACATAAGAAGCACAAATATCAAAAAATTCAATTATATTGTGTATGTCAACGGCAACATAAGTACTGAATAAGCTGCTCGTCGTTCAACCACTTAGTTGCAGTTCTAGCCATAAATAATTTGTGGAAGAAAATCGTTGCCAAAATATATGCGATCAAAAGAGTCCAGTTCCCGCGGGAGCGTCCATAAAGAAAATCACTCCAGTTGAATCGTTTATTATTGTTGTAATGTCACCGCCGATTTTTACACTGTACCCTAGTGTATTATGTCTTCGTGCATTTGTTAGTAACGCCCAAAGGGAAACGAGAATCACTTTCTGAGTCTGTTTACCAATGTCTGTCTGCCTGTCCGTCCATCTATTCTTGTAATCAAAGTAAAGGTCGCAAGTCCGATCCTAACAAAAATTGGCACAAGTAAGTTTTGCTGACAAAGGACGAACGCTACTTAATTTGAAGCAAATCGGTTCAGAGTTAGATATAGCTCCCATAGAAATGACCCTCCCGATTTGACCTTTTCCGCTCTAGAAACCACATATTGTTCTCGATTTGATTACAATTTGCCACAGTACCTTATAATTCAACTGGAAACAACTACGGTGAATGCCAGATCGATTCAGATTTACATATAGCTCCCATATACATTTCGCTCTCGATTTGACATTTTCCGCTCTAGAGACCACATATTTTAACCAATTTTCTTAAAATTTAGCACACAATTAGTTGCTTTTCCGTCTTAAAACATAGGAGGTACATGTCGCCTTAATATTGGAAACTGTTTAGCAAAGGACAAAAAGCGTATCAATGTTTACAACTATGGTTGCAAATCTGGATGATCAGACATATCACATTTGTATTTGGTCCACTAATCCTTCGGTAACGAATGGTAACATTTTGCGATAATTATAGAAAACAGCATTAGTGGTGTAATTCCAATGAGTGTCGATGTAAGATATTTTGATGCAATGCGTTTGAACTGCAGAATGCATTCCATGGTGGAGGGTATATATGATTTGGGCCGGCCGAACTTAACGCTCTATTTACTTGTTCTTTAATAATATTGTTTAAAGTGCTTACAATTAGGCGAAAAATGTCATGAACCTATCAAACATAAAAATTCCATGACTAAATTATTGATAGTAATTTGAAACACAAAATACTTACGTTTTCCATTTTTAGAGCAACTAATATAATAATGGTTTCGTCTTTTGAACAATTGACATTGAGTCTACATACTAGGGGATATATGAAGATCATTTGGGACAGACAAAAGAAGAAAAAGGTACAACAAATTCTGAATTCTAACAGTAAGTTGAGTTGCTTATGGGTGATTCGATTGGAACGGGTGTGACACTATTCCTTAGGTATGCTTAAATATCTCCGATATTGATTGACAGAGATTTTTGCAATATTGACAATTGAAAACGCCAGGTTAAACGGAATATTATTGCAAATATAAATATAATATTAATATTATTGCAAATATAATAATCTAGAGCGTCACGGGTGACGGAAAAAATCTTGCGGTTTTAGTTATTTTCATGAATTCTGTAATATTATTCCATTACATGACTTTATTCATTTTTGCTAATCAAAAGAGTAGTTCATGTACCTTATTCTAAAGTATACATTACCTACATCTCTTTACGAACATCGGAAATATCTCTTTACGAACATAAAGGGCGTGACATTTTAACGGAAATTTTGTTAAGACGCCAGTCTATATTTGGAAAGGGAAATGATCAACGATATGTATTATGAAAAGTAAGAACATTGTGAAAGTTTATCGGTGTTTTCTTAAATTATAAATTGATTTTGAAATTTTGTCTAAAAAGGGTCACTTTGCGTGGAATTACCCATAAGATTCATTCATGCCAAACATCACTAATAAATGCTTACATCACTAGGTTGGATTGGTTCAAAAGTTCGTGTATATTCTTTTCTTAAAAATGCTTAATATGTGTTTCAAGGAAACAATATTTTTCTTAGATTTGTTATTGTTTTAAACCTTGGGTGGATAAACTGACGAAGAAATATTTATTGTGTTGACTTTGCTAAATGCATTCACTGAAGTTTGCTATTGCAAAAGATATTTAAAAAAAAATAAAAAATATAACCCACTATTTCACCGATTTCAAACTCAAACAGTCGATAAAAAGACGTATAAGAACGCGACTTTAAAATGCCAACATGTAATCATTTCGGCAATCAAAATAAATTCATAAAAACTTCAATAAATCTAATGAGGAGGTATGAGGATCAATACCAAATCTATATTTTATGTACATAATGATTTAGTTTAATTACGCCTACCTTTATAGTCGCGAAATTAAACACACAAGTAAATTAAAACTCTTAAATCTAAATTTATATATAAAACATTGAAATTTTTAAAATTCACATCTGATGTTTAAATTTAGACATAAAAGGTTAAATTTTAGTGTAATATTAAACATTTTGATGTTGAAAATTCAACATTTAATATGTAAATTTAAACATAGAATGTTTAATACTACATCATTTAATGTGTAAATTTACATGTAATTATAAATTTTTACATGACTACATTTTCTAAGATTCGAAGTGCAATTTTGTTCTGAAAACGTAATCGTATGATAGCTTCAAATTTAAAAGTAAAAATCGATTTTGTTTGTTTGTATTATATATGTTTGATCTTGTAGGTTGTATAACAAACAAATTGGGTTTACTTTTAAATCTGAACTGCAAGTACGCAAACGCTCAAAAATTAATATTTGTGAAATTAAATTATTAACTTTCTGTAAACAATTAATATTTGTTGCGATCCACGGGTCGAATTTGGATAAGATTGGTTCAGATTTAGATATAGCCCACAACAAATGTCGTTCCCGATTTGAATTTTTCCGCTCTAGAAACAACATATTGTATCCGATTTTCTTTAAATTTGGCACAACATCTTATAATCCGACTAGAAATATCCATGTTGAAAGTGGGTAAGATCAGTTCAGATTTAGATATAGCCACCATACTAATGTTTCTGTACTATAAAGCACACATTTTAACCGATTTTGTTCAAATTTGCTACAACAACTTATATAACATCTAAAATCATCTGTTGTGAAAGTGGGTTTCCTCGGTTCAGATTTATATATATTTAGCTCCCATACAAATTTCGCTCCCGATTTGACTTATTCTGCTTTAGAATCCACATAGTCCAACCGATTTTGATCAAATTCGGCACAATACATTATATTGCAACTAGAAACATCTATGGTGAAAGTCAGATCGGTCCAGATTTCTATATAGCTCCTATATATATTTCGCTCCCGATTTGATGTTTCACTCTCGAAACCATATATTTTGACAGATTTTCTTCAAATTTGGCACAACACCTCATATTTGAACTAGAAACATCTCTGGTGAAAATGAGTCAAATCGGTTCAGATTTATATATACAAATATAACTCCCCATTTGATTTCTCTTCTCCAAAATCACATAAATTAATCAACCTTTCTCAAATTTGGCTCTACCTTACCTCACAATACAACTAGAAACGACTATGATCAAAGTGGGCGAGATCGTTGCAAAGTTGTTATAGCTTCCATACAAATTACGTTTTCAATTTGAGACAACACCTTATATTATAACTAGAAATATCTATATGGCATAGGAGTCAAATCGGTTCAGATTTATATATAGGTTCCATACAAATGTCGCCGATTTTACTTTTTCTGCTCTAGAAAAAGCATATTTTAAACAGATTTTGGCCAGAACAGAACTGGAAGCATACATATCATCGGTAAATGATATAGGACACTTTCCAAAATCCTCATCGCCATTTAATTGCAATGGCGTATAAAATGTATCATATAGTGCCGTAAAAAGCGGTATTGTCCTATTGAATATGAAATTTTGAATTCAATATGTCAACTTTAGCGTTTTAATTATATTCGGTGATTTTGATACAATTTCAAATTCAAATGTTAATCATATTCCATATTTGTAAAAAAGAACAGACAAAGTTAAGCTTCTTCTGATTATTTAAAAGAGTCTGTTATCTAACATTGATTTTGTTTGAAATTCAAGAATTTACAGTTAATATAATTTTTGAGAGATGAAAACATATCACTATAAACTCTTTATTTGTGACATCAGCATTTCTTCATCTTTTTAGCATTTCTACGGCTAAGCACGACTCAATACTCATCAGGTTCATCGACTTCATCCTCAGGTATAGATTTTAAAGTGTTTTCATTGTCACCCGATTCTTTGAAATAAACTGCTTTATTTTGTGTTTTTGGTGGGGTTGTAAGTTGCAATCGATCAGAGAGATATTGAAGATAAATACAACTTCATACTCTTTTTTAGTTATTTCGTTTTGGTCTTCTAAGTCGTTATAAGCAATGGCAAAATACAAAAATACGTCGTTGTAACCAGAATGTCATGAAAGCGATGTCGCTATAAGCAATATTAATTTGTATGGATTTGTCTTGGCTCAAATTTGAAGCTTGGAATTTTCATTGTTATAACCGTTGTGTTGTTATAAGCGATGTCGTTTTAAGTGATTCCGACTGTACCCCATACCAGGGTTGGCTTATAGGGCGATTTCTCGCCAAACGTGGCGAATTTTAAATACACTTAGAATAAAAAGACTGCTACTAACAACAGACATTGTTTGCTGGCCATCAGCAGGCACTTTTTCTGTCATTACAGCAATTTGTCTGCTATAACAGCAAATTATCTGCAGTTTTGCTTCAGCAGCCGCACTACTTAAAAGTTTGCTGGCTGCTGAAAATTGTTGCTGTTAATTAAAATTAAAAAATATTATTGGCGCCAGGTCTTATATTTTTCTTAGTCCGAGACAAATGCTAATGAAAAAAAAATAATCCGTCTAATATTTATTCTCTAAATTATTTCCGATGATACCCATATTAAGCCGATAGGTTAGGAAACATGGACAACAGTATGATAGACTATATCTTCGAAATTTCTGAGAGTCTTCAAAATATTTTACTCCGAGTCCTTTACAATGACAAAATAATCTGAATTTAGCGGTAACGATCGGTTTTAGCTGTCAGTTAGTGTCACTAATTTAGCTGTACATATATCAATTAGGCACACATACATTTTACAGTCTGAAACTGCAGCACAAATAATTATATGCTCGCTGATATAAATAATATAAAAGCATTGATATATACGCTAAATTAAAATTAGCATTCCCATAAAGCAATAAATAAAATGTTAATAGTTTTTTTGTTTTTAGACTGAAAATTTTTCGTGAGGAAATCTCTAGCAGAAAAGTGGAGAAGTAAACAGTCTTCTTGAAAATTATCCAAAACTGACCATGTTGAAATGTATATAAAATATAAATCACTCCAGAGTGAGATCAAGAAGCAATTTACGGAATTAGAAAGAGCATGTTTAGGACATAAATCAACTCCATTCGCCCAAAAAAGGTTAGCAGACTCAAAAAATTCTAAGCCGCAATGGTAATGGAGCACGTATAATTTATGAAAGGTATTCTAAATGTCATTTTAAACACAAATAATATTTGCGCAAAACGTCGCGTTGCACATAATTTTGCATTTGTGGTTCTACACGAGAGTATGTAAAACACATTATCTCGCAATACGTTTATGCATGAATATCTAAACCCCCTATAAACATTATATCTAGTAATCGATTACAGAATTAGAAAGTTAATTTTTAACCATAAATCAAAAATTCCTAACACCTTTAAAATGATATAACATAGCTATCGACGTCATCGATGCACACTCGACCCGTCGCTATTGAGTGAAACACCCTAAAAATAAAAAAAAACAGAACATAACATAACAGAACAAGAAAAAACAAGTAAGGAAAGGCTAAAGTTGGGCGGGCCGACAATATAATACCCTACACCACTCCCTGCGTATGTACCACCCTTTGATTACTAATCCCAGTTATTTCATGGGAGAAATGTTATGTAGTTCATATTAATTATACAGTTACTATAAATTCATCTTTAGTCATATTTAACGAATATGGTTAATAATATGGTAATTGATCCAATTATTCGACAGACAAATACAAATTATTCAGTAGTAATAGGATGAATCGGACCGACATTTCAAAAGGGGCCTAAACCAACATTTTGGGCCTGGTCCAAAACATGGGCCTATATATTTCTCATTTACGGTAGGTATTCCTATTTGAAAAATATCATGATCTGCAAAATTTGATGAAGATCCGATGTAAGATGTAGTTTCTAGAGCTGTAATATATCAGAATGGGGCCCCATTTTGGGTTATACCAAAATGTGGACATATGGGCATCTCCCAAATAAGTAAGAAAAGGCTAAAGACGGACGGACTTTCTATCTCACTACAATTTAATCCGGTAAAAAACTGAAATCGGGAAGGATTTTTGAATCCTGTAAATGTATATGTTTGAAAAAAAAATGGTAAATCGGAAATTACATTTGTATGGGGGTATATTGGAACCTGGAACGATGTGACCCGCTTTCATCATGTATGTTTATTGGTGAAATATAATATGTAAAGTTTGAACAAAATCGGTTAAACATTCGGGAGAAACATTTGTATGAGGGCTATATCTAAATCTGAACCGATCTTATCCACTTTCAGCATAGGTATTTCTAGTTTGATTATAAGGTGTTGTGCCAATTTTAAAGAAAAACGGGTACAATATATGGATTTTAGAGCGGAAAAAGTCAATTCGGGAGCGACATTTGTGTGGGGGCTATATCTAAGTCTGAACCGATCTTACCCACTTTCAGCATAGGTATTTCTAGTTTGATTATAAGGTGTTGTGCCAATTTTAAAGAAAAACGGGTACAATATGTGGATTTTAGAGCGGAAAAAGTCAATTCGGGAGCGACATTTGTATGGGGGCTATATCTAAATCTGAACCGATCTTACCCACTTTCAGCATAGGTGTTTCTATTTCGATTATAAAATGTTGTGCCAAATTGAAAGAAAATCGGGTACAATATGAGGTTTCTAAATCGGAAAAAGTGAAATAGGGAGCGACAATTGTATGGGGGCTATATCTAAATCTGCACCGATCTTACCCAATTTCTGCATAGGTGTTTCTAGTTGGATTATAAAATGTTGTACCAAATTTAAAGAAAATCGGGTACAATATGTGGTTTCTAGAGCGGAAAATGTCAAATCGGGAGCGACATTTGTATGGGGGCTATATATAAATCTGAACCGATCTTACCCAATTTCTGCATAGGTATTTTTAATTGGATTATAAGATGATGTGCCAAATTTAAAGAAAAACGGGTACAATATGTGGATTTTAGAGAGGTAAAAGCTAAATCGGGAGCGACATTAGTATGGGGGCTATATATAAATCTGAACCGATCTTACCAAATTTGTGCATAGGTATTTTTAGTTGGATTATAAAATGTTGTGCCAAATTTAAATAAAATCGGTTACAATATGTGGTTTCTAAAACGACTATATCTAAATCTGAACCGATCTAACCCGCTTTTATCACAGGTATTTCTAGTTAGAATATAAGGTGTTATAAATTTGAAGAAAATAGGGTGCTATATGTGCTTTATATGGCGGAAAAGTCAAATCGGGAGCTACATTTGTATGGGGGCTATATCTAAATCTGAACCGATTTCCTCCAGATTCTATACCGTCCTTGGCCAAAAAAAGTAACTTCTGCCAAATTTCATGGCAATTGGACAGCAATTGCGACCTGTAGAGTGCGAACAAGCTTAGATGGACAGACGGACGGACGGACAGACAGACATCGTTAAATCGATTCAGCTGGTGATTCAAAGCCGATACTTATAGGTGGGTCTAGCTCAATTATTTCTTGGTGTTTCAAACATTTGGCGCGAAACTAACTTATAATACCCTAGTCTACGAAGTGGTGTAGGGTATAATAATAAAGTGAGTGAATAAGAAAAAAATGCATAAAGCACTGCCAAAAAAACGAAAGCTTTCCAGGTAAGTATTTGTATGTGCTAGACAATGTTGTTCATTGAATTTGGTGTAAATATTTATTTTACTACAGCAAACAATTTTACCTATTGTGAGGCAAAAGACCGCAAATAAAATTCGAAAGAAATATCAAAAAGGGGCATTTCATTGAATAAATTACATGTATTTAATCAAATCACACTAATTGTGGAGTCCCATCAATATATATTAGTGGGTCGTAATGAATAAGGTTATAACGATATTCCGTCAACGCAGCGTCTTTAGCAAGTATTCCACATTTTTCAAAGCAATCTGTACAACCAGGCGTTGTTAAGCTACCTTTTAGACGGAGACGTATACGAAGTTAGTGCAGATACAAAAAGTAATACATACAGCGGATAATAACAACGAGTAAAAATTTTGGTTTTTGAACTTTATCAAAACGGTGCCATAAGGCTCTACTTCTATTCAACTGTAAGTTTAGTACTAACTTGACGTTACTATTTGTATTACGGAAGAAGAAGGTATGTAAAATTTAATTAATGACAAATAATTATAATTTTTACTATAATAAAAACTAATTGAAAATAAATTTGGATATGTGTTTATTTGTGAAAAAAGGAGATAGGTTGCGTTATTCGCAAACAATTGTTTTATTCGCTGTTTTTGGAAATAATTTGATTCTGTTCAATAGCAGAATCATGTCTGCTGTAACAGCAGGAAAAAAATCTGCTAAAAACTGCAAACATCCACTTGCTATTTCAGCAGCAAGTCTGCTTTCCCTTTTTCAGCAGACAAAGCCTGCTAAAAACAGCAAACTTTGCTGCTGTTTTTACAGTCAAATTCTTTTGAGTGTATGTTTGGCGACATGGCGTTTTATGAAATAGTTGGCGATTTTCTTGGCTAATTTTTGAAAAAATTTAAACCTGTCCTCCGATTTTATTATATTGGCTTTACTTTGTAGAGAATTAAATATAATTACAATTACAATTTGTAAGCATGATATGCGTTTATGTCAAACCGAACACTTCCGATTCTTTTCGACTTTTCCATTTCCGATTATTTGCAACTTAGTAGGATAACTGCACTCTATAAAATATTTGATTTATAGAGGATGATTAAAAGATTTTTTAAAAGATATGACCAATTGAGAATTGGTAAAATAAAGATAAAAGTTTCGAGGTAGGAACATTGAAAATGGTATTGTGTGAAAACGCGTAGGTACAATTCAATGAATGAAGGCTTATTTTAAAGATAATTGTACTTTGTTATCATTTGTGGTTTTCTTAAAAAGTCAAAAAATAGCCGATTATAAATAAGCCATGTACATTGTAGAATTGAGAAATAATAATAATTAAAATCTGTGATAAATGTAGACGACTGAAAACGCTATGAACGAATGTATGCATCGACTTTTCCACCAAAACAGATTTTTCAAAATGCTTTATATATGATTTCATTGAAATTTTTTCTTTTTCATTCCATTTAAAATACCTGAAATAATCTTTAGGGGACATTGGTCTATGGAAACGGGAGACAGAGAGCAACTCAATATTAGACTCTGCTTCATAAGGAAGAAAAATATAATTTTTAATATTAAATGTTGAAAGAGTATTCTGCATTATGAATTTGCTAAACTTGGTCACGATATAAGAATTTTTTTTTACTTTAATTAAGAATAATAAATACTAATAAAATATGTTTTAATTCATTATCATGAAATGTTGAAAATATTCAATTAAAATATAATATCTGAATTCAAAACATTTTTAACAAGAACTAAATATAAAATCGATTTTTTTAACAAAAACTGAAGTTGTTTAATTTTGGCGGTTTTTTGCGATTTCTGACAATTGATTTGGCGATAGAGGTGCAAAATAATCTGACAACCCTGCTCCATATAAATGTCCATCCCTATTTGGTTTTGATAATTCTCGAACTGACATGTTACAACCAATTTGCACATACCATCATATTTCACCTAGGAACACCAATAGTAAAAGTGGACCATGTTTTGATATAGCCTCCATACAAATCTCGCTCACGATGTCACTTTTCCCTCTAGAAAGCCCACATTCTTTTTGGTATAGGGTGTTTTTTATTGAGGTATAGAACTTCGAATTGAAATAAAACACAAGAAAATCGTTTTAATGTCCATCAATTTGGCTTTATTGGAAGGATAATTTTATGCCATTAATGTTTAAATATGATTTCGGGCATGTGGCCGCCGCGGCTGGCTCTAATATAGCCAATTCTACAGGTCCAATTTTCAACCACTCCAATTGCTGTGCACGGTGGCGAATCGATTCATTCGGGTCCTCTTCAACACTTTGTCTACAGCGGCAATTGTTTCTTCGGTACGCACTGTTCGACGTCTCTGCGGATGCGTATTATCACATAGAGTAAACGTAGTGCGAAAACGATCCATGGTTAACCGAATTAATTGCTCTGATGGACGATTATGTCGACCATAAAATGGACGGAGCGGTGGACTTCGCGAACTGAACTATTACTTTCGAAATAAATTTGCACGATTTGCAAGCGTTGTTCTTTTGTCAACCTGTTCATGATGAAATGGCAAACCAAACTAAATATTAATCACTTGACAGCTGACAAAATGGCCGCCAGTTAAAAAAGTGATGCCAACTTAAAGTTCTATACCCCAATAAAAAACCCCCTTTACAACAACATATATGTATATCCACCTTGTCATTTGTTTGTAACACCTTGAAATATTTCTCGGAGACTTTAAAGAGACTGTCTGTTGAAAGCACCATCGAGGAGGAGGTTGAACTTTTCCCTAAATGTGTCTCATGGTTGCAGATCGATTGGGATTGACCATACAAGGACTGAAAATACCCCCTAATATTACTTAAGCCACTTTTTAAGAATTTCTGCTTTATATACGCTAATAATTTGTTGTGTACGTTCCTCTTGTAGCTGAAAGCACCAAAAAGTAAATAAAAGTTTTATATGGAGAAAAGGGCTAACCGGGGATAAAAATTGTACGAATGATACGACAACAGCTACAAACCTGAAATTTGAAAAATACATCCCCCTCTAATTAGGTAGACACTTAAAATACAGGGATTTTTCAAAATTTGTACATTTAAGGGATATAATTGGGAAAGTGGGATAAAAATGGTACAAACCAAACTGCTGAAGTTGAATTCATTAAAATCGGTGTATACATTCATCTGACTGTGAAGAAGCGAAACATAAAGGAATTTTTCTAAATTTGTACTTTTAGGCGGAAATCGATTGGGATTGACCATACAAGGACTGAAAGTACCCCCTAATATTTATATTATTTAAGCCATTTTTTAAGAATTTCTGCTTTATATACGCTAATAATTTGTTGTGTACGTTCCTCTTGTAGCTGAAAGCACCAAAAAGTAAATAAAAGTTTTATAGGGAGAAAAGGGCTAAACGGGGATAAAAATTGTATGAATGATACGACAACAGCTACAAACCTGAAATTTGAAAACTACATCCCCCTAATTGCGTAGGCACTTAAAATACAGTGATTTTTCAAATTTTGTACATTTAAGGGATACAATTGGGAAAGTGGGATAAAAATGGTACCAACCAAACTGCTGAAGTTGAATTCAATAAAATTGGTGTATACATTCATCTGACTGTGAAGACGCGAAACATAAAGGAATTTTTCTAAATTTGTACTTTTAGGCGGAAATGGGGCAAATAGGAATGTTGACGCGAAACGTAACGGATCTTGGTCCGTAGCTGACAATCACCTAATAATTAGGGCACATTTTGGAAGGTTGCTTCCTCATTTTCACTTTATGATTACAATTGCAGTATTACATTTGTAGTGGATTTGAAACAGTGGATATAGGTATACCTTATAGTTTGAAATAGTAAACAAATATAGTAATGTGAATAAAAATATCACAAATTTCCTAATATGGTACTGTCCTTCTATATAAAGTCGACAGCCTATAATCCGTCGGTATTACTGTTGAATGCACTCCGTGGTGGAGGGAATATAATATTCGGCACGGCCGAACTTAACACCTTTTTACTTGTTTATTATACTCTACACCACTTCGTGGTCTAGGGTATTATAAGTTAGTTTTCCACCAAATGTTTGTAACAACAAGAAATAATTGAGCTAGACCCACCTTTAAGTATACGGATCGACTTAGAATCGCCAGCTGAGTCGATTTAACGATGTCTGTCTGTCCGTCCGTCTGTCCGTCTGCTGTCCATCTAAGCTTGTTCGCACTCTACAGGTAGCAATTGTTGTCCGATTGACATGAAACTTGGCAGAAGTTATTTTTTCTGGCCAAGGACCATTGGTATTGAATTTGGAGGAAATCGGTTCAGATTTAGATATAGCCCCCATACAAATGTCGCTCCCGAATTCACTTTTTCCGCTTTAGAAACGACATATTGTACCCGATTTTCTTTAAATTTGGTACAACATCTTATAATCCAACTAGAAACACCTATGCCGAAATTGGGTAAGCTCGGTTCAGATTTAGATATAGCCCCCATACAAATGTCGCTCCCTATTTCACTTTTTCCGCTTTAGAAATCACATATTGTACCCGATTTTCTTTAAAATTGGCACAACATCTTATAATCCAACTAGAAACACCTATGCAAAAATTGGGTAAGATCGGTTCAGATTTAGATATACCCCCATACAAATGTCGCTCCCGAATTGACATTTTCTGCTCTAGAAACGACATATTGTACCCGATTTTCTTTAAATTTGGCAGAACATCTTATAATGCAACTAGAAATACGTATGCAAAAATTGGGTAAGATCGGTTCAGATTTAGATATAGCCCCCATACAAATGTCGCTCCCGATTTGACATTTTCCGCTCTAGAAACGACATATTGTACCCGAATTTCTTTAAATTTTGCAAAACATCTTATAATCGAACTAGAAACACGTATGCAAAAATTGGGTAAGATCGGTTCAGATTTAGATATAGCCCTCATACAAATGTCGCTCCCGAATTCACTTTTTCCGCTTTAGAAACGACATATTGTACCCGATTTTCTTTAAATTTGGTACAACATCTTATAATCCAACTAGAAACACCTGTGCCGAAATTGGGTAAGATCGGTTCAGATTTAGATGTAGCCCCCATACAAATGTCGCTCCCTATTTCACTTTTTCCGCTTTAGAAATCACATATTGTACCCGATTTTCTTTAAAATTGGCACAACATCTTATAATCGAACTAGAAACACGTATGCAAAAATTGGGTAAGATCGGTTCAGATTTAGATATAGCCCCCATACAAATGTCGCTCCCGAATTCACTTTTTCCGCTTTAGAAACGACATATTGTACCCGATTTTCTTTAAATTTGGTACAACATCTTATAATCCAACTAGAAACACCTGTGCCGAAATTGGGTAAGATCGGTTCAGATTTAGATATAGCCCCCATACAAATGTCGCTCCCTATTTCACTTTTTCCGCTTTAGAAATCACATATTGTACCCGATTTTCTTTAAAATTGGAACAACATTTTATAATCGAACTAGAAACACCTATGTTGAAAGTGGGTATGATCGGTTTAGATTTAGATATAGCCCCCATACAAATGTCGCTCCCGATTTGACTTTTTCCGCTCTAAAATCCACTTATTGTACCCGTTTTTTTCTTTCTTTAAAATTGGCACAACATCTTATAATCCAACTAAAAAACCAATGGTGAAAGTGGGTAAGATCGGTTCTGATTTAGATATAGCCCTCATACAAATGTTGCTCCCGAATGTTTAACCGATTTTGGCCAAATTTTACATATTATATTTCACCAATAAACAGACATGGTGAATGAGAATTGTTTGGGTGATGCCCATATGTCCATACTTTGGTATGACTTTGTTATACTACTGTATAATTTGTATTTGTCTGTCGGACAATTGGATCAATTACCATATTAGTTAAATTTGTCTAAAGATGAATTTATAGGATATACATTATATTCATATAATTTATATAATTTGTATGAACTACATAAAATTGCTCCCATGTAATACCTATGTTTAGTAATCAAAGCGAGGTACATACGCAGGGAGTGGTGTAGGGTATTATATAGTCGGCCCCGCCCGACTTTAGCCTTTCCTTACTTGTTTTTAGTTTGTGTTATTTCGTTGTTTTATCAATAATTTTAATATGAACTGGGATATTGTCTTAACCTTTTTGCAACTATATTTTATAGAATGCAAATTTATTTACAAATGTCATGGTGACATTATTCACTTGGCTACAAGCTAATTTTATCAAGACTTCTGGCCAATGTCATTTGTAAATTCGACACACTCAGAAAAATAGCATTCCTAAATCTGAGTAAAATCCATACTCCATTTTAGTTCAACAATTTTACTTTTAGAAAACTGAATAACAAGCAATTCTCGTTCGTTTGCAGATTTATTTCTTAAATATTTCAAGTATTATTCTTAGTGACTACTGCGAAGGAGCCTATTTTGCCTTCGCAGCAATCATGGTGTATTAGCTCAACTCTTTACTCATTTTTGTATTAGTTTTGCATATTCTGAAGCAAAATCAGTTGTTTCAATTATTTTTGGTTAAATTGAACTATTCACTATTTTTTAAGTTCACTTTTTTCCTTGAACTAGGTAAATATTTCCTCAGTTTAAGAGAATTTACTTATTTTGAGGGAAAGAATCAAAAAAATTGTCCTCAGTTAAAGCAAAAATTTACTTGGTTTGATAGTTTTAGATTTCAGCAAAAATTTAATTCTAGTGAAAAATTTACAAGGTTTGAGGAAAAACTTACTGGAATTTTCTCAGTTTGAGTATATATTTCCTTGGTTTGCGGAAAATTGAACTAGAATAAAGTTCAAATCGTGTACTACATTCAAGGAAAAATTTAAACTTGATATGAGGAAATATTGTTTTAACGCTATGCGAAGTTAAATTTTCCTAAATTTTAGTTCTTTTTAACTCATTATAGGGTTCACTTCTTTCTGAGTGCAGAATGTAAATATTTACATAGATTCTTTCTCGAAATAGTGTGATTTTGCTTACACTATAAGAATTGTCCTCACATAATATTTTATGGCGCATCGCGCGAAATAGTGTATTTTTGCACCATTAAAATTGTCTTCACATTCTCTTTTTTGACGAATCGCGCGAAAGCAAAGAAGCATAATACCCTCCTCCAGGGTATTATGTCTTCATATATTTTTTGTCACACTTATCGATTCCGAATAACTTTCTTTCTTTCTGTCAACTATTGTCGAATCGAAACACTTCTATACCAGCTTTATGCATATTATGTCCGTAAGTGATAACGAAACAAATAAACTTTGGAGAAAATCAAGCGAGTTGCAAAAATGGTCACTAGAGTACAGCGGATAATGGGACATTAATTTTTCCTACATTATTATATTATGTTTAATAGTAGTGACTTTAATCGTTGAGCAGACACGCATCTGTGCGTCACAAGCTCAATTCTGTCATTCGCTAAAGAAGATTTTAAATAGTTTGTGGACATAGCACTACACTATATTAGTTTACCAATTGTTACATCCGAAAACTAGATCAAGGATAGACAAGTCCGTAAGATTACAATACAGAAAATGTGGTTATTGATTTTTAGAGTCAATGGTGTGACGGCAATTTTGAGTTTCGATCCATGGAAATAGCTAACAAATGCAAGATTCAATTACTGGAGATTCATCGAACCATTGTCCGCTACTATATAAACTAAATTATACTTATAAACTAAATAGATAAGTAAATTTGACAAAAATGTGTTTTAAATTGTAATGGTTTTATGGGTTGTGCAGGAAACCCCGCTTGTGGTAAATAAAATACGCCTAATATTTAAGTACTTCATTAGCAGAAAATACATGTAAACACAGTTACACACACATACAATTAGATCGTATACATATACATATTTGTTGTCTTCAAAATTAAAAGGTATAAATAGGTAGGTGTAACCAATATAACCATAGAAACTGGTGTCGCTTTGGACAGACTCAAAATAAACTTTCATTGCAATCACTTATTCCTTATATCTTATTTGTTTTGTTTGAATATGTCGCATTCAAAGGTTTGACCTACGTGTAAACATAACGTGAATCACAAATACGAAACATATCCATATGTACATCGAGACCATCGCCGTCGTCATAGTGTCATCATCATTATCATCATCCGTGTCATATTGGACGTCATAAATGTAAAACGCACCGGAACCAGAAAAGAAACGACAGACGAAACCACACACACAAACAAATGAACGAACGTACGAAGTGTCAATGTGGCGAACGAATGGATTTACGTATGTACGTATATTCCGTTCTTATTGACGTATCAGCAGCATGTTAAGAGCGGAAGCTGGAGCACGTGCACACACGATCCCGTTGACAGCTTCAGCTCGTACTGAAGTAATTTAAGGACTGACGCTATTTGCCTCAGTCTCGATATGCGACACAGTGATGTGCTGGAATTCTTGGGATAGTTCTGGTGTTTTTTTTTTGCAACGTTACTGCTGGCTCTGGTGCTGCTGTTTCTGTTCATGCTCTTGCTGAAGCTGATGATACTGTGATGGTGGTGTTGGTGATGTTGGGTTTGTCCGTTATTGCCTGTACTCGTGCGGTGCAATTTGTGTGTTTATTCGCGTACTTTAAACCAAAGCCATCCTCGTTAAAATGGATTTCCCCAAGAATGCCGTGGTCGGCATTCGGCAATTCTGTAACTAACACTTCTCTCACTCTCTCTCGCTCTCGCTCTCTGCAGTTGAAACGACAGCATATAGAGTTTAATGTACCGAAAGGGCATCTCCTTTTATCTTCAGTAATATACAGAACTACGTATTACGTGCTCAAGAGATGGTACAGCGTGATGCGTGAGATTTCATCAAAGTAAGAGAGCTGGATGCTAA
The DNA here is from genome assembly GCA_947397865.1 of Polietes domitor. NCBI lineage: Eukaryota > Metazoa > Arthropoda > Insecta > Diptera > Muscidae > Polietes > Polietes domitor. The sequence continues at coordinate 115,762,639 of OX377618.1, read as the reverse complement.
AACTCAGAGATGGGTGGCAAGTGAGTGTCATGTCCTGCTGCAAAGCAGACACAATTTAAGAGAATTATTAAAGTCGCTATTTTTAGAAGAGAATTGCAATACGTAACAGTTTGTAGTTTTGTTGCGTACTGTTAATAACATGAAAGTTGGTGGTGTCTAACATTGTTATATTATAACAAATTTGTATAATTCTACACAGACAAGGGAAAATCGATATTTATCTAAAAACGAACAAATTCGAACAGTTTTAGTTCGCCACAACGGCTACTCGCCTTCAGTGACGGACATATATAATATATATCCACGGACATATTTGTATTTAGAAATTAATATATAAAGTAACAAAATCTAGGTTTATTGTAATTTTCATTAATTAGAATAATTTTATTTTGTCTGCCAAACGCCTACACCAATGCATTGTTGCAAACCATTATGTCATTTTTGTAGGGATGTTCCTCAGTTACAATTATAGAGTTATATACAAAGATTTATGGTTAGTGAAATTAAACAAATTAATAATGTTTCTAACTGCTCCTCTCACCCATACAAGAAATCCACTATTCCATTTATGAAGCGATATTCCTCAGTTATAGTTATGTACAATGATTTATGGTTAGAGAAATTAAATAAAACTTCCCGCTTTAAGTCTGGTACGGACCTCTCACGAGAATTTCGTTTCGACAAGAAAAACACTCAAAAAATTTCGTTTTGAAATTTGTCTTTTAAATTTTTGTTTGTTAGTACGCACTTTGAAATGAAAATTAAATGGAATTTTTACATTTATTTATTAAAACAATCTTTAAATTTTAGTGTCTGGAGTTTAATTTTTGTCACTTTTGCTGTTTATTGTTTGTTTACATTTGGTTTGTCTACACTATTATTTTCCGTGTAGAGATTCATATACATATGTATATGAAATTACCTTATGGAATTTTCGTGAGAGGTACGTACCAGCCTTTATGGGAACAACTCTACAACATAAAAAGTGTAATGTTAGTTTTTATTTCAAACTTCTTACTTGTTTCCGCTTAAAGTCGAATAACTATTTTATGTAAATTACTTTCTTTGCAAAAGTTTTCGCAGTGTTTATACATAAATAATATATTTTTTGTATTATACACACTTAAATTAACTTTAAATTATATTATATAATGTTTGTGGCTTATAAAAACGGTCAATCAAGTATCGCATTTCATTTCCGCTAGTTCGAGACAATATAAGTCATATACATTATGATACGGGTATATTAATTATGTCATTCCAAAGAGAAAATTTTCCTCAAACAATGACTGAAAATACCTCTTAATGTTATGAAAATTTCTGCACTTGAAATTTGTTGCATACATTCCTGAAACCGCCAAAAAGTAAATAAACAATTTAGAGAATAAAATGGTAAAAAAGGCATATAAATGGTACCTATGATACGATAACATCCCTATAATTACGGTGTGTACATCCCTATAATTGCATAGACATCTTAGACGAAATTTGTATATTTTAGGGACACAACTGAAAAAGATGGATACAAATGATACGAACCAAACCGCTGAAGTTGAAATCATGAAATTCGATGGATGCATTCATCTGACTGCGAAGACGCGTATCAAAAAGGAATTTTTTGAAATTTGTACTTTTTGGCGGAAAATGGTATCTTTTGACATTCGTACTTTTAGGATCAAAATTGGTACCAACCAAGCGGCTGTAGCTAAAATCATGAAATTTATTGTGCACACTCGCCTAACTGCGTATACGCGTAAAACGCGGAACCTAATTGTTCTGCTGTATTAAAACTTTTCGTATCAAAATGGTACATGAATTTGATGTGTAACTGGAATCAAGAAATTGAAGCTGGGGGAGTGAATGAATAATGAAGCATCGTAATTTATTTTAAGCAGTACAGATGACTATTCCCTATAGTATAAAATAGTAAAAATATTGTAATGTGCATAAATAATAAGACAATTTTCCTAATATGGTGCCGCACATCTATGTAAAGTCGAAAACCTTTAATCTACCGGTAATACTGTGGAATGCACTCCTTGGTGGATGGTATATAAGATTTGGCCCGGCATAACTCAAGGCATTTTTACTTGTTCATCTTCCTTGTGTTTTTATACCCTCCACCTCCAGCATGGGGGTATAGTATACTATCTTTGTCATTCCGTTTGAAATATCTACATGAGACCCTATGAAATACATTTATTCTTGATCGTCATATAATTCTAAGGCGATCTAGCTCTGTTCGTCCGTCTAAACCAAAGAAGCTAGGACGTCCAAATTTTCCATAAATGAGTCTTATAGTTGTAGATCGGTTTGGATTGCTACTGGGCGAAATCAGTCCAAAGGGAAAATATATCTGATTGTACAGGGTTTTCCAACAAGAGGTGTTATTTTGATTCACCCGGTATTTCGGTAGCTGTCACTTTTGAAGCTTTTATTCTTTGACGTTTGTAGAAACCACACCATTACTAAAATTGTGGCATCTGGGGCTCGGAAAACACAAGAGTTATTGTTGAGAAGCCTCTCTATCCTCATCGCGTGACTGTTTGGTACGGCGGGGTCATTGCACCTTACTTGTTCGCAAATGAGGTTGGATCAACAGTTACGGTGAATGGATTGCGCTATCGAGAGATGATTAATTGATTTTTTATGGTCGGAGTTGGATGGTATTGATCTGGACAACGTTTACTTTCAACAAGACGGCGCTACGTGCCACACAAGCAACGAAACCATTGCTCTTTTACGGGAAAAGTTTCCGGACCGTGTTATCTCTCGAAGAGGTGATCACAATTGGCCACCGAGATCTTGTGATTTAACACTTCTTCCTTTAGGGCCACGTGATAGATAAGGTCTACGCCAACAGCCCAACGTCGATTCAAGACCTCAAAGATAGAATTCGTGAGGCTATCGAGGACATAGGGCAGCCACTTTGCGATATGGTTATGGCAATTTTATGAAAAGGGTATGGTCCTCTAAAAGTGGTCGTGGTGGCCATTTGGTTGATGTTGTCTTTCCTTATTAACGGAATGCCTTCCCTTTATTATGAAATAAACATCCAATCATTTATCTCAAAAAATTACATTTTTCTTTGAATACCAAAATAACACCTCTTGTTGGAAAACCCTGTACTTACTTGCGTATTCCCCCTATAACAAAAACGTGAATGGTACCTATCAAAGGACAACAACTAGAAACACGAAATTCTGTGTATGTATATTCCACTGATTTAGTGGGTACATAATATAAAAGTAATTTTTTCCAAATCGTACTTCTATGGTGTAAAATGGGAATAGAGGGATAAAAATGGTACCAACCAAACAGCTGCACTTAAAATAATGAAATTCGGTGTATAATGTATACTCTCTGATTGCGTAGACACTTAAAATAACTTAAAACAATTTTTCGAAATTCGTACTTTTTGGGGTTAAAATGGAAAAAGGGGATGCCAACCAAATGATCACAGCTAGAGTTATGAAATTCAGAGTCTACATTCCTCTGACTGCGTAGACATGAAAAATAAAAAGGTTTTCCCAAATTCGTACTTTCAAGGGATATAATGGGAACAGAGGTATAAAAATGCATCACTCTAATTGCGTAGACATGTAATATAAAGAGATTTTAGAAAGCGGTACTTTTAAGGGGGTAAAATGGGAAAAGGGGTATTAAAATGGCCGCAGCTAGAATCATGGAATTCGGTGTATACATTCCTCTGACTACATAGAAAACGATTTTTCCAAATTTGTCCTTTTTTACTTTTACGACAAAAGTTTTTTGAATTATGAAGTTATTTTATCATGTACACAGTGCATGAGAGATAATCGATTTTCAAAATTTGTACTTTTGGAATTAAAAAAGGATGGAAATACAACCAGCTGTAGCACCCACTATCCCCTAATATTTAATCTAAGACGATCTGAAATATTTAATCTAAGATGATCTGATCTGTTGAAAGCACGATAGCGGCCAAACGAAATGAGCTAGGAGGTTCAAATTTCCCCTAAATATGTCTTACGGTTGCAGATCGTTTGGGCGAAATCGGCCCAGAGGGAACATTTTTCCCTAACAAGGACTGAAAGTAATCCGTAATGTTTAGAATATTTAAACATTGTTTTTAATTTCTGCTTTATATGCACTTGAAATTTGTTGCGTACATTCCTCTTGTAGCGTAAAATCACCAAAAATTAAATATACGTTTTAGCGGGCGAAATGGGACAAAAAGCGATAAAAATGGTACCGATGATACGATAACAGCTTTAAACATGAAATTTGGAATATAAATACATCCCTCTTATTGCGTAGATACGTAAAATTAAGGGATACAATTGGAAAAGAGGGATAAAAATAGTACCTACCAAACCGGTGAAGTTGAAATCATGAAATTCGGTCCGTACTTTCATCTCACTGTGAAAATGCGAAATAAAAAGGATTTTTTTCGAAATTTTTACCGCTGAAGTTGAAATCATGAAATTCAGTGAATGAATTCATCTGACTGTGTAAACGCGAAACACAAAGGAATTTTTCAAAATTTTTACTTTTAGGAAGAAAATAATGCAAAGGAAATAAAAATGTACCCACCAAACGGCTGCAGTTAGATTAGCGAAAATCGGTGTGTACATTGCTCTGAATGTGTAGATGAGAAAAATAAAAATATATTTCGATATTCGTACCTTTAGGATCAAAACGATATAAAATTGCTACCAAGCAAACGGATGTAATCATGAAATTATGTAGAAGTGTACATTCTAATATGGACCCGAAACATAACGATTCTTTGAAATTTGTACCTTTGTAGCTGAATCAAGAAATTGCAAATGGGGGATATGTTTCTCCCTAATGATGTCTGACAATACGCCTACTGTTTAGGACTCATTTTTGAAGATTGCTGCCTCATGTTCACTTTTTGATTACAGTTGGAGTATTCTATTTGTATATAGCAATGATATATTGTTATTATGACAATGAAATATTATTAATGAAATATTAATATTATTATTATAATCTGCGGTAATCTCTGGTATGGACTCGGTGTTGCAGGGTATATAAGATTCGCCTAGGCCTATCTTAACGTCTTTATACACTCCACCTAAGGATGGGGGTATATTCACTTTGTCAGTCCGTTTGTAACACCTTGAAATATTCAACGGAGACCCCATAAAGTATATATATTCAGGGTCGTGGTAAAATTCTAAGACGAGTTAGCCATGTCCGTCTGTCTGTCCGTCCTTCCGTCTGTTGAAAGCACGCTATCTTCCGAATTAAATGAGCTAGGAGGTTAAAATTTCTCCTAAATGTGTAATGTGTCTTATGGTTGCGGATCGGTGGGGATTGAAAGTGGACGAAATCGACTCAAAGGGAAAATTTTTTCCCTCACAAGGATTAAAAATACCCATAACAATCCCTAATATTTTAGAGTATTTAAGCATAGATTTTCAATATGTCTGATTGTACTTACTTGATATTGGGTATGCGCACCATAAAGTGATTTTTATTCGCAGGGGTGAAATGGGGCAAAAAGGGATAAAAATAATAAATATTAAACGACAACATCTAGAAACACGAAATTTGATGTGCACATTCCTCTAATTGTGTAGATACATAATATAAAAGTATTTTTTCCAAAGTCATACTTTTAAGGGCTAAAATGGGAATAGAGGGATAAAAATGGTACCCACCAAACGATTGCACCTAGAATAATAAAATTCGGTGTATACATTCCTCTGATTGCGTAGACACGTAAAATAAACGGATTTTTCGAAATTCGTACTATTGGGGTTAAAATGGCCGCAGCTAGAGACATGCAATTCGGAGTATACATTCCTCTGACTGCGTATACACAAAAAATAAATGTTTCTTTCCAAATTCGTTCTTTCAAGGGATACAATGAGGACAGGATAAAAATGATACCAACTAAACGACTGCAGCTAGAATGGTGAAATTCGGTGTGTACATCCCTCTAATTGCGTAGACACGTAAAATAAAGAAATTTTAGAAAGACATACTGTTAAGGGGGTAAACTAGGAAAAAGGGGATAAAAATGGTACCAACCATAGACACACAAAATAAAAAGATTTTTCTAAATTCGTACTTTTTACTTTTACGGCAAAAATTGGTTGAATCATGAAGTTAGGTTATTTTGCAGTAAGTTCGATATGTTAATTTCTTGGGAACCTTACCTTATAAGCGTGGTTTGAAATATTAAAAATATTATATTTATTTATAAAATAATTTTTTTCAATATTTGGATTTGTTTTGGTTTGGCTATTAAAAACAAAATATATTTTCCGTAATATTACTGCAGTTCTACGAAAATCGACAGCGTCTGTGGAATGCAGTCCATGGTGGAGGGTATATAGATTTATTTGTTTTTATATAGATTTATAATATTTCGCTTTTGTCATTGTCCGTACGTGAGCGTTCAAAATAAACTCCATAAATCAGGCTTTTCTTGAAAAGAATTAACGGTTAGAATGTTATGGAAAATCCGCTAGAAATTGTCAACCCCATTATAATTTTATTCGGTTGAAAAAGACAGGCAGATTTGTCGACTTTAAAATATCGATAACTTGAAAAAGTCAAAGCTATAACTCGAAGCCCAATTCTAAATAGAAAACAAATATTTTATTCTCGTGGAATTTAAATTGACTAATAAATTCCTTTGCGTTATCCACAAAGGATTGTATTTCCCGATTCAGGCTCGAGTTACAAGGTTTTCTTGAACATGTGATTGAGCAACCAATAAGAATATCACCCAGAAAATTAAATAGAAATAACTAAAACACAAATGCAAAAAATGTACAAACATCTCAAAAGGATCAAGGGCGATGAGCGATGTAACCTGTTTTGAAGGGCTAATAAATTACATTAGAGAAACTTTGGAAGACCTTTTACAGGCGTTAGGTCAAAACGCCCAAATTGAAAATGTCATAAATTTTATCGATTTCTTGGGCAATATATAGTTGCGTTTGGGCATTTTGACATCACTTCTAGGCGAAAACTTTTACTTTGCATAGCCGGTTTTGAACATACCCCATAGGAGAAAATCTTAAATCCCGGCCGAAAGCCGGCAACACAGGAATCCTTTACTTTGCGTAGTCGACTTTAGACATACCCCATAGGAGAAAATCTTTAATTTTAAGAAAATGTCATACAGCCCAAAAGAAGGTCATAAAGCCCAAATTTTGCGCCATAAGGCCCAAAGGACTTTTTTACATTTTGATTGGGCGTTGTGACGGTTTTATTGCCCAAATTTGGGCGATGTGCCGATTATTGGGCTTTATGACAGTTATCGATTTGGGAGGCGATATGACCTAACGCCCCTATTACACCGGATATCGCCGACATTAAACGGGAAATAAATTAAGGTGGTCTTACCCGTTTGTGAGCCTGGGCTGGTGCGAAAGATATGAGACTATAGGCGTGTTTTATTTGACAAACTACATACTTAAAAATTTTAGTGTAATTTCGCTACCATAACGGTAGGCAACTAGTTGCCTATCTTTATAGTCGCAAAATTAGACATTTTATGTCTAAATTTAAACATCAGATGTGTAAAATTAAACATTGAGATGTTAAAATTCAACTCTTGATATGTTGAAATTTAAACATTGAATGATTAATTTTACACATCTCATGTTTATATTTAATAGAATGCAAATTTATGGTGATATTTATTACGTGTCTGCAGACTACCACTATCATGATTTCCACCCTGTCAAAGGTTTCATTCAGGTGGCTTCGCATTTTTTTATTTATACAGATTGTTATACACTGAAAGAATTTTCCTTCATAATATTTAAAAAGCCATTTGAAAAAAGGTTTTTCATAAATATAGCGCATTTTTTCTTAATATGTTTCAGTTTCGTCACTACTTCAAGGAGTAAGACGAAATCATTTGATCTAAACCTTTTACAATAAATCTATTGGGAACAATTAAGTAAATCAGAATATTTTACGAGATAAGAGATGGAATTTGGAGAATTTTTTAATTTTCCGATCGAGCTTCACTGCACGATTGTTTACTGAGAACTGGTGTGTACTGACGTCGGTTGCTATACTACTTTTTGTGTTCAAGATTAAACACAATTGTCGCAATTTCCAACATGATGTGTTTAAAATTCAAGAATGCATGTGTACTATTCAACAAATGATGTCGAAATGCACAAATTGTGTTTAATTTTACACAATAAATATTTAAAATTACAAAAATAGTGTGTATGTACAAGTAAATGAATACAATATTAAACAATAAATGTCTAAATCACTTTTTGACACACTTAATGCGTATATATCAACAACATTTTTAAATTTACACTAAAAATTATTTCCATAGTAATTTTAAACTCAGCATTTTCGCTATCTTATTTGCAAATAAAAACACTATTATGGATTAAACAAATTACCAAAATAAGCGGTTTTTAATTCATATTTTATGGATCTGATTGGGTAAAACAGATAAATTGGAACCACTTTACTGGTGAAGTGTGCAGACGAGCATAATAAAATTGATTTCCAAATTCATACTTATAGGGACAACACACAGAAAGAGATGAACATTCACAATCTGATGTATGTATGTATAAATTTCGCAAAATTCGTAAATTTATGGGATGAAACGACGGAAGATGGGACAAAAAGATACACATTAAACGAAAACCAAAAAAAGCGGCTTAAAGTTATTTTTTGAAAATTGTACTTTTAAGGAAAAAAGATATTAAAATAGATATAATCCAAAGAGTTGTAGTTGTTACACTTACTGGACTCTTTTAAGGGTGTACAAAAATGCAAAGTATGATAAAACTATCGGGTATGTGATGGCTTTCGCTTTTGGGCGAAAGTGGAAGAATGTCACGAAATTGGTGTGATGACTTCCACTTTCACGTCAATTTTCACATTTTTCTTTCGCCTGCTTATGCTCTAAGGAAAGCTAAAGTAATGTGGATTTTCAGTACCAAAAATCTATTGTAAATATGAACAAGTAAGGAAAGGCTAAAGTCGGGCCGACTATATAATACCCTACACCACTCCCTGCGTATGTACCTCGCTTTGATTACTAAACCCAGTTATTTCATGATAGCAATTTTATGTAGTTCATACAAATTATATAAATTATATTCATATGATTTATATGCTATAAATTCATCTTTAGTCAAATTTAACGAATATGGTAAATAATATGGTAATTGATCCAATTGTCCGACAGACAAATACAAATTATACAGTAGTATACCAAAGAATGGACGTATGGGCATCACCCAAACAATTCTCATTGCAATTCAATTCGGTAAAAAAGTGAAATCGGGAAGGATTTTTGTATCTTGTAAATGTATGTGTTTGACAAAAAAATTTTAAATCGGAAAGGACATTTGTATGGGGGTATATTGAAACCTGGAACGATGTGACCCGCTTTCACCATGTCTGTTTATTGGTGAAATATAATATGTAAAATTTGGCCAAAATCGGTTAAACATTCGGGAGCAACATTTGTATGAGGGCTATATCTAAATCTGAACCGATCTTACCCACTTTCACCATAGGTTGGATTTTAGAGCGGAAAAAGTCAAATCGATAGCGACATTTGTATGGGGGCTATATCTAAATCTGAACCGATCATACGCACTTTCAGCATAGGTGTTTCTAGTTCGATTATAATATGTTGTGCCAATTTTAAAGAAAATCGGGTACAATATGTGGTTTCTAAAGCGGAAAAAGTGAAATCGGGAGCGACATTTGTATGGGGGCTATATCTAAATCTTAACCGATCTTACCCAATTTTTGCATACGTATTTCTAGTTGGATTATAAGATGTTCTGCAAAATTTAATGAAAATCGGGTACAATATGTCGTTTCTAGAGCGGAAAATGTCAAATCGGGAGCGAAATTTGTATGGGGGCTATATCTAAATCTGAACCGATCTTACCCAATTTTTGCATACGTACTTCTAGTTGGATTATAAGATGTTCTGCAAAATGTAAAGAAAATCGGGTACAATATGTCGTTTCTAGAGCGGAAAATGTCAAATCGGGAGCGACATTTGTATGGAGGCTATATCTAAATCTGAACCGATTTCCTCCAAACACTATTATGGATTATTACACCACTTCGTGGGCTAGGGTATTATTAGTTAGTTTCGCGCCAAATGTTAGTAACACCGATTGGCTTAGAATCACCAGCTGAGTCGATTTAACGATGTCTGTCTGTACGTCCGTCCATCCGTCTGCTGTCCATCTAAGCTTGTTCGCACTCTACAGGTCGCAATTGAGGTCCGATTGTCATGAAACTTGGCAGAAGTTATTTCCACATATTGTACCCGATTTTCTTTAAAATTTACACAACATTTTATAATAGAACTAGAAACACCTATGCTGAAAGTGGGTAAGATCGGTTCAGATTTAGATATAGCTCCCATACAAATGTCGCTTCCGATTTCACTTTTTCCACTTTAGAAACCACATATTGTACCCGATTTCCTTTAAAATTGACACAACATTTTATAATCGAATTAGAAACACCTATGCTGAAAGTGGGTAAGATAGGTTCAGATTTAGATATAGCCCTCATACAAATGTTGCTTCCGAATGTTTAACCGATTTTGGCCAAACTTTACATATTATATTTCACCAATAAACATACATGGTGAAAGGGCGTCACATCGTTCCAGGTATCAATATACCCTCATACTAATGTCCTTTCCGATTTAACATTTTTTGTCAAACACATACATTTACAGGATGCAAAAATCCTTCCCGATTTCACTTTTTACCGAATTGAATTGTAATGAGATAGAAAGTCCGTCCGTCTTTAGCCTTTCCTTACTTGTTTGGGAGATGCCCATATGTCCATACTTTGGTATAACCCAAATGGTGCCCACTCTGATCTATGTATATGTTTCAACTAGGAATACCTACCTTGAATGAGAAATATATTGACGCATGTTTTTGCAGAGGCCTCTAGTGTTGTTATAGGTCCCCTTCAAATGTCCGTCCGATTCATCCTATTACCACTGTATAATCTGTATTTATCATTGGATCTTGATCAATTTTTCAATATCATGTTATATTTACTTTACTCGGAATATCTGGATCAATTACTTTATTATTTACCATATTCATCAAATTTGAATAAAGATGAATTGATAGTAACTGTATAATTTATATGAACTACATAAAATTGCTCCCATGAAATACCTGGGTTTAGTAATCAAAGCGATGTATATATGCAGGGAGTGGTGAAGGGTATTACATAGTCGGCCCCGTCCGACTTTAGCCTTTCCTTACTTGTTTTATAATGGAAAATGACATATTGTTGGTTCGAAATTGTGCATTTATTGTTGAAATGGATAAAATAGTGTCTACTCGACATGCTTGTGCAAAAAAACATCAATCATTTCCAAGTGGAAGTCATCAAACCTACTTGATTTAAAAAGTAAAGTGAAACCAAAACACGGCGAAAGCTATCACATACATACATGTATAAATACAGTATAATTGTAACCTTGAAATATCTCCCGAAGTTTAGGGACAAACATTTTCTGAAATATGTTTTATTATAAAAGATAAATCCTCTGGATTGTTTTATCAGGGTTATTTTTGGTTGAGAGATTATTTTGTGGGAATAAGGACAAATTGTGATTTTTTATGCACATTACTATATTTTTTACTATTTCAAATCCACTACTATAATATAATATTGCAATTGCAAGCTTCAAAATGTGCCCTAAATATTAGGTGATTGTCAGCTGCATACCAAGTGACTGTATTATGTTGATAAGAAAAGTGAAACAAATTATTATTTCTGTTACTATTTTATTCGACACACATGTATGAATGCATAATTTCAAACCACTTGTTGATATTTACATTCATACAATCTGTTAATATTCATTAAGCCACATGTTGATATTTACTTTACTTGTTCAATATTGTAAGCTACTAGATTATTTCAATCTAAATTTGTGTATAAAAGGCAGAACAGTTGCTCTGTCAATTCACGTCGAACAATAGAAGCGAGCATTTGTAGTTATCGACGGTGCCTTCTAAATAAAGAGTGAAAAGTATTTTATAAAACCTTCGAGCTGTTTTCTTTCATGAAACAATACAATCTTAGGAACAAGATTGTTGCAAAAGTATAAATTTTAAAGATCCGCTATGTTTTACTATATAGTTAAAAGTCGAATCTATGCAAGTTTGATTCCTTTTTCTTTTGAACCCTAAAATTACAAATTTGGAGAAATACTCATAATACACAGACAGACGAGTGTAAAGGCTGAATTTCATAATTCTAGTTACAGCCGTTTGATTGGTACTAATTTTATACCGTGCGTGATCCTAAAGGTGCGAATTAGAATAATATCGCGCCTATGCAGTCAAAGCAATGTACACACCGAATTTCATTATTAGCTGCAGCCGTTTAGTTGGTACAATTTTCCGCCTAAAAGTACAACTTTCGAAAAATTCCTTTTTCTTCACAGTCAGATGAATGTATACACCGAATTTCATGATTTCAACTTCAGCGTTTTTGTTGGTACCATTTTTATCCTCTTTTCTAATTGTGTTCCTTAAAAGTACGAATTTTGAAAAATCCCTCTATTTTAAGTGTCTACGTAATTAGGGGATGTACATTCCAAATTTCCTGTTTCTAGCTGTTGTCGTAACATTGGTACCATTTTTATCCCTTTCTATACCATTTCGTCCGCTAAAACTTTTATTCACTTTTTGGTGCTTTCACGCTACTATAGGAATGTATGCAACAAATTTTAAGTGCAATTAAAGCAGAATTTTTCCCGATTTCGCACACTTTAAATTTCAATTTCCCTCAAGCTCGATTTTCCCCATTTGCAATTTCTTAATTCCTATATGTCTGTACCATTTTGATAGGAAAAGTTATAATATTGTATATCCAATATGTTACAGAGCGGAAAATACCTAATTTCATGATTACGATGTACATTTTAAGATGTTACAATGTGAATATACCCCCATACTTAGGTGGAGGGTATAAAAACATAAAAATAAAAATTGTATTTTTCTTTCAAATCGAAAAATACGTAAAGTAATCAACTTTGGTCTAATATTTAAAATATATCCGGGCAATATATATATAACCAAAATAATACTTGGGTCCTTGTCTAATTTAATTTTTTACAGAACTCAAAAATGTTCACTGCACCATTTTCAAGTGTAATTCAAAAGACACCATTTGAAATTAAAAAATTCCATTTGCAATTCAAAAAATATCAATTGAAATCCAAAAATTACATTAGAAATTCAAAAAATATCAATTGAAATTCAAAAAACATCATTTGAAATTCAAAACTCGTCATTTGTAATTCAAAAGACACCACTTGAAATTCAAAAGTCGTCATATGAAATTCAAAACTCATCGTTTGAAATTCAAAACTAGTCATTTGAAATTCAAAACTCGTCATTTGAAATTCAGAACTCGTCATTTGTAATTCAAAACACGTCATTTGAAATTCAAAACTCGTCATTTGTAATTCAAAATACACCATTTGAAATTCAAAATAGACCATTTGAAATTCAAAAGTTTTCATTTGAAATTCAAAAATTATTCCATTTGAAATTCAAAAGATTCCATTTGAAATTTAATAATGTAATAAAATTATTTAAGAAAAATATACATTAGGTGGGGTAGCATTTATTTTTTCTGCTAATTTGGATATTCTGCAGTTTTGAAAACAGATTTAATAAAATAATAAGCAACTAATAATTATAATGATATAAAATGTCGGCAATTTCATATATAGTTTATAACTTCACCAGCTCAGAGAGCATCTGCTTATAATTTATAAGGCCTTGCATTTTACTTAGGGTCGGATAATTTGTGTGGGAAGTACAACAAATCATAACTATTTGACAGGTATAAAGTAATTGTAAAACCAATATTAAATTGTTACTGATCAATTTTTTTTATAACCAAAGCTTATGCCAATTTGTGCGAGAGGTCTTGCAATATCGCTCATATTACAGGTGTATATAACGTCTATGAAAATATTATGATCAAATTTCAGAGTATCCCGATCGTCGATATAGATGTTATAAAATCTTTAAATTTAAATACGTTAGAGTGATTTGCGTGGGAGGTGCGTGGCAAAATCCTCTGTATTTCGTAGGCTCAAAGTAATTATAGAAACTGTATCAAATATCAAAATATAATTGATTCGGAATATCCGTGTGGAAGACACGAATTAATCACTTATTGTTTGTAATCATAATTATTTCCATTGGTTCTTGTTATTAAATAAACCAAATAAGGAAAATTATGAATCTTTTAATTTCAAGTCATCTCTGTAACATCACTTGGGTGTGTATTCTGAAATCGAAACAAATTACTCAATGACTTTCTATATATTTGAGCCATGTCCGTCTATCTACAAATCTAAATGGGGGTAAATCTGTTTTCTAAACATCAGATTTACAGAAATAAATAAATGTTACCCAACCTAATGTATATTTTGCTTAATTAATTTTTTTACCTGGGTCGTGGTAAAATTCTAAAACGATATAGCCATGTCCGTCTGTCTGTCTGTTAAAGCACGCTAGCTTCCGAACGAAATGAGCTAGGAGGTTCAAATTTCTCTAAATGTGTCTTATGGTTGCAGCTCGGTTGGGAATGTTTCCCTCACAAGGACTGAAAATACCCCTAATAATTAGAGTATTTCAGCCTGCTTTTTGTATATGTCTGCTTGTATTTACTTGATATTTGGAATGAACATTCCCCTTATACCATAAAAGCACACCATAAAGTGATTCTTATTCGTAGGGGACGAAATGGGGCAAAAAAGGGATACAAATGGTACAAATTAAACGATAAAAGCTAGAAACACGAAATTTGGTGTGTACATTCATCTAATTGAGTATATACATAATATAAAAACATTTTTTCCAAGTTCGTACTTTTAAGGGGTAAAATGGGAATAAAGGGATACAAACGGTACCAACCAAACGGCTGCATCTAGAATAATGAAATTCGGTGTATACATTCGTCTGATTGCGTAGACACGTAAAATAAATGGATTTTTGGAAATTCATACTTTTTGGGGTTAAAATGAAAAAAGGGGATAAATATAGTACCAACCAAATGACAACAGCTAGAGTCGTGAAATTCAGAGTATACATTCCTCTAACTGTGTAGACACGAAAAATAAAAGATTTTTCAAATTCGTACGTTCAAGAGATATAATGGGTACAGAGGGATAAAAGTAGTACCAACTAAACGGCTATTGCTAGAATGATGAAATTCGGTGGTACATTCCTTCAATTGCGTAGACACGTAAAATAAAGAGATTTTAGAAAGTCTTACTCATAAGGAATTTTGTGAAAATATAAATATTTGTAAGAATATTTACTTTTTTGCATTGACGTGAAGTATTATTTCGATATATATATAGTGTAAATGTATTGGTAGCCTTGCCTTATAAACGTGGCTTGAAGTAATAAAAATATTATATTTATTTATAAAATCTGTGGAATGCAATCCATGGTGGATGGTATATAAAGTTCGGCCCGGCCGAACTTAACGCCGTTTTTACTTGTTCGTGTTGTTGTTGTTGTAATTGTCTGAGTTATTGAAGTTATAGGCTTTTGATAACGGGGCTAATAAGTATTATTTAAAATTTAATTATGTCCTCCACCTCCAGAATGGAGTAGGTTTGCCATTTCGTTTGTAACACCTTGAAATATCGACCTGAAACTCTAAGAGTGTATACATTCTTGATCGTCATAAAATTCTAAGACCATTTAGCCAAGTCTCTCCGTCCGCTTGTTAAAAGCACGCTATCATCTAAACGAAAGGAGTCAGGACGTCCAAATTTTCCAAGAATACGACTAATATTTGTATATCGGTTGGGATTGAAAATGGGCGAAATCGGTCAAAGGGAAAAAATGTTCCCTAACAAGGACAGAAAATACCTCTAATATTTCAATGATTTAAACACGTTCTTCGAATATGTCTGATATTTTGATATTTGGTATACACATACGCATTATAACGTAAACATGCCCCGTAAATCGATTCTTATTTGCAGGGGTGAAATAGGGCAAAAGTGATAAAAATGGTACATATCAAACGACAACAGCTAGAAACACGAAATTCGCTGTGTACATTCATTTAATTGAGTAGACACGTAAAATAAAGGGGTTTTTTAAATTTTTACTTTTAAGGGGGCAAAATGGGAATGGAGGGATAAAATGGTACCAACAAAACTACTTTAGATGGAATAATGAAATTCGGTGTGCAAATTCGGGGCTAAATGTGAAAAAGGAATAAAATTGGTACGAAAGAAAGGCTGCAGGTAGAATAACGAAATTCCAATGACTATATAGACGTGCAAAATCAAGGAAATTTTAAAAAATTTTACTTTTATGGGGAAAGGGATAAATTGCCAGCTAGAGAATACTGAAAATCGGCATAGCTTCGAAATTCAATGTGATCTTTCGATACTCGTACTTTTAGGGCCAAAAAGGGATTAAATTAGTGCCGAACAAATGGTTACAGATAGATAATCATAAAGTTCGGAGTGTACATTCCTCTGATTGTGTAGACGCGCACCATTAATGATTTTTTGGAAATATGTTCTTTTAGGGAAAAGCGAGCAGAAAGACATAAAAATGGTACCACTGAAACGGCTGCAGCTTGAATCATGAAATTGTATTTAAAAATTTCTTTAACTTCGTAGACGCCCATAAAAGTGTTTTTCTTAATTTGTAGCTTTAATAATAGAATAGCTGTAGCTGGTATCGTAAAAGTAGGTAGAACTCAATAGCCCTTGTTCTACACCATTTTCAATTGTAATTAAAAGACATCACTTGAAATTCAAAAATTCCATTTGAAATTCAAAAAATGTCATTTGAAATTCTAAAATTCCATTTGAAATTCAAACAAGTAAAAACGGCGTTAAGTTCGGCCGGGCCGAACTTTATATACCCTCCACCATGGATTGCATTCCACAGATTTTATAAATACATATAATATTTTTATTACTTCACGTTTTATATATCCACGTTTATAAGGCAAGGCTACCAATACATTTACACTATATATATCGAAATAATACTTCAAGTCAATTCAAAAAAGTAAATATTCTTACAAATATTTATATTTTCAAAAAAGCTTAAATACCACAAATATTGGTAGATAGTGGGTGCTACAATTGGTTGTATTTCCATTCTATTTTAATTACAAAAGTACAAATTTTGAAAATCCATTATCTCACGTGCATAGTGCAAAATAACCAAACTTCATGATTTAACCATTTTTGGCGTAAAAGTAAAAAGTACGAATTTGGAAAAATCTTTTTATTCCGCGTGTCAATGCAGTCAGAGGAATGTATACACCAAATTCCACGATTCTAGCTGCAGTCATTTGGTTGGTACCATTTTTATCCCCTTTTTTCCAATTTTACCACCTTATGAGTAAGACTTTCTAAAATCTCTTTATTTTACGTGTCTACGCAATTGAAGGAATGTACACACCGAATTTCATCATTCTAGCAGTAGCCGTTTAGTTGGTACTACTTTTATTCCTCTGTACCCATTATATCTCGTGAATGTACGAATTTGAAAAAACTTTTATAGAGGAATGTATACTCTGAATTTCACGACTCTAGCTGTTGTCATTTGGTTGGTACTATTTTTATCCCCTTTTTTCATTTTAACCCCAAAAAGTATGAATTTCCAAAAATCCGTTTATTTTACGTGTCTACGCAATCAGACGAATGTATACACCGAATTTCATTATTCTAGATGCAGTTGTTTGGTTGGTACTATTTTTATCCCTCTATTCCCATTTTACCCCTTAAAAGTACGAATTTTGAAAAAAATATTTTATATTATGTATGAATGTACACACCAAATTTCGTGTTTCTAGCTGTTATCGTTTAATAAGTACCATTTTTATCCCTTTTTTGCCCGATTTCGTCCCCTACGAATAAGAATCACTTTATGGTGTGCTTTTATGGTATAAGGGGAATGTTCATTCCAAATATCAAGTAAATACAAGCAGACATATACAAAAAGCAGGCTGAAATACCCTAATTATTAGGGGCATTTTCAGTCCTTATGAGGGAAAAATTTTTCCCTCTGAGCCGATTTCGCCCACTTTCAATCCCAACCGATCTACAACCATATGAGACATTTAGAGAAAATTTGAACCTCCTAGCTCATTTCGTTCGGAAGGCGTGCTTTCAACAGACAGACAGACGGACAATGTCCGACCACGAATATAAAGTATATCCGATGAATATTTTAAGGTATTACAAACGGAATGACAAAGTGAATATACCCCCATTCTGGAGGTGGAGGATATAAAAAAATATAACCAAAAATATAGCAAACCGTTGAAATATCAAGGAAACAAACAACTACAAAAATGTACCCAAGATCTCAATAAATAACTTTCTAGAACGTATGAACTTCCTAGGAATGATTCTTAAAGCCGTTTAGGTAGGAAAATTATATCTTGCAGGACTGTTCCTGTTAATGGTCAGTCCGACTACAGTACGTATGAGTGATATTATCCTTAATCAACAGCATATATACGTTCCATACACACTACAACCTACAAGAATTCTGTTCTTTATGACATGAGCTACAACTTTGCTTCAGAGAGTAAATCTAAATTCCGAACGGTTTGCATGATATAATCACTTTCTCAAAAATGACACCGATGCCCCAAATCTGTGGGGGCCCATAAATAAGTGCATGACTTTGGGCAAAACTGGGAGACACGGGTCTTTTTTTGTCTTTTATTATATTTCCATGACTTAAAAAATTACACAGTGCTACCGACAGTATTTTAAAAATAAAAACAATGTAGCGCTTTACTCCTTACTAAACGTCCTTTATAATAAGTTCTAACTAAAACCCGGTTTGGCTTTTTATCACTCTAGAAGACCCTTACTACATTCGATTACATTCAAATTGACCTACCCATCATTATCACAATATAAACCACATATATTGATGAATTGTCACATCAAGTGGAACATGTCGGTTCATGTCTTTAGTTGGGGTTAGATTCTAGCAATGGTGAACGTGAAGTTTTCTAGTGTATAAAGACCAGCGTTTTCATAAAAATCAAAAACCATGTAGATTGTGTCCAGCATTAAACTTTATCTGACGTTTTAAGGCTTCTATGATTGATAATAAAATCGTTGTAATGGGGTAGAAAGTGGAGGGTATGTATAATATAGTTACTTGTTTATATTAGATATATCTTAATTTGTTTCCGAAAATACGTGTCATTTTACCATTTGCGATTAAGGTCGTTTTATGCAAATATGAAATATGCAATTTCTTCTACATGGATCATAACTAAAAACTTTTTTAAGATACCAAATTTGTACATCAAGAAAATCGTTTTCATCGCAAGGAAGTCTCAAATACACCCAGTAATACATGCGATTTCACTTGCATAGAATGTATGGTGAATTGGTGGTTTGAATTGAGTTGGAATGTATACACAGATTCCATTATGTTCCATTATGCCAAATGTGATCGGCATTTGCATACACAACATGCTCGAATTAGAAGTCAATGTTTTAATTCAATTAATGTTCTTCATACATGAGTATGTATGAGTGTCCCTTTGTACATCCTGTGCATACTTATCATCATTTGTGAACTTCAATTTTAGCTCTTCTTATCTTGCTCAAGTGCCATTCGCATGTACGTATACTAGGGTGAGCCTTTTTAAGCGTATTCAGTTACAATAGGCTGTCAAAAATGCTTTTTACTGTCATCAAAAGAGTTCCCCGAGAAATTTTGATGCGTTTAGTTAGAAATTAGATATATAGTTATCTATATTTCTAATACTAATGTGATTAACTGTACGAGTACATAAAATATAACTTCATAACCAAGTGAGACTGAAATAGAATACTGAAGTTTTTCAATTTGACAAACAGGTTTACTCTAGTTATGGTGTATAACGAACAAAATTTAAATTTAATCCTGATTTAAGGAACAAAATAAAACAAGTAAAAAGGCGTTAAGTTTGGCAGGACCGAATATTATATACTCACCAACACGGTCCACAGTATTACCGTCAGATTAGAGGTTGTCAACTTTACATGGAAGTGCACTAACATATTAAAAAATTGTGATATTTGTATGCACATCACAATATTTGTTTAGAATTTCTATAAGGCATTTTTATGAGCACTATTTAAATAAATAGCGGTGCTTCATTATTGTAATATTAATAGTCATCTACTATATAAAATTTGAAGAGTAATCAAAAAGCAAACATGAGGCAGAAATCTTCAAAAATATGCCCTAAATATCAGGTGCATTGTCAGTCGTTATTAGGTAGAAACAATTTCCCTCAGAACCGATATTCCCATTTGCATTTTCTTGCTTCCAGCTACACCCCAAAAGTCCGTACCATTTTGATAGGAAAAGTGATAATATTGAAGATCCAATATGTTTCGCATTCTCAATAGAATGTACACACCTGATTTCTTGATTTTAGCTACAGCATTTTCTTAATACCAGTTTTATTCTCTTTATCATTTTGAGTCTGTAAGTACGGTCTTGAAAAAATTCCTTTTATTTCCACGTCTACGTGTCAGACTAATTTCATTACTCTAGCTACAGCCGCTTGATTGAATTTAATTCCATTTAGAGCCTGAAGGAACGAATATCGAACATCTCTTTATTTTTCGTCATAGCAATGTACACCGCGAATTTCATTATTTTAGCTGGTACTATTTGTATCTCCAATGGCTCCATTTTCCGTTTAAAAATACAAATTTCGCAGCCGTTTGGTTGGTACTATTTTTAACCCCTTTCGCGTCATTTCCGATTTCGCCCACTTTCAATCCCAACCGACCAGCAATCATAATACCCATTCAGAGAAAATTTGAAACTCCTAGCTCACCTCGTTCGGCGGCTAAAGTACGGACATGGCTAGATCGTCTTAGAATTTTTCGTCGGTTTTCGGTTTGTTTGAAAAGTAGGATTTTTCGATTTAAAGCGACTAAAAATAGCCGATTTGGGGGGTTTAATGTGGATTGAAAACCCAAGATATACTCGAGCTAGTTCCAACTATACCGATCGGTTTAGACCCACCATCTAAGTAGTTTTATTTCGGTCCTGGTTTTGATATAGTTCACATACAAATTTCACCACAATTCACATCTTAAAACAATATATTAAAGAAAAAATATGGCCCGATGACGCCGCCGGCATGTAATCCGCACCAAACAGTTATTTTTGTGGATGAAGTGGTGATTCATAAAGCACATGTGGATTTTCACCAAAACCAATAACGCATATTTTGCTTATTGACGAACCCATTGAGCCAAAAATGAGCTTCGTCACTGAAGATGTTTTTGCGATGAAATTCATCATCTTGGCGCATCTTCTCCAGAGCCCAATCGGAGAACGTACGTCGCGTCAAATGGTCCATCGGTTTAAATTATTGGGTCCGTTGTATCTTGTATGGGTGTAAACCAAGATCCTTACGCAAAATTCGCCATAAAGTGGTCTAGTCGATGCCCAGTTCTGGAGAACTCCGCGGAATCGATTGATTTGGATCGTTTGCTACGGACGCCTGAACGGCAGCAATATTTTCGTCACTTCGACCAACCCGTTGTTTGTAGGCTCAAATTTTTGCATTAAACTTGCTTGTCTACTAGGGCGAGAATAACGACCGAAAATTGGAGTTAACGCTCTTAAACTTGCGGTCACCGACTCCGAATTTCGGTAGTACAACAGCATACGCTGTTCGTTCGTGTACTTTACCATGCTGAGTTTACTGAACGAAAGGAAAGTAACAGTTAGATGATCAGTGAAATAGTGCGTTCACAAATTAAATTCAAAGTTGTCAAGTTCCTATTAGAAACCCCTTTATAATAGCTGATATATCTTTGAAATGCATTTAAAAATCATGTTTGTCAAAATGATTTAAAAATCGTATCGTATCAATCGATTGATACTGATATATTAAGATATTTCATTAAATTCCTATCACATTTTAGAAGCAGATAGCTGGAGGTTATGAAATCTGAAATTAATTATTCTTTTCGATATTACATAAATATATATATTAAAACGCACTCGATAATCGATTTTTTCCAATATTGTTCGTTAAATCGAGAATACATTTAGAAAATTCATTCCTCTCCGACTTCGCAACAAATCACGTGGTAGCTTAAGTTAAAAAATATACAAAAAAACTCACCCTAATGCATATGCTTATACGCTCACATAGACAATGTTCGGCATCTCATGCGTTGTAAAGAGTGATTTTTTTGAGGTTAGGATTTTCATGCATTAGTATTTGACAGATCACGTGGGATTTCAGACATGGTGTCAAAGAGAAAGATGCTCAGTATGCTTTGACATTTCATCATGAATCGTCTTACAAACGAACAACGCTTGCAAATTATTGAATTTTATTATCAAAATGCGTGCTCTGTTAAGAAAGTTCATTGCGCGCTTCCATTTTATGGTCAGTTTAATCGACCCACTGAAGCGGCTATTCGGGCTATTGTGACTAAATTTCGCACCAAATTTACATTGTTGGACATTAAACCACCAACACGCTTACGTAGAGTGCGAACTGAAGAAAATATCGCAGCTGTATCGGCCAGTGTTAATGATGACCACCAATTTTCGATTCGTCGCCGTTCGCACCAATTGGGTCTCTGTTACTCAAAAACGTGGAAATGCCAAAATTGGACTAAGCGGATGGACCACCTAAGACGCAGCCGCGGTCAACATTTAAATGAAATTATCTTCAAAAAGTAAATGTCATAGACCAATCTAACGTTTCAAATAAAGAACCGATGAGATTTTGCAAATTTTATGTTTTTTTTTTTAAAAAAAAGTTATCAAGCTCTTAAAAAATCACCCTTTATAAGGATTAGAATGCAATCAGTTGGAACATTACAGGAGTAATACTCGTTCTTCGAAATTGAGAAGGCTTTAAATAGCAACACCACTATTTCCCTGCCCTGGATTACAAAGGTACTACAGAGACTGAAGAAACTATTTCATTAAATGTGTATTACCTTATTACTAATCAAATATGCATACATACGACTCTGTGCGGATGTGTAAGTGTTGGAGGTAGTGAGAGTATGTATGTATGTATATGTATGAATTCGATATGATACATAGTGACATACATACATACACGCAGTATATTGAATAAATACCCTCGATTGTGATAAAATCTAATTGGTTTTCATTATTGTGTTCAATTGATACTTTGAGAATTAAATTGGCAATATTGTAATACGTACAGACACGCATACACTGCTACGTATGTATTTTGATATGAAAATAATGCAGATTGGAAGAGCTAACTACAATCAAGAAATGACTATCTGATGAAAGTGATAATGGAGCTGTTTTTGGTGGAGTTTACGCAGAAATAAGCCTGCTTCATCGTAGCAATGAAACAGCTTCAATAATGTGTTCACGTTGATGTGTAGAAAAATTTCGTCGATTCAATGAAATGTTACTTTACTTATTTCAGTTTCGATGTTTTTATTGTTTTGCAGCTTTTTACCCTGCGTTTCACGGCTTCATTCTTCCCTATTACCCTACTTCGTCTGCTTTTGAAGATAAGAATTGATAATTATACACTCCACGAGAGTATTATGTTTTTGTGCATTTGCTTGTAACACCCAAGAGGAAGCGAGATAGACCCATTGTTAATTAAACCGATCGCTTTTCACTTTTTGAATCGATCTGTCTGTCTGTCCGTCCACCTATTCTTGTAATCAAAGCAAAGGTCGCAATTGTAGCCAGAACTAAATGAAGCTTTGCAAAAAGAAGTTTTTCGGGATAAGAACCAACGCTATTTAATTTGAATAAAATCGGTTCAGATTTAGATATAACCCCCATACGAATTTTACTCCCGATTTGTTTTTTTTTTCACTCTAGATACCACATATTTTAACAGATTTTCTTCAAAATCGACAAAACATCTTATGTTTCCACTAGAAACACTCATGGTGAAAATGTTTCAAATCGGTTCAGATTTATATATAGCTCCCACACAAATTTCACTCCCGATTTGATTTTTCCACACTATAACCCACATTTTTTAACAGATATTCTTCAAATCTTGTAAACTATCTTATATTTTAACTGGAAACACCCATGGTGAAAATAGGTCAAATCGGTTTAGATTTATATATAGCTCCCATACAAATTTCGCTCCCAATAAGACTTTTTCAGTTCTAGAAACCACATATTTTATCAGATTTTCTTCAAATTTGGCAAAACATGTTTTATTAAACTACAAAAATCCTTCCCGTTTTCACTTTTTTATCAAATTGAATTGTATTCGGAGAAAAAGTGGAGTGTATCATATAGTCCGCCCGTCCGACTTTAGCCTTTCCTTACTTGTTTTAAAGTATATTTTATGTGGCCAGTATATTTGTCTTATCATGGCCTAGTAAAGCCAGAAACCATGATCTGGCTACTGAATAGCTACAGTAAAATTTTCAGGCGAATTAGTCCAACGGTTTGGCGTCCTATACAGAACATACAGACAAACATGCACACACTGATTTATATATATAGATAATCTGTTTTTATGTGTTTTTGTGGGTATAGCACAATAAGGTCTTGTCTAATAGCTAAACGTACGATAGGTCGAGCTAACCTGTGGCGAACACTTTTTCGTAAAAATCGCTTAAGTTGTTTAAATTTGCTTAATTGTTTAATTTTTTAAATTTTCAACATCTTGGAAAAAATTTATAATTTTTCAAATGGATACTTAACTAAAGGTCATATAATACATATATCTTTCAAAAATCACTAAATAAGAAGTCAGATAACGAATTTTAATGTTAAGTTTTTGTTACGTTCCGGATTTTATTTTTCTAAAAAATAACGCGTTTTCTTTCATTCATATAAGTATTATTGCGATGACAATCAATTTTCCGTTATTGCAGTTTTATAGTACTTTGGAAACGGATTTCCATTTATGAGAGAGGGTTTAAAAAACTTTTACTTTCTGAGATAATCTAACAGTAACAAAAAGTCGTAACGTCCATGTCCAATTTGTCTTTCCTTATCAATCCTAAATATTGGTGGTTGAATTTTGTTTATAAAGGGTGATTTTTTAAGAGCTTGATAACTTTTTTTTAAAAAAAAAACGCATAAAATTTGCAAAATCTCATCGGTTCTTTATTTGAAACGTTAGATTGGTCCATGACATTTACTTTTTGAAGATAATTTCATTTAAATGTTGACCGCGGCTGCGTCTTAGGTGGTCCATTCGGAAAGTCCAATTTTGGGCAACTTTTTCGAGCATTTCGGCCGGAATAGCCCGAATTTCTTCGGAAATGTTGTCTTCCAAAGCTGGAATAGTTGCTGGCTTATTTCTGTAGACTTTAGACTTGACGTAGCCCCACAAAAAATAGTCTAAAGGCGTCAAATCGCATGATCTTGGTGGCCAACTTACCGGTCCATTTCTTGAGATGAATTGTTCTCCGAAGTTTTCCCTCAAAATGGCCATAGAATCGCGAGCTGTGTGGCATGTAGCGCCATCTTGTTGAAACCACATGTCAACCAAGTTCAGTTCTTCCATTTTGGGCAAAAAAAAGTTGGATATCATCTCACGGTAGCGCTCACCATTCACAGTTACGTTACGATTCGCATCATCTTTGAAGAAGTACGGTCCAATGATGCCACCAGCCTATAAACCGCACCAAACTGTGACTTTTTCTGGATGCATTGGTAGCTCTTGCAATGCTTCTGGCTGATATTCACTCCAAAATCGACAATTCTGCCTATTTACGTACCCATTGAGCCAAAAATGAGCTTCGTCGCTGAACACAATTTCTTTCTTTCTGAACTTTCTTAACAGAGCACGCATTTTGATAATAAAATTCAATGATTTGCAAGCGTTGCTCGTTAGTAAGTCTATTCATGATGAAATGTCAAAGCATACTGAGCATCTTTCTCTTTGACACCATGTCTGAAATCCCACGTGATCTGTCAAATACTAATGCATGAAAATCCTAACCTCAAAAAAATCACTCTTTAGTATGCCACTTTTAATATTATCACAAGCCTCACAGAACACTTTTAACTAAGAAACTTTACGAACATAGCGAAACTTTGAGTCTAAAATGGCGAAGTTTGTCCTATGTTTTACATGCATTTCTTATGGACAAACGACGTAGTTTATCTTGCCGCTGCGAATGACGACCAGCAATACACATGAGAATACAGCCTTATATATTTTTTATCCTTTACAAGATATCAGAATTGTACCTCAAGCTACCTTAGTGCACTGAATCTGATCATGACATCAGAATTATCCTATCACCAAGAACGAGTATGCACAATTCTTGTGGAATTACCCTATAATGAATAATTTCCCCCAGTTATTGTTTCAAGAAAGAAGAGTAGAAAAATTAAGGTAGTGACATACGCGGACGGTGTAATAATACTGATATGGGGTCTGCTTCCGTCCAGGGCTGTGGAGTCGGAGCCGGAGTCTAAGAGTCGGAGAAATTTGCTGGAGTCAGAGTCGAAAAAAATGGTCGACTCCGACTCCAGGTAAATGTTTTTTCATTATTAGGAATTATAATATATTTCCAGAAAAAAATTGAATAAAATTGAAAAAAAAAAGAACAAATAAAGGCTTTAAAATATTAGGCTGAGACATTACAATTAGAATGTTTCATATAAAACTAAAGCAAATGTTATATTAACCATCAAGTTATGATAGGGAAGAAGCTGTGTAGTGTTGAAAACCCATCAGCATACATAAAATGAGAACGGTTTCAGGTAGAACAGAACGCTCTTCAAAAACGCTTTGCGGTGAGGTTTTCGGGAGTATATAATACGGTACGGTTTATGACCTCGTTAGCTGCGATTGTTTTGAAAGTTTGTGTATGTATTCTTCTCATAAAAATATTGTATACCTATTTTTGGAAAAAAAAAACCAGAAACATTTTGTCACTAATTATGACCAATTTAAGAGTGAAAAAATTGAATTTTTTCAAAGAGGTGTGTTCTGTAACTCCTGAAATATTTAACCGATTTTAATGTACTATACCTTGTTTTGAATGTTTGGAATGGTATAGCCGCGTTATATTTTTAAAGTTTTTACAATTTTATTTCTTTTATTTGATTTTCGAAATGATTACATTAATCCATTTTTTGAAACTTTAAAGTTGTGTTCTGATGTCCATTTTAGTGACTGTGTGAGTTTGGAAGTGGTGAAATGATGGCTCCTATTTTCAACTATTTTTTCTATATTTTTGTCTTGCAAAATCAACCAGAATTTAACTGAAAAATCTCCAGAAAGATTTTTTTCAGTAGTTTATTAACACAAGGTTTAAATCAATGAAAAATATACTATGTATTTATTAATGTTATTTAAATAATTTACAATTAACTACAATTTCATGGGTCTATATTTTATTCATTATGATTTCGTTTCATAGACTGTTTGACATTCTATGTCATTAAAAATTACACCACTAAATATTATTGATTGAACATCTGGAGTCGACTCCGGAGTCGAAACATTATAAAATGCTGGAGTCGGTATTGGAGTCGGAGTCGAGCAATTTTGTCTTGACTCCACAGACCTGTTTCCGTCAGTGATAAGTGATATCATGTGTGGTGCTATGCAATAACTAAATTCGTGAGCCACCAGCAGTGAAGTTGGAGTGAATCCAAGTAAAACGGATCTGGTACTATTTACCAAAAAGACGAAGATACCGATCTGTCGTTCCGGAACGAACTCGTTCAAATGAACGAATCAATTGGTGGAACGATTGGAACTGGTTCATGCTCTTTCATTCTTTCAGTTCCATCGTTCACTTCGTTCCATTATTATTTTGCTTGTGTCCAACTCTCGTTCATTCACTGGCTCCTGATGCTTTCGTTCGTTTTAACATTGAACAGCTGATTGTTGTTGCCATAGTTTTTTCCGAACGATTTTTTCTTGGTGCTGACACACCGTTCACATTACACGTAACATGGATTAACAATTGTTGTAATTTAAATACAACCAGCAATATATATTTAATTAAATTATACATACATAATTAAATATATTTTTAATTTTTATAGTTTGGCGGAATTGTTAAAAAACTGAACGAGTAAACAAACAATGTTGTGTTTTTTGAACGAATGAATATGAACGAAGGATCCAAAATGAACGATGGAACGAAAAGACTGAACGAGTTCCTTTGCCGGATCGGAACGAAAAGGACCGATCCGTTCAGTGAACGATAATGCCCAACACTAATCTGCAAGCATAAGACACATTTAGGGAAAATTTGAACCTTCTAGCTTATTTTGTCCGGGAGCTAAGGTGCTTTCAACTTTTTGGAGTCTCCGATGAATATTTCAAGGTGTTACAAATAGAGTGATCAAAAAGCCGGGGTTTCTGTGATGTCGGGTTTTTCGAAAACTGTAATTTAGAAAAAACCGGTTGCCCGTTTATATTTTTAGAAAAAAACCCGATCTTTAGGCTTTAGTAGCTAGAATCATGAAATTGAATGTCTGTTCACTCATGTTCACATGTGTTTTGTTTCACTGTCAAACATCTTCAGTTTGGTCTATAATTTAACCATGAATCGCCTTACAAACGAACAACGCTTGCAAATTATTGAATTTTATTATCAAAATGCGTGCTCTGTTAAGAAAGTTCATCGCACGCTTCCATTTTATGGTCAGTTTAATCGACCCACTGAAGCGGCTATTCGGGCTATTGTGACTAAATTTCGCACCAAATTTACATTGTTGGACATTAAACCACCAACACGCTTACGTAGAATGCGAACTGAAGAAAATATCGCAGCTGTATCGGCCAGTGTTAATGATGACCATCAATTATCGAGTCGTCGCCGTTCGCAGCAAAAACGTGGAAATGCCAAAATTGTACTAAGCGGATGGACCATTTGAGGCGCAGTCAAGGTCAACATTTGCATGAAATAATCTTCAAACATTAAATTATATGGACCGTACTATCGATTCAAATAAAAATTTCATGCATTTTTCTGAATTTTATGTGTTTTTTTTTTTTGAAAAACTTTCCTTTAGCTTTTAAAAAATCACCATTTATATATATATATATATATATATATATATATATATATATATATATATATATATATATATATATATATATATATATATATATATATATATATATATATATATATATATATATAGATGCGCATAAGTATTTTTCAATTCACACCGTAAGATATTTCGATTTCATACATCTGAAATAAATTTTGACAAACGTCACACTGCACGGAATTTTGATTGCGTAGCATCCTACAAAACGAGAGCGAACGCATCTAACGTGATTGTTAACTTCGTTTAGACACTGGAGTAAGTTTTTTTTAAAGTGGCACGTATTCAAAAGCGTTCCGTGAAGCGTGCGATAATATTAAAAGTGGAGAATTATTAAGTAACACAGACAATAGGGATATTTTCAATGATGGAAAACCGAGACCGACTTAAAAACCCCGGTTTATCAGGTTTTCCGAAAACCGTGATTTTGAAATACCCGACGGTCATTCTCAGTTGAAACAAGTAAAAACGACGTTAGGTTCGGCCGGGCCGAACTTTATATACCCTCCACCATGGATTGCATTCCACAGATTTTATAAATAAATATAATATTTTTATTACTTCAATTCACGTTTATAAGGCAAGGCTACCAATACATTTACACTATATATATCGAAATAATACTTCAAGTCAATTCAAAAAAGTAAATATTCTTACAAATATTTATATTTTCAAAAAAGCTTAAATACCACAAATATTGGTAGATAGTGGGTGCTACAGTATGTATTTCCATTCTATTTTAATTACAAAAGTACAAATTTTGAAAATCCATTATCTCACGTACATAGTGCAAAATAACCAAAATTCATGATTTAACCATTTTTGCCGTAAAAGTAAAAAGTACGAATTTGGAAAAATCTTTTTATTCCGCGTTTCAATGCAGTCAGAGGAATGTATACACCAAATTCCATGATTCTAGCTGCAGTCATTTGGTTGGTACCATTTTTATCCCCTTTTTATACACTCCACGAGAGTAATATGTCCTTGTGCATTTGTTTGTAACACCCAAAAGGAAGCGAGATAGACTCATTGTTAATTATACCGATCGACTTAGAATCACTTTTTGAATCGATTTAACAATGTCCGTCCGTCCGTCCGTCCGTCTGTCCATCCATTCTTGTAATCAAAGTACAGGTCGCAATTGTAGCCAGAACCAAATGAAACTTTGCACAATAAAGTTTTTCGGGATAAGGACGAACGCTATTTAATTTGAAGAAAATCGGTTCAGATTTAGATATAGCTCCCATACGAATTTCACTCCCGATTTGACTCTTTTCACGCTAGATACCACATATTACAACAGATTTTCTTCAAACTTGGCAAAACATCTTACATTTCAACTAGAAACACCTATGGTGAAAATTGGTCAGATCGGTTCAAATTTAGATATAGCCCCCATACGAATTTCACTCCCGATTTGACTTTTTCTGCTGTAGAAACCACATATTTTAACAGATGTGCTTCAAAATTGGCAAAACATATTATATTTCACGTAGAAACATCCACGGTGAAAATGAGCCAGATCGGTTCAGATTTAGATATAGCCCCATACGAATTTCATTCCCGATTTGACTTTTTCTGCTGTAGAAACCACATATTTTAACAGATGTGCTTCAAAATTGGCAAAACATATTACATTTCAACTAGAAACACCCACGGTGAAAATGAGCCAGTTCGGTTCAGATTTAGATATAGCCCACATACGAATTTCACTCCCGATTTGAGTTTTTCCGCTCCAGAAACCACATATTTAAACAGATTTTCTTCAAATTTGGCAAAATATCTTATATTTCCATGAGAAACACCC
This sequence comes from Polietes domitor, assembly GCA_947397865.1. Classification (NCBI taxonomy): domain Eukaryota; kingdom Metazoa; phylum Arthropoda; class Insecta; order Diptera; family Muscidae; genus Polietes; species Polietes domitor. Next base: position 115,731,745 of record OX377618.1, on the reverse strand, counting down.
AGGATGAAAATGAGTCAGATCGGTTCAGATTTATATATAGCTCTATATTTTTATTTATATATAGCTTTATATTTGCTCCCGGCTTGATTTTTCCGCCCCAGAAACCACGTATTTTCATCGAATTACTTCAAATTGAGAACTTGAAGAACCTATTCTGACATGGGTCACTTCATTCCATGTTTGGATATAGCCCTGATACAAATATTCTTCTCGATTTGACAAATTGAACCAGGACATATTAGCCTATGATTAGGAAAATACAAAAATTTTTATACACTCCACGAGAGTATTATGTCTTTGTGCATTTGTTTGTAACACCCAAAAGGAAACGAAATAGACCCATTGTTAATTATACCGATCGTCTTAGAATCACTTTCTGAGTCGATTTAGCAATGTCCGTCTGTCTGTCTGTCTGTCCGTCCATCTATTCTTGTAATCACGATACAGGTCGCAATTGTAGACAGAACCAAATGAAACTTTGCACAACGATGTTTTTCGGGATAAGGACGAACGCTATTTAATTTGAAGAAAATCGGTTCAGATTTAGATATAGCCCCCATACGAATTTCACTCCCGATTTGACTCTTTTCACTCTAGATACCACATATTACAACAGATTTTCTTTAAAATTGGCAAAACATCTTATATTGTAACTAGAAACACCTGTGGTAAAAATGTGTCAGATCGGTTCAGATTTATATATAGCTCCCATACAAATTTCGCTCCCGATTTGACTTTTTCCGCTCTAGAAACCACATATTGTATCAGATTGTCTTCAGATTTGGCAAAACATCTTATATTTAAACTGAGAACATCTATGGTGAAAATAGGTCAAATCGGTTCAGAGTTAGATATAGCCCCCATACAAATGTCGTTCCCGATTTGACATTTTCCTCTGTAGAAACCACATATTGTACTCGATTTTCTTTAAATTTGGCACAACATCTTATAATCTTACTAGAAAAACCTATGCAGAAATTTGGTGAGATCGGTTCAGATTTAGATATAGCCCCCATATAAATGTAGCTCCCGATTTGACTTTTTCCGCTTTAAATGTCACATATTCCAATCGATTTTCTTTAAATTTGGCACAACATCTTATAATCTAACTAAGCAAAACTATGGTGAATGTGGGTAAGATCGGTTCAGATTTAAATATAGCCCAAATTCAAATGTTGCTCCCATAAGTTTAACCGATTTTCCAGGTTTCAATATATCCTCATACAAATGTCCTTTCCGATATAAAATTTTTTGTCAAACACATACATTTACAGGATACAAAAAACCTTCCCGTTTTCACTTTTTCACCGAATTGAATTGTGTTCTGATAGAAAGTGGAGTGTATCATATAGTCGGCCCCGACCGACTTTAGCCTTTCCTTACTGGTTTCAATTTTACCCCCTTATGAGTAAGACTTTCTAAAATCTCTTTACTTTACGTGTCTACGCAATTGAAGGAATGTACCACCGAATTTCATCATTCTAGCAGTAGCCGTTTAGTTGGTACTACTTTTATCCCTCTGTACCCATTATATCTCTTGAAAGTACGAATTTGAAAAAACTTTTATTTTTCGTGTCTACACAGTCAGAGGAATGTATGCTCTGAATTTCACGACTCTAGCTGTTGTCATTTGGTTGCTACTATTTTTATCCCCTTTTTTCATTTTAACCCCAAAAAGTATGAATTTCCAAAAATCCGTTTATTTTACGTGTCTACGCAATCAGACGAATGTATACACCGAATTTCATTATTCTAGATGCAGCCGTTTGGTTGGTACCATTTTTATCCCTCTATTCCCATTTTACCCCTTAAAAGTACGAATTTGGAAAAAATGCTTTTATATTATGTATATACTCAATTAGATGATGAATGTACACACCAAATTTCGTGTTTCTAGCTGTCATCGTTTAATATGTACCATGTTTATCCCTTTTTTGCCCCATTTCGTCCCCTACGAATAAGAATCACTTTATGGTGTGCTTTTATGGTATAAGGGGAATGTTCATTCCAAATATCAAGTAAATACAAGCAGATATATACAAAAAGCTGGCTGAAATACTCTAATTATTAGGGGTATTTTCAGTCCCTCTGAGCTGATTTCGCCCACTTTCAATCCCAACCGATCTGCAACCATAAGACACATTTAGAGAAAATGTTAACCTCCTAGCTCATTTCGTTCGGAAGCTAGCGTGTTTTCAACAGACAGACAGACGGACATGGCTATATAGTCTTAGAATTTTACCACGACCCAGAATATATATACTTTATGGGGTCTCCGATGAATATTTTAAGGTGTTACAAGCGGAATGACAAAGTGAATATAACCCCATCCTGGAGGTGGAGGGTATAAAAACCGGTAGGTTAGGTTTTCGGTTTCGGTTTTGATCACTCTAGTTTCAAAAGAAATGACAAAGTGAATATACTCCCATACTTAGGTGGACGGTAAAAATAATAAGGGTGTTACCGCACTACTTGGATTATTCGAAGCACGGAAACAGACTTGCTATTTTTATACTCTCCATCTAAGGATGGGGATATTTTGAAAGTTTCTGCTTTATATGTTCTTGAAATTGCGTGCATTCTTCTTGTAGCGTGAAACCGCGATTCAGTAAATAAAAGATTTAGCGTTCGAAATGGGACAAAAAGGGATCAAAATGGTACCAATGAAACGACAACAGTTGAAACATGAAATTTGAAATTTATCCCTCTTATTGCGTAGATACGTAAAATAGAGGGATTTTTCGAAATTTGTACTTTTTTGGGATTCAATTGGAAAAGAGGGATAAAAATGGTACCATCCAAACCGCTAAAGTTGAAATGATGAAATTTGACGTGTAACGAAATTTGTATTTTTAGGCCGAAAATGGGGCGAATGGGGATACAAATTTTACTACCCATACGGTTGTAGCTATAATAATAAAATTCGGTGTGTGTATATCTTTAACTGCATAGACGCGAAAAATAAAGAGATCTTTCGATATTCCGATCTTCATGATCCAAATTTGCCAATAATCAATCGGCTGTAGCTAGAATCATGGTCTTCAGTATATGCACCCGCCTGACTGCGTAGACGCGGAAAATAAGAGGTAAAATTTTTTCTAAATTCGTGCTTTTAGGGTCATAATGAAAACAAGTAAGGAAAGGCTAAAGTCAGGCGGGACCGACTATATGATACGCTTCACTTTCTACGGCATTGCAATTCAATTCGGTGAGGATTTTGGAATGTGTCCTATATCATGGACACACTTTCCAGGTGAAATATAACTTGTTCTGATCAAAATCTGTTAAAATATGTGTTTTCTAGAGAAGAAAAGGTTAAATCGGCAGCGATATTTATAATATTTTTAAATCTGAACCGGTCCGACCCACTTTCACCGAAGATGTTTCTAGTCGTAATATAAGGTATTCTGCAATATATACATCTGAACCGATTTGATCCACTATCACCAGAGATAGTACTATCCGTATGTGGAATCGACTTCCGGCAAATATCTTTCCCTCCAATTAGGACATTCAGAAATTCAAAACAGATGTCAACAGACACTACTCCCTCTTTCCTCCTTCCAACACCTGATTTTCCTTCCACCAACGCAATGCACTGCATTTATAGGGGACATCCCCTGAGTGTTGGTTCAGTGAAAAAAAATATAGAATTTTTAAGTTCTTTTTAAAATAACTCGTCTGAAATGATCATTTTGCAGTAAAAATACGAAACACATAACAAATCGTGGACATTTTCTTGAATTTCGGACAAAGGTTATGAAAAATACGAATTGTGTCAATTTCAAGATTGTGTAATGCTAATTTCGCTAATAGACACCAAATTGTTCGCAAAAGTTTCATTTGAATTAACCGAGACCACTTCTTGACAGTTGACTAGAGCAATATCTTATGAACTTTAAATTTAACTTTAAACGTTTATTGTAACGTTTGGAGATATAATAATTTTGTTTAGTAATTTTAAAAAAGTGTAGTTAAAAGTCACTATGTCATAATGAAATCTTAAAACATCCTTAATAAAAGCAAATAATTTGCTTGATGCTAACCCGTAGCTTAGCTATGAGTGCCAAACTTTGGACATATGTGTACTATATCTAATTGGAATGAAATCATTGAAAAGCAATTTACCTCTAAATTAATAATTATGTAAAAATCTATTGGCGAGATGAAATTCTTCGTTTCTGAGAAAAAGTATTGGACTAACCTAAGAATTTTGGAGTTTGGGAATTTGTAATGATAATACAAATCCATTTCGACAAACGAAGAAAACTGTTTGATTTATCGAGGGCTTATTCATAATGGCTATGAACAAAAACCCAACATTTCAGGAGAGCGAAAAAACAGATTTTCTCTTTAATTTTAAGAGTAATTATGAATCATTCTTCTACAGTTTAATATAAAGAGGATTACTAATTGCTTCGTTTTCTATTATTCGCGGTGGCTATTACCCCACTTTTGCATGTTTACAATTGAGCACTATGAATGTTGAAATAAGCACATTGCCATTAATGCTCAAATATATAAATAAAACTTATTGTAAACTCGATAACATTTTTTTATGAAATGTTGGCAATGTTGTGTAGAAAACGCATTTTCTGGATATACACAGCGAATTTAAAGAATCCAGCTTCATCCGTCAGATTGGTACCATTTTTATACCTTTTCCAAATTTTTTTACAAAAAGTGGATATTGCTGTAGGGCATGGTAAACACAAAATACAAATTGGATATTTTTTGGAAAATTGTCATTTTCGCGGCAAATATGGCTAAAATGATTTTCACTCATGACATTTGCGGTTGCAATTGCTTATATTTAAACTTTCTCTGTTCAGGATTCTGAAATTTTTCTGACACAAATATTCCGATTGAAGTCAGCATATGCTTGCTATACAAATATTTTGGTATTTTCAATATGATAAAAATTTACGCGGGTTTTTCTAATGATACTTTTCACAATGTTTGACTTTACAGCCACTATTTATCCTATTTTAGCCTGATAACTTGTGAACCAAAATGCTATTAACCGCGTAATGATGGAATTAGATAGTACGATATGCCATAAATCGCTTCCTTCCTTATTGTTTATATTATTTTTATGTTCATAACCACTTTTGCAGTCACAAATTAAAGTGTGAGTAGATATCCAAATCAAAAAGTTTTGAAAAAAATGGCTTTAGAACAAAATTTCTTCTCCAAATTTTTATTTGTAAAAAGAGTTTTTGAACATTTTGTCTGTAAAAAACCATCGCCTGTATTAAATTATTTCACAAAAATGGAGTCAGTGACGTCATTTTTCGTCCGTTATCACTTAGGCATCATTCGAAAGGTATTGATTCCTCCAATTTATTTTTCATTACACCTCTTACAAAATGTTTCCAAGAAATATGAGTTTTTAGCTGTCACCCTGAAAACCGCAAAAAACAATATAAACGCCCAATAATTCTACCAATGAGTTATTCTAAGACAAGAATAAAAATGTTTATTCAAAGTGCTTCCAGAGGTGTGCTTTTTAGAGGTGTTTTCAGGAGCGTTTAGCTCACAGAAGGCTTGACCCAGTGAAGAAATAGTTTGTAGATCATCATTAAACAATCCATTCTTCATTTCTGGGGGGTGACCGTTGCAATTTATTTTCGTGACCTATCCTAATGTATATAAGCCCTCGATATGTAAACATATTTCTCGTTGTTCATTTACAACAACTGATGATATGTTTACCTCAAACAAACTAATTTTTCCCACAAAAGAAACTCAAAAACGATGCACGTGAACATCTAAAATTTCGGTTCTACGTAATACATTTTTTCTCTGCGTGTAGGTCTCTATTCTAAAATCTACTTTAAAGTTGCGAAACAATAAGAAATAAGTATTAAATTACTGAATTTACCCTACTCTGTAGAGTGAGGGTATACAAATGCGAGGCCTAAAGAGGCGTCAAGCGCCGAAGAATTCGATCGATTTTTGTGGAATATTTCTTTAAAATGTATATTCGAATGTATGTATGTAATTTCAAGCAACTATTTGTAAAAAGAAGTTCTACACTTAGAGAACAAGTATGTTAATAAAAAACCAGCGATTGTCTGCTGTCTGTCAGTAGATACTTTTCTGCTATTACAGCAGTTATTCTGCAATCTTACATCACCATTCACACTGCTAAAGAGTTTGCAGTCTGCTGGTAATAAAAATATAAAAATAGATAAACGTTCATTTTATATTAGCTTGGGACAATATGCGTATCATTAAAAAGACAATCGCAATATCTTTCCGTGGTAATAAATTGCTTTATAATAACTTCTATTCAAAAAAGTTTTGTTAACATGTATATTTAAGTGGTCATACTGTTCTGTACATATGCTTTAAGTTTTTTCTATAAAAACAACTACAAAAATGTACCTATGACACACAACTTTCTAGAACATATGAGCTTCCTAGGAATGATTCCTAACTCCGTCTATGTAGCCGCAAAAGCGAAACATTTCCCGACAATTTTTATACCCTACACCACTTCGTGTCTGTCTGTCCGACCGTCCGTCTGCTGTCCATCTAAGCTTGTTCGCACTCTACAGGTCGCAATTGTTATCCGATTGTCATGAAACTTGTCAGAAGTTATTTTTGTCTGGCCAAGGACCATCGGTATTGAATTTGGAGCAAATCGGTTCAGATTTAGATATAGCCCCCATAAAAATGTCACTCCCGATTTGACTTTTTCCGCCCTATAAAGCACTTATAGTACCCGATTTTCTTCAAATTTGGCTTAACACCTTATAATCAAACTAGAAATACCTGTGGCGAAAGCGGGTTAGATCGGTTCAGATTTAGATATAGCCCCCATACAAATGTCGCTCCTGATTTCACTTTTTCCGCTTTAGAAACGACATATTGTAACCGATTTTCTTTAAACTTTGCAGAACATCTTATAATCCAACTAGAAACACGTATGCAAAAATTGGGTAAGATCAGTTCAGATTTATATATAGCCCCCATACAAATGTCGCTCCCGATTTCACTTTTTCCGCTCTAAAATCCACACATTGTACCCGTTTTTCTTTAAAATTGGCACAACATCTTATAATCGAACTAGAAACATCTATGGTGAAAGTGGGTAATATAGGTTCAGATTTAGATATAGACCTCATACAAATGTTGCTCCCGAATGTTTAACCGATTTTGGCCAAATTTTACATATTATATTTCACCAATAAACAGACATGGTGAAAGCGGGTCACATCGTTCCAGGTTTCAATATACCCCCATACAAATGTCCTTTCCGATTTAACATTTTTTGTCAAACACATACATTTACAGGATGCAAAAATCCTTCCCGATTTCACTTTTTTACCGAATTGAATTGCAATGAGAATTGTTTGGGTGATGTCCATATGTCCATACATTGAAATGACTTTGGTATACTACTGTATAATTTGTATTTGTCTGTCGGACAATTAGATCAAATGGTGTAGGGTATTATATAGTCGGCCCCGCCCGACTTTAGCCTTTCCTTACTTGTTTTAATTTCATTTGTTTTTTCTTTACTTCAACATTGCTATCTATTACAAAAATACGTACTATTAATTATATTATATCATAATAACGTATGCGTACCCCGATGTTAGTTGTGTTGGTATGTTTCTTCATATGATTGATATTGGGGTAAGATTTTGAGATTTGGATGGGAGTTTGCACTTACCTTCTAAATACGTGGGCGTATATTTAATATTATTACATTATATTTTAATTAAGTATACATAATGCAAACAAAGTTATATTGCACTGTGTGTAATTTTTTAAGTCATGGAAATATAAGAATATACGTACACCACTAGGTGATAAAAGACCAAAAAAAGACGCGCATCTTTTTATTATACCCTCACTCTACAGAGTAGGAGGGTATATATCATTTGGGACAGAAAAAAAGTGTAACGCATTGAAGGAGTGACTTAAGACCAAAAGTATGTTTGGACCAAATTCGTTTCACGACTTTTTAAGGTGTTTGAGCCATGTTCGTCTGTCTGGCTGGCTGGTGTACACGATAACTCTCGAAAGGAGTGAAGGAATAGATTAGAACTTTGCACATGGTAATCTTTTTCCCAAACTTAGTTTAAGTTCGAAAATGGGCCAAATTTTCACGCCCCTTCTGGTACCTCCCACACAAATAGCCCATATTCGAATGTTAAATTAAAACCCATATAACTTCCACACGGATATTCGGCTTCAGCTATATTTTGGTATTTAACAATGTTTTTATAATCTCTTTAAGTGTGGTAAATATGACGGGTTTTGCCAAGCCCCTTCCAGTACCTCCCACACAAATCACGCAAAACTACGTAAAATAAAAGCTGTTGTAACTTATATACCGATGTTCGGAATACTGTGAATTTGACATTTAGCAACGCTTTTATAGTTGCTACGTTAGTTTGCAATATGGGTGTTATTGCCACACCCCTTCTGGTACCTCCCACACAAAGTGGCATAAACTATTATTACAATAAAACCGACATAACACCCATACGGGTAGTCCAAATCAATTGCAATTCGATATTTGAAAATGTTTTTATAATCACTTTCAACCTAAAAATATTTACGCTTTAGCCACGTCCCTTCTTGCACCAACCACACAATTGTCTCTATCCTAGGTAATATTAAATCCTCCATAACTTTTATACTGATGCATGGGATTCACTATGATTTGATATTTGATCATGTTTTACAATTGCTTTATAAATGTGGATGCTGGGACCATGTGATACGAACCTCTTAGTACCTTCCACACAAATTACCCTGTACTATGTTAAATATATACTACCTTACACCACTCCCAGCGTATATACCTCGCTTTAAGTACTAAACCCAGGTGTTTCTTTGGAGCAGTTCTATGTAGTTCATGTAATGTAAATTATTATAATTTCATCTTTAGTCAAATTTAGATATAGTAAAGTAAATATAACATGTGGAAAAATTGATCAAGATCCAATGATAAATACAGATCATACAGCGGTAATTGGATGAATCGGACGAACATTTGAAGGGGGCCTATAGCAACACTTGGGGCCTGTGTCAAAACATGGGTCCGTACGTCCGTCCGTCCGTCCGTCTGTTGAAAGCACGCTAGCATCTAAACGAAAGGAGCTAGAACGTTCAAATTTTCCATAAATGCGTCTTATAGTCGTAGATCGGTTGGGATTGAAATGGGGCGAAATCGGCCCAAAGGGAAAAAATTTTCCCTCACAAGGACTAAAAATACCCATAATAATCCCTAATATTTTAGCGTATTTAAGCATGTTTTTTGAATATTTCTGTTTATATTTGCTTGATATTTGGTATGCGCATTCCCCTTATAGCAAAAACGTGCACCATAAAGTGATTCTTATTTGTAGGGGGTGAAATGGGGAAAAAAGGGATAAAAATACATATTCTACACACAACATATTAAACGACAACAGCTAGAAACACGAAATTCGGTGTGTATATTCCTCTAATTGAGTAGGTACATAATATAAAAGTATTTTTTCCAAATTCGTACTTTTAAGGGGTAAAATGGGAATAGAGGGATAAAAATAGTACCAACCAAACGGCTGTACCTAGAATAATGAAATTCGGTGTATACATTCCTCTGATTGCATAGATAAGTAAAATACACGGATTTTTTAAAATTCGTACCTTTTGGGGTTAAAATTAAAAAAGGGGATAAAAATAGTACCAATCTAATGACCGCAGCTAGAGTCATGAAATTCGGAGTATACATTCCTCTGAGTGTGAAGACACGGAAAATAAACTGATTTTTCGAAATTCGTACTTTTTGGGGTTAAAATGAAAAAAGGGGATAAAAATAGTACCAATCAAATGACCACAGCTAGAGTCATGAAATTCGGAGTATACATTCCTCTGACTGCGAAGACACGGAAAATAGACGAATTTTTCGAAATTAGTACTTTCAAGGGATACAATGGTACAGAGGGATAAAAATAGTACCAACTAAAACTACAACTAGAATGATAAAATTCTAATTGCGTAGAAACGTCAAGGAGGTAAAAATGGTACCAACCAAATGGAATAATGGAATTCGGTGTATACATTCCTCTGACTGCATAGACACGCAAAATAAAAAGTTTTTTTTTTCAAATTCGTACTTTTTCTTTTACGGCAAAAATTGGTTGACTCATGAAGTTAGGTTATTTTGCACTATGTACGTCTGATAATGGATTTTCAAAATTTGTACTTTTGAAATTCAAATAGAATGGAAATACAACCAAATGTAGCACCCACTATCTACCAATATTTATGGCTTTGAAAATATTTTTCAAAATATAAATAGAAGAATAATTATTTTTTGAATTGATGTATTGGTAGCCTTTCCTTATAAGCGTGGTTTGAAATAATTAAAATATTATATTTATTTATAAAATTAATTTTTCAATATTTGTATTTGTATTTTATATAAAAATTATATTTTCCTGTAATATTACTGCACTTATACGAAAACAGACAACCTCTGTGGAATGCAATCCATGGTGGAGGGTATAAAAAGTTCGGCCCGGCCGAACTTTACTCCGTTTTTGCTTGTTTTTTTATTTTTTACCCATCAAGGACGCAAATTTTACGTCGGATTTTTTTTTTAAATTTTGCAGATTATATTATATTTCAACTAAGAATATATACTATGAAAGTCAATACATGTGTTCATACTTTGGAATAACCCAAATGGGGCCCCCATTCTACTCTATTACACCTCTAGAAACTACGTACGGTCTACGGGTCATGATATATTTTAACTAGGAATACCTACAGTTAATGAGATACATATATGTTTTGGACCAGGCCCCAAGTGCTGTTTTAGGCCCCCTTTCAAATGTCGGCCCGATTCATCCTATTACTACTGTATAATTTGTATTTGTCTGCCGGTAAATTGGATCAATTATCATATTATTTACCATATTCGTGAAATATGACTAAAGATGAATTTACTGTATAATTTATATGAATTACATAAAATTGCTCCCAGCAGCAGAGGGATGGACAGACAGACATCGTTAAATCGAATCAGTTCGTGATTCTAAGTCGATCCGTATACTTAAAGGTGGGTATAGCGCGATTATTTCTTGGTGTTACGAAACCAACTTATAATACCCTAGTCCACGAAGTGGTGTAGGGTATACAAATTTCGGGAAATTTTTCACTTCTGCGGCTACCTAAATGGTGTTAAGAATTCCTAGGACGTTCATAGGTTCTAGAAAGTTATTTATTGAGATCTTAGGTACATTTTTGTAGTTGACTGTTTTATTGAATTTTGAACGGTTTGCTTCCTATGTTCCTGAACAGGGGAAAAAGTTAAAAAAAATCGATTTTTTTGCGATTTTGAACTTGAAGATGAAGGTTTTTGATTTTATATGTTGACAATTTTCATTATGACAAGAGCTACTTCTTTGCCTCTAAGAGTAAACCAAAATTCTAAACGGTTTGCAAGATATGAGCCTGATGAGACACGTAGTGGTGTCCGTATATAGTTTTCACCCTCTGATCTTCTCAATATCTATACTACTTACATCAGACCAAAGATGGAATACAACTCCCATATATGGGCGGGTGCTCCAGCTTCATCACTGGAGCTACTTGACCGTGTCCAGAGGAGGGCGATGGTGTTGATAGGAGACGGCAGGATATCCAATTCTATTGTCTCCCTTGAACACCGTCGTATTGTTGGTTGTGTGTCATTGTTCTATCGATACTTTTATGGTGTTTGTTCTTCGGAAATTCGTGATCTTATACCGCCCGTGAGAACGTTCGGTAGAGATACGCGACTCTCCAGGAACGCTCACCCATTTGTTCTCGATTGGACAACCGGCCGCACTACACATTACAGAATAAATTCGTTCTTCGCCCGTACTATCCGTATGTGGAATCGACTTCCGGCAAATATCTTTCCCTCCAATTACGACATTCAGAGATTCAAAACAGATGTCAACAGACACTAATCCCTCTTTCCTCAATCCAATACCTGATCTTTCTTCCACCAACGCAATGCACTGCATTTATAGGGGACATCCCCTGAGTGTTGGTTCAGTTTCTAAATAGTTTGAGTATTTACATATTATAAAGAAACACAATTGGCGATAGTTGGGTTTGTAATCGGCTCACTATTATTTTTGTTAGATGCGAACGTCGTTTCATAAGTTTATGAAAATAGATTTCTTAATTAATAGAGCCAATTTCAATGTCGTCGCCTATAATCACTTCATATGCAAGTTTATTTAAAATTTTTGATGAAATTTATTTTTTTTTTCTTTTTTTCTTGTGAAGTTCACTTTCCAAATATATTTCATTTATGTGCAAACATCCCACATGTACTTGTTTTCTCCATGCAATGGTACATTTGGTCCAATGTTTGGTGAATATTTCGTAAGTGCTTCAGTGCCACCGTGTGGGAGATAATGGTCATGTAAAGAATGAATGAAATACTCAATGTGAAATGCTCACAACAACCTAATACAATGTTTAATAAAAATCGTCGAGGACTTGCAACAATGTTTGCATTCATTTCGAAAACATGCAATAGAATATGTAATTGGCTTTTATAACCATAGTCGAAAGAGATGAACAACCAAGAAACTTTTTTAATAATGCTATTTTGAAAAACTTTTTCTGCTGAATTTCATTCAGATTTGTTTATGTATTAGGCATAGTATTAACAAAAAAGTTCAATGTTAACACGTTCCACAGTACACAAAATAGGGAAAACAAATTTGTGCTGCTGTAAAAGAGTTGAAAATATGAGCAAATAATTAAACCTGGAGAAATAGGATAACACCAGTTTCGAAGGATCTACAAAGTTGCCAAAGAAAAAAATAATCGCTTTGTTCACAATTAATTGTCAACGTCGCACTGTGGTCATTATTTTGAGATAGCGGCCAAAACTCCTTTTGGTTTTTGTTCTCCGATTTTAAAGTTATTAGACTCATATTAAAGTAGACAATAGTAAACCTCGGGTGCCAAAAAATTAGAACTCTATTTTATCTATTTCACTGAGAACAGGGTGGTCCAAAATGGGCTTTTTCAGAATTTAGTAATTATGATATTTTTAATTAATTTTTAAAGTTGAAATGATCATAACTTTTTTGTTTTCAAGATTTTTGGACGAAATAAATTTTGTGTTGTAAATTAACTTATTTCCTATCACTGGTAAAATTGAAGCTCTACTGTTTTCAGAACAATTTAAATATTTTTTTTTAAAAAGGTCTAATTTATCGGAAATTTCCTACTTCATAGAGCACAACTCCTGTGAGTCAAGCTGAGTCAAAACACAAATTTACTATTTTGTAGTCCTAACCCTCCCCTACATTCCTATATATACATGTCCATGCATCGGGACTGCACTTTTTGAGCTACAGCAATTTTTCTGACCCAAGGTAAGATATTCGGTACAAATGCACGTCATATTTTTTGAGAAGTTATTTGTATGTGAAAGTGGGTATTATGCATATATTTTGATGAAATTTTGTACAAGAGTTCTTATTGACCCAAAAAATAATTCTGTTGAAATTAGGAAAATTTGGCCCATATTTGGACCTAGTCCACATAGAAGGGTGTATCAAAATTTTGACAAAAATGACAATAGAATCTGACAACATTCGCTTTGCTTACAAACCAAATAGAACATTAAATTCAATTTTTACCAACATTAACGACAGAACACAACGAAGAGAACATTAGAAACGAGAATGAAAGAACATAAAATGGACATCACAAAAATGAAGGAGACAACAGTGCTATCCAGTGCACGAAAACAAACGAAACGATTGACGTACATATCATCCAAAGTCATTATTATTCATTATTGTTTAAACAATGGCTAAATTCAGTTATAGTGTTCTATCTGATATGTATTTTGAACGGAAAGATGAAAACGACATTATTTTACATATAATGAATAATCCATTCTTCAAAATATCCGACAAACAAGAAATTAAAATTCATAAGTTAAAAATAAAAAACTTTTTAAATACTTTAAGAAAACGGTACAATCAATGTTCCAGAAACAAGAAATTGTTTTACTCACGCAACCAAGAATGGCTAAGAAATAAACTTTTTTTTGAAAAGCCATCAGTAACTACCACGGAAACTGGAAAAGGTGGTCGACCAGCAAAGCCAATTGATAATTGTAGTGAAAGATCACGAAGACGCAAGCTTAAACATATCAATGAAGAAGTTTCTTGTAGCATCATAAAGGATTCATTTCTGCATCAAATTCAACCATCGAAAACTAAAAAGAGTAAAATTGCTATCATTGAAAAAATAGTGGAAGCAAGCCCCAGACGCACAAAAAGGATTTTAGAAAGTATGCCGACACCAACTGAAGAAAATAAATTTACTCCAGAAGAAGCATTTGCACTATTTTTGGATTTTAAAATGACTAAAAACCAATATACAGAATTGCGGAAGCGAACCAATGAAAACAATTGTGGAATTTTTCCATCATATCGAGATTTAGTTTCTGCCAAAAAAGATTGCTTACCTTCACCAACTGCTATTAGTGTAACTTAAAGTTCAGCAGAAATAAAATTGCAGGATCTTCTTGAACACACTGCAGAACGATTATTAAAGACATTTGATGCATGACTTTAATTTCTAAATGGGGATGTGATGGGTCCTCTGGCCAGAAACAATACAAACAATGTAATGCGGAAAATTCATCAGATGCCAATTTATTCATGATTTCTTTCGTTCCAGTACGTTTAACAAAAACTTGGTTCAGAGCCGTCAACTTGTAGAGCTGCAGAGATAGATGTATGGAAGAATGAAATTCCCTCGTCAACAAAATTTTGTAGACCAATAAAGTTTGCTTACAAAAAAGAAACTAAAGATGTCATAACTGAAGAAGTTGGCAAAATAAGAGATGAAATTAAAGAACTTCAACCAGTGATATTTGAATTTAATGACCAATGCATCGAAGTTAACTTTAAAATGTCACTTACAATGATCGATGGAAAAATTGCACAAGCTTTAACCGAAACAAAGTCTTCGTCAAGCTGCACCATATGCCAAAAAACATCAAGTCAATTGAGCCAACCACCAACACAAGACGATAGTTTTAATGAAGCATATGAATTTGGAATGTCACCTCTTCATGCTAGAATTCGTTTTATGAAGCATATTCTTAAATTGGGATACGATTTGGAATTTGGCCCGTTAGGCGAAACATTGAGAAACAACAAAGAAAATTTGGAAAAAAGAAAGCAAAAAAAAAGATATTCAAGTAAATACCGTGAGATAGGCCTTATAATTGACCAGCCAAAGCAAGGAGAAGGAAATTCTAATGATGGAAACACAGCAAGGAGATTTTTTTCCGATCCAGAAACTGCAGCTTCTATAACTGGAGTAGATTATGATTTAATACGACGATTCCAAGTCATATTAGAAGTTATAGCATGTAGCAAAAAGATAGATGCAAAAAAATTTGGTCAGTATGCTAATGATACAGCAACCCTTTATAACCAAAAATATTCTTGGAGACATATGCCAACCACAGTTCACAAAATTTTGTTCCATGGGGAACAAATAATTCAGCACAATATGCTTCCAATTGGAGATCTCTCAGAAGAAGCGCAAGAAAAAAGGAACAAAGACTACAGATTCTTTCGCGAGCACAATACAAGAACAATTTCCAGATATTGTACTAATAAAGATCTTATTAATATTTTGTTGTGCACATCAGACCCATATATGTCCAGTATTCGACAAAAATGGAAATCAACCTCATTAGAGTTAGATGAAGAAGCTAAACAACTACTGCAAAATGAAAATCAAAGCTATTTGGAAGAAATTTTTACTAATATTGTTTAATTAACACTAGTTTAAAGATTATAATTTGTTTCTAATTTTAGTATACATTTTTATTAATACATTTAAATAAAATATATGTGCACTTTAAATCAATAGTAAAAGTTTACTTAAAATTTTATCAATGTTGTGTTCTGTATATAATATATCCAAATGGTATTGATATTGTTGGGAATTTCAGTGTTATTTTTCAGTTTAATCCTCACAAGAATTAGCTTTCTTCCACAAAAACCAACCTTTGGCCCCTGTGAATATTGAGACTAAATAAATGTCAGGGGCCAAATGTTGGCATTTTCTGACCAAAATTAAGTTTAGGAATAATAAATAAGTATTGGTTGTAAAATATGATTGAAGAAAATAAGAAAATTATAAAAAATATACCTATTTAAAATGTCAAAATATTCAACTTTTACATGGAAACTCAACAAAAAATTAAAATGCATTTTTAACTCCACATTACTTACGTTCCCATCAGTCGATTTTTACGCAAATTGAAGCTTAAAGTCCCTCCTATTGAACAAAACAAATTGCGTAAAAAAATACCAATCCGGCCAAAAGTTATACAGTTTTGACCGCTATCTCGCGAAATTGACCACTGTGCGTCGACTGAGAATATTCGTGCAATCAAGTAATCAAGTTGATTATTCCTACACTGAAGGAATTATCTTCATAATATTTATGATTTTGTCTTAACCTCAGTGAAAATTTTCTTTAAAAAGTCGCCAAAGAAACATTTCATAAAATGTATGAAACATGTTTCATTAAGCACAAATCAATGAAAAGTATCATAGATTTTATGAAAAAACTTCATTAATTTTATGAAAGAGTTTCATAAATAGTAATAATTGAAGTTTCCAATATAAACAAAAAAGCAAAATAAAGGTCTGACTCGTTGACCAACCAATCAACACACTGCACCATTGCTACAGTCTTTGCAATGAATATGTCTTTCACCTAAATCAGGGTTCATATTAGTACCAGAGTTAACAGAGGACAAATGAGAATTGCTAGCATTGAAGAAATAAAGTCGACACACTAAAAGTGTAGTTGTAAGTTATGATACATTTCTTAAAAACTATGAAATCCTTCATCATATTTATGAAGACATTTCATAACACAAATATTTTACTGGTTATGACATATTTCAGAATTGTTTCTTTAATACTATGAAATATTTCTTTGATCTTATGAAGCTAAGTTTCACTAATTTAACAATTTTGTTTTATGAAATATGAAATGTTTATGAAAAAACTGTATGAAACATTTCATATTATTTATGAATTCTTCAGACATATTAAGAAAAAATTCACTAAATTTATGAAAAGGTTTTATGAAATCGCTTCATAAATATTATGAAGGAAAATGCTTTCAGTGTACATATTTTTAATAAAAATTATGAAAGGCATTATATTTCTCCCAATTAGAAACTTTTTACATATGGGCATCTCCCAAACAAATGAAATCAGACCACACTAATAGCTTTTAACTTTATTTTCCCCATATTTCGACAACTTTTTTAATTATGAAACTTGAAGTTAACTTGTTCTCTTTTATTTTTATTAAAAGTTGAAATGAACGAAAATTAATAATTTTTTTTTACTACGAGTGGACATTTTTGTCTCGTCCGTTTTGTCGCGTCCGTATTTCTGTTGTACCTAATTAAACAAATTTAAGAGATTATTCTCATATTTCATAAATCTACGAACAAAATATGTCATCTGACCTTCATTTATATAAGGAAAAACAAAGTTCTCAAAAAATCGCTGAACTTTGCATATTTCTATAAGACCTTCAAAAGTACTTCTGTTTTTTGTCGCGTCCGTTTCGATGTAAAATTGTCTATAATTTTGTACTAATTTGTACTAAATCCTGACTATATATTTTTAAAATGTAAACAGTACTCTTTAAGCGCTTTAGAACACTAAAAAGACTGATCGACTTTTTCGGTTTCTTTATTGTCTTTGGCGTAGTTTAAGGCGTGCGAATGTCGCGTCCGGGCCACTGGGGGATTTCCATATGCTATTTAAATATTTTTACTTTTTGTTGCAAAAAATAGTTCACAAAAGGCCAGGTATTACTAGCTTAATTTTTGTATGGAATTTACTCGCTTAATAAGAAAGTAGCTTGCTACTTTCTTAGTGATGTTGCCAGATTTTTCTTGTTGTTTCCTTTAAGATAACCATACAAAGTTTGTGATCAAATGTTGAAAATTTTCACGAGTAATATTTTGACGTATTTGTTCATAATGCGCAGCAAAAAGTTTTTTTTATACACTCCACGAGAGTATTATGGCTTTGTGCATTTGTTTGTAACACCCAAAAGGAAGCGAGATAGACCCATTGTTAAGTATACCGATCGACCTAGAATCACTTTCTGAGTCGATTTAGCAATGTCCGTCTGTCTGTCTGTCTGTCTGTCCATCTATTGTTGTAATCAAATTACAGGTCGCAATTATGGTCCGATCTTAACAAAAATTGGCACAAGTAAGT
Organism: Polietes domitor; assembly: GCA_947397865.1. NCBI lineage: Eukaryota > Metazoa > Arthropoda > Insecta > Diptera > Muscidae > Polietes > Polietes domitor. Next base: position 115,713,428 of record OX377618.1, on the reverse strand, counting down.
TTTGTGGATGAAGGACGAACGCTATTTAATTTGAAGAAAATCGGTTCAGATTTAGATATAGCCCCCATACAAATGTCGCTCCCGATTTGACATTTTCCGCTCTAGAAACCACATATTGTACCCAATTTTCTTTAAATTTGGCAAAACATCTTATAGTTCAACTAGAAACATCTGTGGTAAAAATGGGTCAGATCGGTTCAGATTTATATATAGCTCCCATACAAATTTCGCTCCCGATTTGATTTTTTCCGCTCTAGAAACCACAAATTGTATCAGATTGTCTTCAGATTTGGCAAAACATCTTATTTTTCAACTAGCAACACCTGTGGTAAAAATGTGTTAGATCGGTTCAGACTTATATATAGCTCCCATACAAATTTCGCTCCCGATTTGATTTTTTCCGCTCTAGAAACCACATATTGTATCAGATTGTCTTCAAATTTGGCAAACTATCTTATATTTGAACTAGAAACGCCCATGATGAAAATGGGTCAAATCGGTTCAGATTTATATATAGCTCCCATACAAATTTCGCTCCCAATTTGACTTTTTTGCTCTAGAAACCACAAATTGTATCAGATTGTCTTCAGATTTGGCAAAACGTCTTATTTTTCATCTAGCAACACCTGTGGTAAAAATGTGTTTCCACTCTATAAACTACATATTTTAACAGATTTCTTTCAAATCTTTCAAAATATCTTATATTTCAACTAGAAACACCCATGGTGAAAATGGGTCAGATCGGTTCAGATTTACATATAGATCCAATACAAATTTCGCTACCGGATAGACTTTTTCCGCCCCAGAAACCACAAATTTTCTCCGAATTTCTTTGAAGTGACCACCAAACGTTATATTTGAACTGGAAGAACTTATTTTGAAAGTTAGTCATTTAATTCCATGTTGGGATATAGCCCCGATACAAATATTCTTTTCGATTTGACAAATTGGACCAGGTCATATTAGCCTATGATAAGGAAACATACAAAAATTCTTCCCGTTTTCACTTTTTACCGAGTTGAATTGTATTCGGATAGAAAGTGGAGTGTATCGTATAGTCGGCCCCGCCCGACTTTAGCCTTTCCTTACTAGTTTTATATTATATATTTTCAGACTTTCAAATTAAAAGAACGTGATTTATTTTTCGACTTTTTATGCCATAAGAACTTTTTTTATTAGAAAATGTGGTTCCTTATGCTTATAGCGTCACAATAGTATTCGTGCCGAATATAGTTTGGCTGTAAGAAATGTTTAAACAAATATCCATTCTGAAACAAGTAAGGAAAGGCTAAAGTCGGGCGGGGCCGACTCTACGATACACTCCACTTTCAATCCGAATACAATTTAATTCGGTGAAAAAGTGAAAATGGGAAGGAGTTTTGTATCCTGTAAATGTGTGTGTTTGACAAAAAATGTTAAATCGGAAAAGACATTTGTATGGGGGTATATTGAAATCTGGAACGAAATAGGTGAAATATAATAAGTATAGTTTGGCCGAAATCGGTTAAACATTTGGGAGCAACATTTGTATTTGCGCTATATCTAAATCTGAACCGATCTTAGCCACTTTCACCATAGCTTTGTTACTTGGGTTTTAAGCTGTTGTTCAAAATTTAAAGAAAATCGAGTACAATATGTGATTTCTAAGGCGGCAAAAGTCAAATCGGGAGCCACATTTGTTTGGGGGCTATATCTAAATCTGAACCGATCTTACCTAATTTCTGCATAGGTGTTTCTAGTTGGATTATAAGATATTGTGCCAAATTTAAAGAAAATCAGGTACAATATGTGGTTGTTTGGGGGCTATATCTAAATCTGACCCGATCTTACCTAATTTCTGCATAGGTGTTTCTAGTTGGATTATAAGATGTTGTGCCAAATTTAAAGAAAATCGGGTACAATATGTGGTTTTTAGAGCGGAATATGTCACATCGGGAGCGACATTTGTATGGGGGCTATATCTATATCTGAACCGATCTTACCCACTTTCTGTATAGGTGTTTCTAGTTTGATTATAAGATGTTGTGTCAAATTTAAAGAAAATCGAGTACAATATGTCGTTTCTAGAGCCAAATCGGGAGCGACATTTTTATGGGGGCTATATCTAAATCTGAACCGATCTTACCCACTTTCTGAATAGGTGTTTCTAGTTGGATTATAAGATGTTGTGCCAAATTTAAAGAAAATCGGGTCCAATATGTCGTTTCTAGAGCGGAAAATGTCAAATCGGGAGCGACATTTGTATGGGGGCTATATCTAAATCTGAACCGATCTTACCGAATTTCTGCATAGGTGTTTCTAGTTGGATTATAAGATGTTGTGCCAAATTTAAAAAAAAGCGGGTACAATATGTGTTTGTTTGGGGGCTATATCTAAATCTGAACCGATCTTACCTAATTTCTGCATAGGTGTTTCTAGTTGGATTATAAGATGTTGTGCCAAATTTAAAGAAAATCGGGTACAATATGTCGTTTCTAGAGCGGAATATGTCAAATCGGGAGCGACATTTGTATGGGGGCTATATCTAAATCTGAACCGATCTTACCCACTTTCTGCATAGGTGTTTCTAGTTGGATTATAAGATGTTGTGTCAAATTTAAAGAAAATCGGGTACAATATGTCGTTTCTAGAGCGGAAAATGTCAAATCGGCAGCGACATTTTTATGGGGGCTATATCTAAATCTGAACCGATCTTATCCAATTTGTGCATAGGTGTTTCTAGTTGGATTATAAGATGTTGTGCCAAATTTAAAGAAAATTGGGTACAATATGTGGTTTCTAGAGCGGAAAATGTCAAATCGAGAGCGACATTTGTATGGGGGCTATATCTAAATCTGAACCGATTTGCCTCAAATTAAATAGCGTTCGTCCATGATCCACAAAACTTACTTGTGCCAATTTTTGTTAAGATGTAATTTGATTACAACAATATATGGACAGGCGGACAGACAGACGGACATTGCTAAATCGACTCAGAAAGTGATTCTAAGTCGATCGGTATACTTAACAATGGGTCTAACTCGCTTCCTTTTGGGTGTTACAAATAAATACCATAATACTCTCGTGGAGTGTATAAAAATATGATTTGGATAAACAGACTTCGACTAAAATTAAAACTAGTTTGTCCGCTGCCAGTACACTCATTCCCGAGTTTTTTCTAGTGTCGGCAATCTTTTCCGCCTGCCGTGTGGGTTCTAATCTATATTGACGGATTTAAGAATGCCATTTTTCTGAGTGTATGTATGCGTTTAGGAAGGAAGTCAAAAACTTCAATACGCCATCGTATTGTTCCGATATTGAATGAATCATATCTACTTTGAACCAACTTTGTATACCCTCCACCTAAGGATGGGGGTACATTCACTTTGTCGCCATAAAGTATATATATTATGGGTCGTGATAAAATTCTAAAACGATTTAGTCATGTCCGTCTGTGTGTTGAAAATACTCTAGCTGCCGAACGAAAAGAGCTAGGAGGTTCAAATGTTCCCTAATTGTGTCTTATTGTTGCAGATCGGTTGGGATTGAAAGTGGGCGAAATCGACCCAGAGGGAAAAATTGTTCCCTAACGAGGACTAAAAAATACCGCCTAATAATTGGACAATTTAAACATTTTTTTAATTTCTACTTTATATGCACTTGGAAATTTTTTTAGTGCATTGCTCTTGTATTGTAAAAGCACCAAAAAGTAAGTAAAAGCATGACAAATAAATTGTCAAATACATCACACCTAATACCCTTTTGTTTCAAAAAGCTGCTTTGTAATGCTGTAATGCTTCTTTGTACAAAGAGAATAGTAAAATCAGCACACAATCAGAAACATTGACGACCTTTTTTGTCAAAAAGTTGTATTAATTTTTAACAAAATATTTCTTCATATGCTGGTGTGGGTCAGTGTGTTTATTTACATAGGACAACATCGAATGAAATAAAATATAAAATATATTGTTGACTTTATGTTCGGTCACCAAATGAAATCCAATCAAAAATTTCAATATCAGCAAAATAGACGGCGAAGAACGCCAAAGCAATCTTTGATTTTAGGGCGATTTTATTGCTGTGCTAAACAAACCATCATGCATACATAAATATGTTTTCATATAAATATGTAGACATAAGCGAATGCTACCAAAATAATATACTTAATCCGATATGAAGAGACACAAAATAAGATATCTTGTTAAATATTAATAAAAATAGACAAATAATATCTTCGTACAGAACAGAAAAATCGAAAACAAATATTTACATTTCAATGGAAACATAAACACAATCGAAAATGTGTGTGTTGAACAGTGGGTTGCATAGAGAACACGGCTAGTTTCGACCACATTCTATACAGATGCCCCTTCCACTATCGGCTATTTGTAGAAATCATATCTAGTGTTCGGCAAAACTGCAAACACGTAAGTACCTAATTGAGCTATGGGATTGATTGCAAAATAAACAGTACGTAAAGTAATTCAAACGACGGAGTGTAATTTTTTGAAAGACTTTCACTGCGTTCAAGCACATATCGCTACTCATTTCAAGGTAAACAGGCTTATTAGGCCTATTCGATTGTGTTTACTAGCTTATAATTAAAAGACTAGATTAGGTGGCACCGCTGTTACCCATTGGTTTTTCTTAAATGAATCAACAAGAAAAATCTGGCAACACAACTAAGAGAGGAGTAATCTACTTTCTTGTTTAGCGAGTAAATGCCATACAAATAATAAGCTAGGCCTATTGTACATATCGAGGGCTTATATTCAAAAGTGGCTATGAACCATTTTCTTCAAAATGAGTTTATGATGCCAAACTATTCTCTGATTTGGCTGTCATCAGTCATATAAATTTGGATTTCTGATTTGGCTATGTGAGTGTACGTTAGTTTGGGACTACAAAAGTGTCTATGAACATATAAATAAAACAAATAAAATACTTTAAAAAATTGGGTAGCATAAAACCGATGGTTGTAATTCTCTACAACGATTTTGTTTAAAACATTTTTCTAGATTTAGGGTATCGTATCAAATCGTACTATCAAATTCCATCATTTAACGGCGTACGATTTAATTTAATTGTAATTCTCTACAACGATTTTGTTTAAAACATTTTTCTAGATTTAGGGTATCGTATCAAATCGTACTATCAAATTCCATCATTTAACGGCGTACGATTTGATAGCATTTTGCTTTCCAAGTTTTCAGCCTGAGATAGGATAAATGTTGGCTCTAAAGTCAAAACTTGTGAAAATTATATTAAGAAAAACTTGCTTATCTTTTTATCATATTTAGAACATCGAAATAATTTTTTGGCATATGATTGCTGACTTTATAGGGAATATTTGTGTCTGAATAGTTTTAAAATCCTGGATTGAAAAGGTTAAAATATAAGTAATTGCAACAGCTAATTTTGTTTTTTATATACACAATCAGCTACTGGACAAGATGCCTAAGAAAAGAAGGACTCCTGACGTCTGCCAACGTATATAATGCTGTATAATAAAATCATTTTCTCTCAAATAACAAGGTTTGGCCAACATATTCTGGTAGAGTGTACTAAAAATGAAATTTTCATAATTAAAATTTAATTTAAAAAAATTAACACGAGGCAGCAATCTTCAAAAATATGCCCTAACTATTTGGTGTATTGTCAGTCGCTATTAGGTAGAAACAATTTCCCTCATGCCCGATTTTGCCCATTTACAACTTCTTGATTCCCGCTACAGTCTAACTGTCTGTAGCATTTTGATAGAAAAAATTCTAATATTAAAGATCCAATATGTTTCAGAGTTGAATATACACATATACAAATATATCACATACATTTCATGATTTTAGTTGCTGCCCTTTGCTTAGTACCAGTTTCACTCCTTTTTCCATGTTGACCCTAAAAGAACGAATTTAGAAAAATTCGCACCTCCTATTTTCTGCGTATACGCAGTCAGACGAGTGCATATCATGATTCTAGCTACAGCCGCTTGATTGCTGCCAAATTTGATTCCATTTTGATCATAAAGGCGCGAATATCGAAATATTATTATATATTTATTTTCGCGTCTACGCTGTCAAAGAAATGTGCATACCATTCACCCCATTTTCCGCATAAAAGTACAAATTTGGAAAAAATCATTTTTGTTTCGCATCTACACAGTAAGTTAAATGTATACACCTAATTTCATGATTTCAATTTCAGCGATTTGGTTTGTATCCCTCTTTTCCAATTTTACCCCTTAAAAGTATGAATTTTTCGTATCAAAGTTTATGTTTCTAGCTGTTGTCGTATCATTAGTACCATTTTTGTCTCATTTCGGCCGCTAAAACTTTTATTTACCTTTTGGTGCATTTTTGCTTCAAGAGGAATGTACGCAACAAATTTCAAGTGCATATAAAGCAGAGATTAAAAGAAAAATGCTTAAAAATTCTAAATATTAAAGAGCAGTTTCAGTCCTTGTTAGGGAAACATTTTTCCCTCTGGGCCGATTTCGCCCACTTTCCAACCAATATATATATACTTTATATATACTTTATGGAGTTTCCGATGAATATTTTAAGGTGTTACAAACAGAATGACAAAGTGAATATTCCCCATCCTTAGGTGGAGGGTATGAAAAACAAAACAGATGTAGTTGACTATATATCAAAATAATTCTTGAGAAAGGGAGCAATCTTCAAATAAATGTACATAAATATCATACATATTAGATATTATTGCGGGTATTTTCTTTCGTAGTTACTGAAGTTTTTCCTTCGGGCCGGTTTCCCATTTTTCCTTCAAGGGAGCATGCATATCGAATGTCGTTCCAGGCATTTGATTGGTACAATTTGTATACCCGCTTTCTCTAAAAATAAAACTTTCATATTTATTTTGTCTGTCTATACAATCTGATCATGATATTAAAATGTAAATAATTTCCAAATGTGCATGAAATCTTGCTGTATTACAATTATCATCGTAATCAAATTAACCTTATTTGTCATTGTGTCATAGACTGAAAATTTTCTAGTTAAAAACAAGTAAGGAAAGGCTAAAGTCGGGCGGGCCAATTGTATGATACCCTACACCAAACCCTGCGTATATACCTGGTTTTGAACAATAAACTCAAATGTTTTATGGGGCGATAAATTATACAGTATACTATTGTAGTGCCATCTGGCACTATCGATTATATTGCATTTGAAATACAACTCTGTCATTTTTGTATTCTTTTTATTTTTATCTTTATCCTTTTTCTTTTGTGCTTTCTTGTAAGTTTTTGAATTGTTCTGGAATCAGTAAAAGCACGCCAGATCACTTAAAACACTGATAAATAATGATTAATAAAATAAATAAAAGCTATTTCTAAATTGGTGAGCCCGTTGATTTTTTTGAAATGACACAACCTTCAGCTGAAAGTAAGCAAATGGAATCTATGACAGAAATAGCGAAGCTAAGTGTAAACCACCATCTATTTGGAACCCGAGCCAAAATTGTGGTTTGCACAAGTAGAAGCACAATTTGCTGGAATTACGACTGATGACACAAAGTTTCACAAGGTGGTGGCCGAAATTGATTTATCAGTTTTAAAATGCACCAGCGACCTCATCTTGAACCCACCAACATATGACAAATACAACACTCTGAAGGCGAGATTGAGCGGAGAATTTGAACAGTCGGCAACGAAACGATTCAAACGTCTACTAGAAGAAAATACTGTGACTCAGAAGAAACCTACGAATTTATTGCGTGAAATGCTGGAAATGGCTGCAGGTTGGCTGAAACGAATAGACCCCCTCTTTGCTCAGACTAACAAAGAGGTGGGTAAAATATCTTGTCGTCTCTACATCAAAGATCGTTCATCCAAAATGATATTCCTCGTCTACACTGGAGCGGAAGTATCGGTGGTGTCAAGACAGCCACAAGACAAGCCAGTTTTATCGGAAGTGAGACTTATAGCAGCAAATAAGGTAGCATTTGAAGGTAGATTTAGGACTTCGGAAACAATGTGATTGGAATTTCGTCATTGCCGATGTCTCTCATCCGATAATTGGTGCCGATTTTTTGACTAACTTTGTTATTTTGATAGATTTAAAAACAAGACATTAATAGATCAATCGACGCGTTTGCGCATATCCCAAATTTCAGAAAGCCAATTTGATGCATTATTAGCACAATACCCAGAACTTACAGACGACTCGTGGAAACAAGTAGATCGAACTTCGAAAGTAATGCATTATATAGAAACAAAAGTACCACCGGTATCACAAAAACTGAGACGAATATCGCCACAAAAACTAGATTTTGCTAAGAAGGAATTTGACTTTTTACTAGAGAAAGGTATATGCGTTCGTTCGAAGAGTCAATGGGCTAGTCCGTTAAATAAGGTGCCAAAGAGCAACGGTTGCTGGCGCCCATGTGGTGACTATAGGGCTGTAAATGCCAATACTATACATAACAAGTATCCCATACGCCACATACAGGACTTTGCCAGTGAAATATCGGGCAAAACAAATTTTTCGGTAATTGACTTTAAGAAAGTCAAATTCCTGTATACCCTGAATATGACACTGCAATTTTGACACCTTTTGGACTCTTCGAGTTCAAATACACGACCTTCGGCCTATGAAATGCAGCTCAGACATTCCAGCGTGTTATTGACGACGTGGTAAGGGATATGCCGTTTGTATTTCCTTATTTAGATGATGCTCTGGTTGCATCTACTTCCGTAGAGGAGCATAAACGTTATCTCGAACAACTCTTTCAGCGTTATAGTAAATTTGGCCTTGTTTTGAACGAAGATAAATGTCAACTGGGAAAAGAGGAGGTAACGTTTTTGGGGCATTTGGTGACAAAAAACGGTATCAAACCACTGCCGTCTAAAACGCAACTGCTTCCGACGAGGCTATAGGAGCTGTTTTACAGCAGTATGTTCAGGGTAGTTGCCAGCTTTTGGATTTTTACTCAAAAAAGCTTACGGATGCAGAGAAAAAGTTCAGCACATATGATCGGGAGCTTCTGGCTATGTACGTGGCGGTACAGCATTGAAGGTACCACATTTACGCTTTTCACAGACCACTTTGTTATGCTTTTGAAAAGAAATGGGAAAAACTGTCACCGCGGCAAATAAGACAATTGAACTTCATTGGTCAATTTTCTGCAGATATACAACACATATTAGGTGCTGAAAACCATGTCGCTGACATGCTGTCCAGAATTGAGACCATACAGATCCCAGCTGTCGTAGATTTTGAAGTGCGAAGACATAATGAGGTTGTTGGAAAATAGTGAAACTACTTCATTAAATATTAAGAGACACAAACCGATTAACTCAACAGCAGAAATCGTATGCTACGTATCAATGGGCAGGCTTCGTCCAATTGTTCCAGAAAGTTTGCGCCAGACGATATTTCACACTTTACATGGATGGTCACATCCAGGCGTAAAGGCGACGATAAAACTAATTTCAAGAAATTTTGTATGGCGAAGAATGAAGGCGGACATCAAGAGAATGGTGAAGGAGTGTCAACAATGTCAAAAGTCTAAGTCGACATACGCGGAGTGAGTTGGTTGAGTTTCCGGTACCTGATAACCGATTTGAACATGTCAACATAGATATAGTCGGGCCATTCCCACAGTCGAGAGGCTACAGTTATTGTTTAACTATTGTCGATCAATACTCCCGTTGGTTAGAGGCAATTCCCATGGAGGATATGACGGATGAGACGGTGGCTAGAGCGTTTTTTAATTGTTGGATTAGCCGATTTGGTGTGCCTAAATTTATAACGTCAGATCAAGGACGCCAATTCGAGTGCAGCCTTTTCCGAGAACTGATAAGAATCCTAGGCATAAAACACATACATACGACACCATATCATCCTCAAGCTAATGGCTTGGTTGAAAGGTGGCATCGAGTGCTGAAGGCTTAGGTGTCATGGAGCTCAATCTAACTGGTCGGACGTTTTACCTGTGATATTGCTTGGATAGCGAATAGCGGTTAAAGAAGACCTAGGAGTTTCAGTGGCTGAAATGGTATACGGACAGGCTCTTCGTTTGCCAGGGGAGATTATCGAAGACTGTATATTGATCAGCATGCATTTCTACAGCAACTGCACTCATTGTATGACCACGTGAGACCGATACAAACATCAGCGCATGGCGACAAGGTGGTTATTATCCGAGTGATCTTCGTTTTTGTACTCATGTTTTCGTTAGAGATTATACAATTAGACCACCACTTAAGGTGCCATATGATGGGCCGTACTAGGTATTGGAACGTCACCCGAAGACATATCATTCTAATAAAATCAAAATGCACGGAAATATCGGTTGATAGATTGAAACCAGCATATATGCCAAACCAGGAAATATCTACTATCAAGGAATCTACAAGTAATGACACGTTGTGGGGCTACCATGAAGCAGCTGGGACCATCCTATGGTGGGATGGTGTAGTGCCATCTTGCACTATCGATTATATTGCATTTGAAATACAACTCTGTCATTATACACTCCAGGAGAGTATTATGTCTTTGTGCATTTGTTTGTAACACCCAAAAGGAAACGAGATAGACCCATTGTTAATTATACCGATCGTCTTAGAATCACTTTCTGAGTCGATTTAGCAATGTCCGTCTGTCTGTCTGTCCGTCCGTCCGTCAATCTATTCTTGTAATCACGATAAAGGTCGCAATTGTAGACAGAACCAAATGAAACTTTGCACAACGATGTTTTTCGGGATAAGGACGAACGCTATTTAATTTGAAGAAAATCGGTTCAGATTTAGATATAGCCCCCATACGAATTTCACTCCCGATTTGACTCTTTTCACTCTAGATACCACATATTACAACAAATTTTCTTTAAAATTGGCAAAACATCTTATATTGTAACTAGAAACACCTGTGGTAAAAATGTGTTAGATCGGTTCAGATTTATATATAGCTCCCATACAAATTTCTCTCCCGATTTGACTTTTTCCGCTCTAGAGACCACATAATGTATCAGATTGTCTTCAGATTTGGTAAAACATCTTATATTTCCACTAGAAACACGCATGGTGAATATCGGTCAGATCGGTTCAGATTTATATATAGCTCCCATACTAATTTCGCTCCCGATTTGACTTTTTCCGCTCTAGAAACCACATATTGTATCAGATTGTCTTCAGATTTAGTAAAAGATCTTATATTCCCACTATAAACTCCCATGGTGAATATCGGACAGATCGGTTCAGATTTATATATAGCTCCCATACAAATTTCGCTCCCGATTTGACTTTTTCCGCTCTAGAAACCACATAATGTATCAGATTGTCTTCAGATTTGGTAAAACATCTTATATTTCCACTAGAAACACGCATGGTGAATATCGGTCAGATCGGTTCAGATTTATATATAGCTCCCATACAAATTTCGCTCCCGATTTGACTTTTTCCGCTCTAGAAACCACATATTGTATCAGATTGTCTTCAGATTTGGCAAAACATCTTATATTTAAACTAAGAACATCTATGGTGAAAATCGTTTCAGATTTAGATATAGCCCACATACAAATGTTGTTCCCGATTTGACATTTTCCTCTGTAGAAACCACATATTGTACTCGATTTTCTTTAAATTTGGCACAACATCTTATAATCTTACTAGAAACACCTATGCAGAAATTGGGTAAGATCGGTTCAGATTTAGATATAGCCCCCATATAAATGTCGCTCCCGATTTGACTTTTGCCCCTTTAAAAGCCACATATTGTGCTCGATTGTCTTTAAATTTCGCACAACAGCTTATAATCTAACTAATCAAAACTATGGTGAAAGTGGGTAAGATCGGTTCAGATTTAAATATAGCCCAAATTCAAATGTTGCTCCCATAAGTTTAACCGATTTTCCAGGTTTCAATATATCCTCATACAAATGTCCTTTCCGATAAAAAATTTTTTGTCAAACACATACATTTACAGGATACAAAAAACCTTCCCGTTTTCACTTTTCCACCGAATTGAATTGTATTCGGATTGAAAGTGGAGTGTATCATAGAGTCGGCCCCGCCCGACTTTAGCCTTTCCTTACTGGTTTTTGTATTCTTTTTATTTTTATATTTATCCTTTTTCTTTTGTGCTTTCTTGTAATTTTTTGAATTGTTCTAGAATCAGCAAACGCTCTCCAGATCACGAAGATCTATTAAAAGACTGATAAATAAAGATTACTAAAAGAAATAAAAGCAAAATGCATCTTTAGTCAGATTTTACGAATACGGCAAAATTGATTGTCTGTAATAAGGTGAATCTGAAGTGTTATGTAAACAAATCAGAAACTGATTATGAGCGGTGGTAATTTCTTTGCGTAATGCTCCACTTTTGCTGTAAGTGTTCCTAACTGAAATATTATGTGATGTAGAAAATACGTCTATAATCGGGATCCATGATCCACTTCATCAGTAAGTGCTCCTATGTGATATAATCAATAATTTGGAAAATTTGATTCACAGCCGATGTAATATGAAGGATTTAAAAGGATAATATTAAAATTGGTGGGAGTTGTATTTGGAAAGACTGACCCATATGGTCCAATTTTCGGGTAGGTATTCCGAGAGTAAATAAATGTAACATGATCTGGAAAATTTGATTAAGATTTGATGACTAATGCAGATTTTACAGCGGTAATAGGATAAATTGGACGGACATTTGTAGGGGCCTGTAACAACACTTGGGGGTGTACCATAACATGTGCCATTATAGTTCGCTTTAGGCATTCCTAATGGAAATGAGTCATCATCTGCATGGTGATGCATATATGATTCTAAAGTGGTAATAATGTAAAATGGGGAGGACCATTTGTTTGGGGATTGTGCCAAAATATGGACACATATATAGCCATCTAACGTTTTTTTTCAACTATTCAACCGCTGGACTATTATTTGTGGGGTGGCCTCAGCAGCCATTTGAATGAAATTATTTTCCATTATTAACCGGAAGGATTGCACTTTCAAATAAAAAAGAAATTTGAGAAAATAATCAGTAGTTTTTTTATAGCATTTAAAAAAAAAGTTATTTGTTGAAATATGTGGTTTCTAGAGCGGAAAAAGTAAATCATAGGAGACATTAGTATGGGGTCCGCCATCTAACGTTTCTTTTTCATCTATTCAACCGTTGGACTATTATTTGTGGGGTGCCCGAGGCAGCCATTTGAATGAAATTATTTTCCATTATTAACCGGAAGGATTGTACTTTCAAATAAAAACAGAAATTTGAGAAAATATTCAGTAGTTTTTTATAGCATTTAAAAAAAAAGTTATTTGGCGGACCCCATATTTGACTTTCATAGTAGGTATTCCTAGTTGAAATAGAACATGATCTACAAAATTTGGAAAATTTGATCCTAGAGGGGTAATACTAAAATTCAGGGCCATTTGTAAGGGCGCTACATTAAAAAGTGGTTGCATATAGATCATTTTCTTAGTTGAAATATAACATGATCTGCAAATTTGTATCGATCAGCAAATTTGTATCCAACGCACGATGTGGGTTCTAGAGCTAGTAATATTGTAAATCGGAGGAACATTTGTATGGGGGCTGTATCAAACCATGGACCTATGTGGTCCACTTTCCGGTTTACTGTTTTTAGTTCAAATATAAGACAATCCTGAAAAATTTGTCATGATCCCTTGTAAAATGTGTATTCTAGAGCAGTAATAGTGTAAATTATAGGTACATTTGTATGGAGGCTATACCTAAATCTGAACCGATTTCCTCCAAATGCAATACCGAATGTCCTTGGATCAAAAAACTTACTTCTGCAAAATTTCACGACAATCGGACAACACTTGCGACCTGTAGAGTGCGAACAAGCTTTAGATGGAAAGCAGACGGACGGACAGACATCGTTAAATCGATTCAGCTGGTGATTCTAAGCCGATCCGTATACTTAATGGTGGGTCTACCTCGATAATTTCTTGGTGTTACAAACATTTGGCGGAAAACTAACTTATAATACCCTAGTCCACGAAGTGGTTTTATTTAAACAAATTTTTTTTCTAATTTTAATTCACCATTAGATAAGATTATTAACTGATTACCAATAATAACAAGTAAGGAAAGACTAAAGTCGGGCGGTGTTAGTTCAATTAAAAAATAAGTGATATCGGAGTATATGTTACTACTTGGATTTTGTGCCAGTGTCCGATTTTTTAACTTATTTTGCGTTAAACTGTATATAATTTTGTACACTACTTTTAAAATATGAATTTAAGACAAACATCGCAAACGTAGAGTGATTTAAATAATATAATTTTCGGATTTGCTTTCGATTCAGAATAGGAAATGAGGGGGATTATGCATTATTTTCATTGTGTATTTTATTTGCGTAATTTACGTGAACGTGTGGGATTCAATTTTTTTCCTTCGTGAATGTGAGTCAATAATCACTCACGGGCTCATCTCTAGCGGGGCCGACTATATGATACACTCCACTTTCTATCCGAATACAATTCAATTCAATAACCAAGAGAAAACGGGAAGAATTTGACAAATCGAGAAGAATATTTGCATCGGTGCTATATCCAAACATGGAATGAAGTGACTAACTTTCATAATAAGTTCTTCCAGTTCAAGTATACGCGGTTTCTGGGGCGAAAAAAGTCTATTCGGGAGCGAAATTTGTATTAGCGCTATATGTAAATCTGAACCGATCTGACCCATTTTTACCATGGGTGTTTCTAGTTGAAATATAAGATATTTTGCAAGAATTGAAGAAGATCTATTAAAATCTCTGGTTTCTAGAGCAGAAAAAGTCAAATCGGGAGCAAAATTTGAATGGGAGCTATATATAAAATAGATCTGACCTATTTTCACCATAGGTGTTCCTAGTGTTAATATAAGATGTTTTGCCAAATTTGAAGGAAATCTGTTAAAATATGTCGTAGTTAGAGTGAAAAGAGTCAAATCGGGAGTGAATTTCGTATGGGGGCTATATCTAAATCTCAACCGATTTTCTTCAAATTAAATAGCGTTCGTCCAACAAACCATAGCATAATTAATATTCGTGGTTTCTTAAAAAAGGCTAATTAAAAAGGCAAAAACATATTCCTTCTACACGTTTCGGAATATTTTCCACGGATTTTCTGGCACAGGAAATTCGTATTTTATTCCATTATTCATGTAATAGTTTTTCGTTCGCATGTGGAGGTTATTGAGTGGCGGCGAATACGGCGGTCCAATTCACCCCACAAATTTTCGATGGAATTCATATCTGGGAATTGGGGAGGAGGATGGAGCACTTTCGGACAATTATAAAGAAGCTACTCCTGAATTAAACGTGTTTTGTGTTTCGAATCAATACCCTGATAATATTTGAAGCTGTTCTGAACACTTTACAGGCTTGATTTTAAATGTTCTCTTATTATCCTTGGATAGCCTTCTATATTTAGAATTCCATGAATAAATACCAATTTATCGATACACCCCTAAGCCATGACATGACCATTACTGCTCGGTTTCAAATTTTGTGGTCCCAATTCTTCTTTTGCTTTTCTCCATACAATCGGACCCCAAAACGTTACATTTACTTTCGTTAGCAAATAACGCGCCTTTCCAATAATTCCAAAGGAAGCGACCACAAATATTGAAACCAACAGTTAATCATGTCATAATTTGGGGTCGGAAAATTAGCAAATTAGGATTCTAAATAAAGAAGGATATTAAGAGAAAACTTTAAGTCAAGTGCGAAAAAACTAGTTGTTGACAACTTAAAATTTGATCAGGGCATTGATCCGAAACACAAAACACGTTTAATTCAAGAGTGGTTTCGTTATAATTGTTCAAAAGTTCTCCATCGTTAGGGTTCGGTGTGCGGAAATTCCCGAGCCGTCCAATTTTTTCGGGAATTCCCGTGAACATTTTTTTAAATTTATATTATTATATTTGAAATTCATATATTTACATTACTGAAAATACTAATGACCATTTGTTTATATAATATTACAACAAACAATACTTTTCGTATACGCTAAATCGTCATTTTTGCAAAGACCAGATAAGGGAATAATGACATAGTGTCAATAGTCTGCCACTCGTGCTATCTGGTATAACTTTAAATTTCTTGTTTTCGCAGAAACATCAATGAAATAAATGATGAAAATCTTCTCAAAGAAGAACTTATTCATCTTATTAAACCAGTAAGAAATATTCTAAAAATAGGCATAAAATTAAAATTGTTCAACTGGAATCTTTCAGAGAAATCTAATATGAATAGAAATATACTCTGCGGTATATTTGAATGACTATTTGTAAGAACTAATGGATGCACTCTTTTCAGTGGTTTTTTAAATTTATTTAATTAATATTAACATTTTTAACTTTTCTATTGCTCTTACAGTTGTATTGTGTTTATATATTTATATATTTGATATATTTATTATATTTTCCTCTCTAGCCGAATGCATCTTTAATTTGAAAAAAATCGGTTCAGATTAAGAATCCACTTATTTTACCTGATTTCCTTCAAATTTGGCACAACATTTTATAGTCCAACTAAAAACACCTGTGGTGAAAACGAGTAAGATCGGTACATATTTATAACATATTTTACTCGATTTTCCTCCAAACTTTTCATATTATATTTCACCTATAACCATACATGGTGGAAGCGGGTCATATCATTTCAGGTTTTAATATATCCTCATGCAAATGTCATTTCCGATTTAACATTCTTTCTCAAACACATACATTTACAGAATTTTAAATAATTTGACAGGACGCGTTATATTTTACCTTGAAACATACATTATGAGAGTGGGTCATAATGGTCCTTGATAAGGACCCATACAAAATGTCTTCCCAATTTCACTTTTTTACGGATTGAATTGCAATGGGGTAGAAAGTGGAGGGTATGCTATAGTCGGTCACGTCCAACTTTAGCCTTTCCTTACTTGTTTTTTTATTGGTAATCAGGTAAACGCGGATCCTGAAGGTGAATGGTGAGTTAAAATTATGAAATAAAGTTTTATGTTTAAATAACGTACATGGATTAATGGGTGTTTGATCTTTCACCAATGCGAATGTCGAATATTAATGACACTCACTGTATGTACCTTGATTGGGTCTATCTTGTTTCATTTCGACATAATTCCCTAGTGAACGGTATATAAAGATATGTATACTTATAGATATTTCTAGTTAAAATATAACATGTTGTATCAAATTTGAACAAATGGGATAAACTATATTGTTTCTGTGGAAAAAGTTAAATCGAGAAGGACATAGATTTTTATGTTTATGCGTGAAATATTACATGGTGTAATAAATAAGACCCAAATCGGATAAAGTTTGTGGTTTCTAGAGCGAAAAATAAAATCGGGAGTGACATTTGTATGGGACCTATATCTTACTTGTACCAATGTTAGGATCAGACAATAAATCGCTTCAAAAAGTGATTATAAGCCGATTTGTATAATTTTAGTTGCGGACAATGATAACTCTCGTTATACACTCTACGAGAGTATTATGGCTTTGTGCATTTGTTTGTAACACCTAAAAGGAAACGAGATAGACCCATTGTTAAGTATACCGATCGACTTAGAATCACTTTCTGAGTCGATTTAGCAATGTCCGTCTGTCTGTCCATCTATTGTTGTAATCAAACTACAGGTCGCAATTATAGTCCGATCTTAACAAAAATTGGCACAAGTAAGTTTTGTGGATCAAGGACGAACGTTTTTTAATTTGAGGCAAATCGGGCCAGATTTAGATATGCCCCCATACAAATGTCGCTCCCGATTTGACATTTTCCGCTATAGAAACCCCATATTATACTCAATTTTCTTTAAATTTGGCACAACATCTTATAATCCAACTAGAAACACATATGCAGAAATTAGGTAAGATCGGTTCAGATTTAGATATAGCCCCCATACAAATGTCGCTCCCGATTTGACACTTTCCGCTCTAGAAACCCCATATTATACTCGATTTTCTTTAAATTTGGCGCAACATTTTATAATCCAACTAGAAACACATATGCAGAAATTAGGTAAGATCGGTTCAGATTTAGATATAGCCCCCATACAAATGTCGCTCCCGATTTGACATTTTCCGCTCTAGAAACCCCATATTATAGTCGATTTTCTTTAAATTCGGCACAACATCTTATAATCCAACTAGAAACACCTATGCAAAATTGGTTCATATTTAAATATAGCCCCCATACAAATGTCGCTCCCGATTTGACATTTCCGCTCTAGAAACCACATATTGTACCGATTTTCTTTAAATTTGGCACAACATCTTATAATCTAACTCGAAACACCTGTGGCTAAAGTGGGCTAGATCGGTTCAGATTTAGATATAGCCCCCATACAAATGTTGCTCCCGATTTGCCTTTTTCTGCTCTACAAAACACATATTGTAACCGATTTTCTTTAGATTTGGCACAACATTTTATAATCCAACTAAAAACACCTATGGTGAAAGTGGGTAAGATCACTGCAGATTATGTATAGCCCCAAAACAAATGTTGCTCCTAAATGTTTAACCGATTTTGGCCAAACTATTCATACTATATTTCACCTATTTCGTTCCAGATTTCAATATACCCCCATACAAATGTCCTTTCCGATTTTACATTTTTGTCAAACGCATACATTTAAACAAAAATTCTTCCCGTTTTCACTTTATTACCGAATTGAATTGTATTCGGATAGAAAGTGGACTTTCCTTACTTGTTTTGTATACAAACCGACCCAGTTTAATGTGCACACATCTAGTGACGACATTTCTGACCGAGAATGACTAGTTGTTGGGAGAGTTACTGAGGAGAACAGAATTGTTTCGTTTATTTTACTATCGTCAGTAGCAACAGTAACATCTGCTGCCTGCCTCCTGCTCATATCTATACTGTACAACAAACGCGGACAATGATTATGCCCTCTATTATTTATTATTTGACTAGATATCAAGTTAAACGTAATGAATATACCGAAGACTACGACGATGAGCTGAAAAATGGAAATGGAAACAGGACTGTTTTTTATTATTTTCCCAAACAATGGATGCAACATTGGAAAAATGCAAAACTTGTTTTGAGCAGAAACAGTATAACAAGTTTATAACATCATCCTTCGCACAATAAGTTGCCATCACATACCAACCACCCTAGTGCACTACTACCCACTAGATTAAGCAGTGGTTGAATGGAGTCGAGTTGAGTATATGGGAATGAATTTAAAGAGCAGACCGTTCAAATTGTGTCAGTATCCGGAACCTGAAATGTTGAGTCTGTATGAATCCTTGGTTTATAAATAATTGAGTTAGTTTTGGCCAAACAAAAGAACTGGATGAGTGTGTATTGTCGCACTTTGGAGCAAAGTTTGTGTACAATTACTAATGGCACAAGACAAAGGCACTGGGACTGTCTTTGTAAGTGCAGTGCAAGTCATGACTGTGTATTCGCAAAGAGCAGTATTCGTATCAGCAGTGTCATTTATTCAAAAATTTTTGGCATTTAACGCGTAAATGCATTTTTAACGCTCGAATGCCATTGTTGCAACTTTTTCTTCTGTTATTGTTGATAATTCGCCTTAATTTGCAGCAACTGTTGTTAGATACCAACGTCAGCATAAATGATGCTGGTTCACACGACATACCATCGCACCATTACATACACCCGCCGTCGCCATGATGCTGAAATATACTCGTAGTACATCCTTCTGTATGAAGTTATCGAAAATCACAGCAACGAACCCTTTAAGCAATTCGGATACTTACAAGTACGTAAGTACACTAGGGTATTCAATTATTTGGACTTTTAATTAATTCAATTATTCAATGAATTGTAAATTTTGCTTAAATTTGTTAATGTGGTAGGTTTTTACCAACTATTTTTATTTCGATTTTCAATCGATCGATATTTTCGCGGTAGATTCATATTTATATCTTATTTTCTCAATGTAATATAAATTATGTCAAGGTTATGTTAAATATCAAATAAATGCAAATAATTCAAAGGAGGATTTGCGGTCATAAATAAAGTGTTCATATAATATTTCTGGTATGTAATGAAATATATTCATACTAACATGTCACTTACTGCCAGATCCACGATGTCGAAAGAAAATCTATGCGAACGAAAGCCAGTCACTCACTTTCGCATCAAAAAGCGACCTGCTATCTTCTGACTTTTTGTTCGCATAGCCTTACGGGTTGTGAGTGAATGAAAATGTTGCCAGATCAAAAAATCCTCAAATAATCGCAAATATGCCAAGAAAAAAGCGTTAAATATCCAAATTCTACCTTATAATAAAAAAGTTGACACAACTTTTTCTCAGCTAAAATAACTGAAAACAAAATTCAAAATAATAATGTAAACAATCAATATTTGGAGTTGTTTTTGTGTGTTGTCGAAAAATATAAATTTTTCCAACTCGCACATTTTTTGGAGGAATGTTAATTTCGAGATCCCCGTGGGTAGCTACTGGTCATATCTAACATTTATGAGATGACCAAAAACCAATATGAATACACTTATTTTACATGGACATACTTATTTTACATGAAAATACCCCTTTATGAATACAAGGAACGTGGTTGAAAGACCCAGTGCACGGAGCAACGGAATGTATAAATGCGTGATGGGTTCTCCGGTACTCAGAGGTAAAAGCGGATGAAGTAGAGAGGATAGCAACAAAAATATAAATTAAATTTATTTTGTGTTTTTTATTTATTTTTGAAAACGACAGACAAAACACAAGTGAGTGCTTTTGACATTTTCATTCGCACAGATGACAGAAAAAATAATTAGTGGCCCCCGATTTTGTACTGAAATGCTTACGTTTTCGTTCGCTTTGTCGTTCTAGTGCCTGTTAGTGGGTCCCAAATCAGCTGTTTGTCGCATGAAAGGCATGCGAACGTTAACGTTCGACATCGTGGGCCAGACAGTTAGCTTTTTTTCACTATGTCTTGAATTGGAAATATAAATTATTGCCTCCTGCAAGTTTCCTATAATTTATCTTAAAAAGTTCTTCCACAAAAATCCCAAAGTGTTGGTTTATTTATTCTTCTTCTCTCACTTTTTATATTCTCCAGATGTAGTAATCGCTGAAATTTGAGCTAGGGGGTTCAAATAATAGCGTGAACTTGAACCCAAAAGCTATTTTTGCCAAATGCAAAAAGAGATAAACAAAGTACCAACCGATTTTCATGGTTTCTACATTCCTCTAATTGTGTAGACTTGTAAAATAGATATTTTGATATTGGGGTAAAATGGAAAAGAGGGATAAAATAAGTATCAAACAAACGCCAGAATATTAAAATTCGGTGTACACGTCTATCTAAATAGATATTTTAAGGGGTAAAATGGGAAAAGACGGATAAAAATTTTACCATCCAAACGGATGTAGGCAGAATATAGACGCAAAAACAAAGAGATCTTTTGATATTCGTACTTTTACAGTCAATATCGAAAAAAAGGCAGCATTGGTACTGACCGAAATATTACAATTTATTTAAAACATAAGTGGTTACGGTAGCTTGTTATAGTAAACAATTAGCATACAAATTATCTTAATTTCCCTAATATGGTGTTGCCATTTAGAGTATCGACTCTCAGAAAAATAGCATTCCTAAATTTGAGTTAAATCCATACTACAATTTAGTTCAACAATTTTATTCCAGTTTAGTAAAAATGTTCTTAAAAGTAGGAAAATTAACTAAGTATAGTTCAGTTAATAGAAATAGGGTAGTAAATTTACTTAAAAATATTTCATTGGATCTAAATTAAATTCATACTTGTGTGGAAGAATATTTCCAATGTTTAATTTAATTAAGAAAAATATTTTTTGCGGAAAAAAATCCATTTAGGAAATTTTATCTAAAAAAATATTTTTTTTAATTTAATGTGTTTTCTGAAATTTATGCCGAGTTCTTCATATATTTAAGTATTAATGAACATATAAAAAATCACTTGTAATTGTTTAGAAAATTCCTGAATAGTAATCTTGAATAAATACTTCAAGTATTATTGTAAACAACCACTGCGAAGGCGCCTTCGCAGCAATCATGGTGTAATACCTCTCTTTATGGCAGAACTATCATGAAACTTTAGAGAAATATTTCAGTTTTAGTTTTTTAGTTTTGCATATTCTGAAGCAAAATCATTTGTTTGTATTATTTTGGTAAAATTGAACTTATTTTAAGTTCACTTTTTTTATCAAGTAAAATTTTCCTCAGTTTAAGCAAAAATTTACTTGTTTTGAGGAAAAATTATCCTCAGTTTAAGTAAATATTTACTTGATTTGAGTAAAAATTCACTTAGTTTTAGGAAAATTTCACCAAATTGTACTTAGATTCAGTAAAAATTTACTTGATTTTAGGAAAATTTTACTTAAATTTAGTAAAAATGTACTTAGTTTGAGGAAAAACTTACTGGAATTTTCCTCAGTTAGAGTAAATATTTGCTTGGTTTGAGGAATATTGAACTAAAATCAATTTCAAAGCATATACTACATTCAAGGAAAAGTTTGAACTTGGTATGAGGAAATATTGCTTTAACGCTATGCGATGTTCAATTTTTCTAAATTTTTGTTCATTTTAACTCAGTATAGGGTTCACTTTTTTCAAAGTGTAGCCGGTAATACTGTGTAATACACTGCTTGGTGGAGTGTATATAAGACTCACCGCGTCGAACTTACCGAATTTTTACTTGTTTTAAATAAAGCAACACTAAATTAGTAGTCAGTTTCTAGTAATCAAATCGAAGTATATACGCAGGGAGTGGTGTAGGGTATCAACAAGTCAGCCCACCCGACTTTAGCCTTTCCTTACTTGCTTTTATTTTCTTTAAACTTGAGATCCATCAATACAATGCAAAGTTTTTTAATTTTTGCATTGTTTCGTTCAAAATGACAAACAATTCGGTAAGGATGATATTTTGGAATTTTTAGAATGTATCTTAATTATTGATTTTTAGTCAATCTCAATAGAACTCTTACATAATTGTTACAATAAATCTATCAATTATTTTGAAGGACTTGCATACTTAAACAAATTAATTCTTGTTGGATAAAAGAATATTTAAATTTGGTGTATTGCAGCAGTACATGTAAAAATCGTAAGGTTACTTTAATATTCGGAAATATTTATGTGGACAGCGATCAATTAAAAAGACCCAAAAAATGGTGCAAATGTTATGTATTGGACTTTAGAACTACTTCCCAAAAGAAATACGACCACGGGCCACTGGAATGGAAAAACAGAACAATTATGTAGCATTCCAAGGTATCATATCATATTCATATATCATATCATATCATTATAATAAATAAAACAGCTCAGCGATCAAAATTGTGTCATCAAAATAAGTTCGAACTTCTAAAGGTTGATTTTTAGCTATTATCTTTTTGGCAACACTGGTTTAAACAGCTGACGCACGTTTCGTGTTTTGTTTCACTGTCAAACATCTTCAGTTTGGTCTACAATTTAACCATGAATCGTCTTACAAACGAACAATGCTTGCAAATTATTGAATTTTATTATCAAAATGCGTGCTCTGTTAAGAAAGTTCATCGCGCGCTTCCATTTTACGGTCAGTTTAATCAACCCACTGAAGCGGCTATACGCGCTATTGTGACTAAATTTCGCACCAAATTTACATTGTTGGGCATTAAACAACCAACATGCCTACGTAGAGTGCGAACTGAAGAAAATATCGCAGCTGTATCGGCTAGTGTTAATGATGCCCATCAATTATCGATTCGTGTCCGTTCCCAGCAATTGGGCCTCTGTTACTCAACAACGTCGAAAATTTTGCGTATGCCAAAATTGGACTAAGCGGATGGACCATTTGAGGCGCAGTCAAGGTCAACATTTGCATGAAATAATCATCAAACATTAAATTATATGGACCGTACTATCGATTCAAATAAAGATTTCATGCATTTTTCTAAATTTTATGTGTTTTTTTTTTTTTTTAAACTTTCCTATAGCTTTTAAAAAATCACCCTTTATATACGCTCCAAGAAATAACTGAAACTGATTTACTGGGTGAGAGGACAGATATCGGACCTCGAACCGAAAATGCGCTAGCTTTTTCATGCAAATCAATTAGTGTATATATTTTGACAGTAAAATATTTTATTTAAGTAAAAATAATAATAAAACTTATTATTTAGGGAAAATTATTCAGCCTTTTTTTGTGTCCAAAGTTTTATTTTCATCAGATTAATAATTTAAATCTACCTTTTTATACCCTCCACCACCAGGATGGGGGTATACTAAGTTTGTCATTCTGTTTATAAGACCTTTAAATATTAGGGTTTGCATCCCGGGATTTCCCGCGGGAAAATTCCCGGGAATTCGCATATTTTTCATTTCCCGTATCCCGGGAATTTCGTACGGGAATCCCGCGGGAATTCAGTAGAAACTGTTACATATTAGATATTACATATCGCATATTTTTTCAATCATTTCCACAAAAAAAATTGTACAATAATATAGCTCATATCGGCTTTAATTAGGTATGTCAAATATTGCATATTTGATATGAAAACATATTTTTAAACTGCGTTCGGATATTCACTCAAAATCCACTTAAATGAAGCCAGTCGTTTGAAAATATTTTTAACAATGCTATATAAAACGCAAGTAACAATATTGTATTAAAAGATAGCTGTTTAAAAAAGAATTTATAGTTTTCGAAGCGACAGGACAAAGAACACACAGCATAATCATTTTATTTAATGCTCTACTGAGCCTACATCTGTTGAATGTGAACCGTTCTCCGTCGCGTTCACATTTTCCAATAAAATAAGAAACATAAATGCACTGTCTGCTCTTAATTCAAATATACACTTGCATATTTTGATTGCATACATTTAATTAATTTTGAAACTTTTGAAAATATGTTTGAATTGAATTTTGTAACAGGTTCGTTGTGAAATAGATATTTAATTTACTGAACTGGGAAACTCTCCTGACTCAATCAAGACCATTTTGCATCTATATTTTATAGACTGCAAATCTATTTAAAAATAGCATGGCGACATTTATTATTTGGCTGCATCATGATTTCCATCCTGTGAAAGGTTTCGTCAGGTGGCTTCGCAGCGACATTGCTCAAATTCTTTAATTGCCTTCGAGAGTTATCTTGGATACAAACCAGTCTTAAGTCACTACTTCAATGCCTTACACTTTTTTCTATCCCAAGTGATATATAAGCTGCTTCTATGTCGAGTAAGGGTATAATAATTTTCTGATTTATATGATTTTTTGTAAGAAAATTTTTTAAATTTTTGTGCCTACTTAAATTAAACTATTGACTACGTATAAATGGAAGGCATAATATGAAAATCAATTCTGTGTATAAATTCCTCCGGCTATGTAGGATATTGAATCGTGAATTTGGTGTGAATATACCTCTGAATACGTAATTCCGCAACATAAAGCCATTTTTAAATTTTGTGAGCGTTTACAAGCGATTTACCCAGAAAAAGTATCCTTACACCGCGTAAGAAGTAGCGGTTATTTGCTAGTCATAATGGGGTTAAAACATTCATAACAAATCGACATATTATTTTACGTTTTACATTTTCGAGCCGAACGTTGCCAACTTTTTAAAAGCTTACATAATTTCTATGTTTACAATTTACTCTAATCATTTTAAGCTGTACTGAATTTCTTTAATTTTTTACACAATAAATATTATATAAATATAATATATTATATTAATATTAGTGAGTCTCATTAATACTCGAAATTCGCATTGGTGGAAGATTAAACAACCAATCCATGTACGTTATTTAAACATAAAACATTATTTTATAATTTTAATTCACCATTAGATAAACTTCAAAATCCGCGTAAAAAATAATCATAAATTGATTACAAATAATAAAAAACAACGTATTACTTCAGTTACATCAGAAATTATAGCGCCATTAATGTTCGTTTTTTTTTTAAATAAGGTTAATTAATAATCCAAAAACATCTTTTTGTGAACATTTTATGTTAAATAACGTAAACGGATTATTGGGCGTTTGATCTTTCACCAATGCGAATGTCGAATATTAATGAGACTCACTGTATGCATACTTAGAAATGTATTATCTATATTTATACTTCGTACACACTCCAAAAACGCATAACCAAAAATGTCGCGTAAACAGTTTTACACTGACACTTCAATATTACCAACTTTGACATCATGTAACACAACGGGAATATTTTTCTGGACATTTTTCATTTTTATTTACTTTGATGCGGTTTTTATTAAATTATATAAATATATAAGCGATTGTATTTTGTGAGAATTTTTAATTGTTCAATGCATTAGGTAGACGAACGAAGTGACCTGCTCTCCGATTAGCTGAAGCCATGATTTTGGTGGTGTTGCCAAATATTGTCAGTGACTCCACGGCCGCATCCAGTCGGTAAACTAAAGGTTCAGGAAGTCGTTTTATTTGTGGAAACACATCACGTCATTCAAATTAAGTATGATCCAGCCCTTCTAGTCTCAGAACGTTCAATATGCACAACTATTTTCAAAATAATTGCAGGAAATTGCAAAATCGCTGTCGACACTTCGACTTTCTGCAATTTTATTTTTCATCGTCGAGTTTTCCAGTTCATCACATGAAAAAACAGAACTCATCCGAAATGTCTCGCATGTCAACTTATCATTGGCGTAATCTAAATTAATTAAATCTCATGACTATAAATCAAAACCATACACAATGGTCATTGAGAAAACATTTTTTCTCATTTCAATTTTGTTTAAACATTTGAAATAAAGGGTGTTTTTTATTGAGGTATAGAACTTCGAATTGAAATAAAACACAAGAAAATCGTTTTAATGTCCATCAATTTGGCTTTATTGGAAGGATAATTTTATGCCATTAATGTTTAAATATGATTTCGGGCATGTGGCCGCCGCGGCTGGCTCGAATATAGCCAGCATATGGGGCCGTATGTTGGCAATAACGCCACGAATGTTGGCTTCCAAGTCCCCTAACGTTTCTGGTTTGTTGGCGTAGACGAGCGACTTCACATATCCCCAAAGAAAATAATCCAATGGTGTCAAATCACACGATCTTGGTGGCCAATTGACAGGTCCATTCCGCGAAATTATGCGGTTAACCGAATTAATTGCTCTGATGGACGATTATGTCGACCATAAAATGGACGGAGCTTGCGGTGAACTTCGCGAACTGAACCATTACTTTCGAAATAAATTTGCACGATTTGCAAGCGTTGTTCTTTTGTCAACCTGTTCATGATGAAATGGCAAACCAAACTAAATATTAATCACTTGACAGCTGACAAAATGGCCGCCAGTTAAAAAAGTGATGGCAACTTAAAGTTCTATACCCCAATAAAAAACACCCATTAGCTTTTCAAAACTTCACACTAATTCGAATATGGACAGGTAAAATATCCAAAGGAACGAAAATTAAACGAAAAATATAACAACAATTACAACAAGTAAAAAGTCGTTCAGTTCGACCGGGACGAGTATTATATACCCTCAGATAAGTGAATGCCGACTTTACATAGAAGTGCGGAACCGTATTAGGAAAATTGTGACATTTTTTATGTACATTACTATACCTGTTTACTATTTCAAACTAAAAGGCATACTTATGCTAACTGTTTTAAATAAATTGGCTATCTAAATTTTTATACCCTCCACCTCCAATATACCCCCATATATTCACTTTGTCATTCCGTTTGTAACACCTTGAAATATTCATCGGAGACCCCATAAAGTATATATATTCTGGGTCGTGGTAAAATTCTAAGACGATATAGCCATGTCCGTCTGTCTGTCTGTCTGTTGAAAGCACGATAGCGGCCGAACTAACTGAGCTAGGAGGTTCAAATTTTTCCAAAATGTGTCTTATGGTTGTAGATCGGTTGGGATTGAAAGTGGACGAAATCGGCCCAGAGGGAAAAATTTTTCCCTCACAAGGACTGAAAATACCCATAATATTTAGAGTATTTCAGCATGTTTTTTGAACATATTAGCTTGCATTTAGTTGATATTTGCAATGCGCATTCCCTCTATAGCATAAAGGGGCAACATAGAGTGATTTTTATTTGTAGGGACAAAAAGGGACGAAATGGGACAAAAAGGGATAAAAATGGTACCTATCAAACGACAACATGAAATTTGGCGTGTACATTACTCTAATAGAGTAGATACATAATATAAAAGTATTTTTTCTAAATTCGTACTTTTAAGGTGTTAAATGGGGATAGAGGGATAAAAATAGTACCAACCTAACGGCTGCACCTAGAATAATGAAATTCGATATATACATTCCTCTGATTGCGTAGACACGTAAAATAAAATAACTTTCCAAAATTCGTACTTTTTGGGGTTCAAATGGAAAAAGGGGATAAAATAGTACCTACCAAATGACAGCAGCTAGAATCATGAAATTCGGAGTATACATTCCCCTGACTGCGTAGACACGAAAAATAAAACGTTTTTTTCAAATTCGTACTTTCAATGGATACATTGGCTACAGGGGATAAAAATAGTACCAACTAAACGAATACAGCTAGAATGATGAAATTCAGTGAGTACATCCCTCTAATTGTGTATATACGTAAAATAAAGAGATTTTAGATAGTCGTACTCTTGAGGGGGCAAAATTGGAAAAAGGGGATAAAATTGGTACCAACAAAATGGCCGCAGATAGAATCATGGAATTCGGTGTATACATTCCTCTGACTGCATAGCCACGTAAAATATTTATTTTTCAAGTTCGTACTTTATTTTGTTGCTTTTACGACAAAAAATGGTAGAATCATGAAGTTGTCTTATACTGCGTACGTGAGAGATAAGGTATTTTCAAAATTTATACTTTTGAAATTAAAATAGGATGGAAATACAAACAACCAAACGACTGTTGCTGAAAGTACACTCTCTATCCCCCAATATTTTTGATATTTATGATTGCTCCCTTATATTTACTTTGTGAATTGAAGTATTATATCCATTATATATATATAGTATACAAATATTGGTAGCCTTGGCTTATTAATTAAATTTCTTATTTTCATACAGTTAAAATTTGTTGCGGACATTCCTCTTGTAGCTTGGAAGCACCACAAAGAAAATAAAAGTTTTAGCGGGCGAAATGGGACAAAAAGTGATAAAATATGGTACCAATGATACGACAACAGCTAGAATCATGAAATTCGGTGTGTACATCCCTCTAATTGCATAGACACGTAAAATAGAGGGATTTTTCGAAATTCGTACTTTTAAGGGATATAATTAAAAAGAGGGATACAAATGGAACCTACCAAACCGCTGAAGTTGAAATCATGAAATTCGGTTTATACATTCTGACTATAAAGACTCGAAAAAGGGTTTTTCGAAATTTGTACATTTTTTTAAATTTATACTTTTCTTATCACTTTGTCTGTATCTGGAAATGCTTCTTTCTAATGGCGACTGACAATCGCCTAATATTTAGGCATGTTCACTTTCACAATTTCAGCATTTTATTTGTATATAGTAGTCGATTTTAAACAGTGCGCATAAGTATACATTATAGTTTGAAATAGTAAACAAATATAGTAATGTGCATAAAAATATCACAATTTTCGTAATATGGTACTGTGCTTCTATGTAAAGTCGACTTCCTTTAATCTGCTGGTAATACTGTGGAATGCACTCCGTGGTGGAGGGTATATAAGATTCGGCCCGGCCGAACCTAACGCCTTCTTACTTGTTATATTTTCAGTTGGCGTGGCACCTCCGACACAAATTGTGGATTTATTCGTTTTTTATAAATTAGCATATTCGGAATGCTGTTGCAGCTAGAGTCTTGAATTTTTGTTAAAGTTCACTAATTGTTAGTCTGCACAGTTGGCGGTATTGGAATAGCGGGCGTGGTACCTCCCATACGAAGTTAAAACCTATTATTGAATATTGCCAGTTCTGTGACACCCAGAGCGCTGAAATTTTGTGTAAGTTCATCTAGCATCAATGCCAAAAAGGGCGGTAATGGAAAACTGCTCCCATACGAAGTTAAAACCCATTTTCGAATATATTCCGTTCTATGGCAGATACAATACTGAAATTTTGTGTGAGTACATCTAGCATCAATGTGCGTAACTGTGCCCAAAAAATGTGCGTTTTTGGAAAAAGAGCGTGATACCTCCCATACGAAGTTAAAACCTATCGAATATATTCAGTTATATGACAGCTACAATACTTAACTTTTGTGTGAGTGCATCTAGCATAAACCTGCGTAGTTGTGCCAAAATGGACGGTATTGGGAAAGTGGGCGTGGTACCTCACATACGAAGTTAAAACATATTATCGAAAATGGTCAGTAGGTGTCATAGACCTGAAATTTTGCGGAAATTTTGTGTGAGTTGATCCAGTGTAAATAGTTGTGCAAAGATGGGAGGAAAGAGGCCGTGACCATTCCCATACGAAATTAAAACCTGTTTTTAAGCATATTCGACACCGAGATTCCTATATTGTTGTGTGAGTTAATTTAATAGGCAATACACAAATGGGCGGGATTTGAAAGATGGGGCATTCTTTAATTGGTACATATATTACCAATAAGGAGAAAAATTAATATAAAATTTTAATTTTACCGTTTGTTTTTTTTGCCTGGCGAAGAAGGGTTCAGCTAGTATAAACATAAAACTGCAATTGTAATCCAAAAGTGAACATGAGGCAGCAAACTTCAAAAATGTGCCCTAAGTATTAGGTGTATTGTCAGGCGTCATTAGAGAGAAACATTTTCCCATTTGCAATTTCCAGATTCAGCTAAAGACAATCCATTTACTTGGTACCAGTTTTATTATTTTTTCATTTTGACCCTGAAAGGATGAATTTGGAGAAATACTCATATTTTGTTGGTTTACGAAGACAGACGAGTGTAAACACTGAACGACTACAGCCGTTTGCTTTTTTATCCAGTTTTGATCCTATGGTACGAATATCGAAATATTTCTTTATTGTTCACATCTACACAGTTAGAACAATGTACACACCGAATTTCACTATTCTAACTGCAGCCGTTTGGTTGGTTCTTTTTTATCCCTCTTTCCCCAATTGAACTCTCTTAAAAATAGGAAATTCGAAAAAAAATCCCTATGTTTTACGTATCTACGTAATTATAGAGATGTACACCGGATGTTTCTGTTGTCGTATCATTGGTACTATTTTTATCCCTTTTTGTCCCGGTAAATATTTTTTGTATCTTTAGTTGTTTTCGCGTTACTAGAGGAATGTGCGCAACAAATTTCAAGTGTATAAAAAGCAGAAATTTTCCTAAGGTTGGATTTTGCTTGAAAAATATTGCGAAGAAATAGCAACACGGCTACAAAGAAACAATTTTAGTTTTCGCAGCATACTCGAGATAAGAAAATATTTAAGCCCGGCCGACAACGGAATCGCTGGAAATCTTTTCCATTGGGGATAATGTTAAACCATTTGGTAAATCATTGATCCACCACCATCCACCTAATGTCATATACGCGTATAATAAAGAAATTTTTCGAAAGTCGTACTTTTATGGGAGAAAATATAATGGTTGAAAAAGCGATAAAAGTGGTACCGACCAAATGGCTGCAACTATGATCATAAAATTCGGTTTGTACATTAAATACAATTTTCGTACTTTTATGGGGGAAATGGGTAGAAGGGGAAAAATGGTACTAATACTACGCACTGGCTGCGTAGACTCGAAAAGTGAAGCGACCTTTCGATACTCGCTTTTTGTATTTCGATAAGTATTTTTGGAAATTTGTACTTTTGGGGATAACGGGGTAAAAGATGATAAAAATTGTACCAATTAAACAGACGCAGCTGGAATCGTGAAATTTTATTTACACATTCCTTGTTGACGATCCATCATATGATCAGTCAGCTACATCTCGAAATAAAAACACATCACTGATGTTGATGGTAACACCATCACTGCCATTCTTGGGTTTCTGGTTTCTTCAGTTGTCAACTCACCTTGTATTGAGACAGATGGCAGTCCCTGCCAAATAAATAAATTATTAAAAAATGGAATTTGTTTTGTTTTTTTAAATTGTCTCCTCTAGACTCCGTCTAGGGGAGACCAACAGGGCCACCAAACCGGTAGGATTCTGTCCATTCCTCGCGTAAAATAAAAGGTTTTCCGAAAATTCGTACACTTAGGTACAAAATGGTGTGGAAGGGAAGTATTGAACTGATTCTGAATTAGTAGCTTTTCCATTTTTTCTGAGTAAAATACGCCATCAGAATGAAGGTTTTTAAAGTCTAACAATATTTAAACTGCAGAAAATTAAAGAGACAATTTTAAAATATATTTTAAATATAAAATGCATTTTTTAGATCTGATGTTTTACAGGAAGTCAAGTGGCATGTTAGTATGAATATGTTACGGGTAATTCCAACAGAAAACGACCCAACATGGATTTCGACCCTCATCGATTTTGATGAAATTTGGCACACACATTCTACTAGTGGTTGCGGGTAATATACCGTTTGCCGTAGCTCAAAGTAGTGCGTGGTTTAAGTTCAACAGTGGCCCAAAGTTGGTTATCTCGGCGGTTTTTTTGAAGAGATGGCTTCCTAATCGATATCATAACTTTGGAGCTTCAAAATAAAAGTTGTTGACTACAATGAAAAATTCGTTTCTTTCTATACAACAGGGTTTCACGTATAGAATGGTATTAAGAAAAAACCCATTAGAAATAGAAATCTTGCCCGAGCCTTGCAATGTATCCAGGTACAAAGAATAAATTTTTACGATTTTATTGTATTTTTTATGATTTTTTTATAAAATCCGCTTAACTTCCACGTTTTTAGTTCGATTTGAGAGGAAAACTGCACATAAGCTGTTATGATAACTCCGTGCGACACGATTTCCATCCTAAGAACGAGACTATAAGAACTGAAACTATAGGTCACTAATAGTAAACCTGCACACTCAGTTTTTTATTTCGTGGTCGTTTGTCCTTTTTAGAGGACTTTTATTTTTCAAAGGATATAGATATTTTAATAATTTTGTTTCGTACTGCGTGCTCTGGTAAAAACACTTCAAATTTCATGTTTCTATCTGTATTAATTTAGGATTAACAACCATTTCAAATTTTCCCCCTAAAAAAGTTTATTTACATTATTTATGTTTATTTTGTAAGGAGAGAAGTATGAAATGTTTGTTTATGCTAAACTTATAAATATAGAAGTACGAAATTTGAAGCATTGTTCCATTGGATTCGTTGGATTTCATAAAAAATGCAATAAAATCGTAAAAATCAGCCCTTTATACTAGGTCAAATTGCAAGTTTTTGATATTGTTTGATAAGGCTCGGACAAGATTTTTATTTCTAATTGTTTTTTTCTCAATACCATTCTCATCGTGAATTCTTTCCAAGAAAACCCCGTTTTACAGATTTTTTGAACGCGTCCAACTTACGGACAATGATAAAAGCGAAATATTTTGGTAGAACCCTTGAAACAAACGAATCTTTCATTTTAGTCGGGAACATCGACAACTTTTATTATGAAGCCAATCTAATGAAAAATTTTGGGCTTGCTGAAATAACGAAATACTTTGGAAAAACAGCCGTTCTTACCCTATGGCCACCCCACTCTGATTTTTTGATATTTTGTAGAGAATAACATAAGCTAAAATACAAAACAAAATAACGAAAATTAAAGATATTTTTCAGGATATTCAAGGATTAAAATTATTTTTATTTTTTGGAATCCTTGATTCACATGAACATTCATATTTTCATACAGATTCGGAGAGAGGAGATGTAAATCTTTCAGATGATAGCAATATCTTTAAAAATCTGATGACGCGATCCAAAGTTATGATATCGATTATGAATTAATTCTGAATATCAACATGGCTTTATGAGTGGCAGATCTACTGTCCCCAAACTTTCACATATTTGGTGCATTTTGTAGAAAATATCAGACTGACGTTATTTACACAGATTTTAGCAAGGCCTTCGATACAGTTAATCATGAACTCTTGCTTTACAAACTCCGTTTGTCGGGTTTTCCTGATAATTTATTGGATTGGGCGTCATCCTACCTTTCTGGTAGGACGCAGATGGTGATGTTTAAGCGGTTGCTGTCTCGCGAAATATTGGTTTCTTCTGGTGTGCCTCAGGGCAGTTATTTAAGACCCATTATTTTTTCGTTATATCTCAATGACCTCCCCACTGTTATCCCTTCATCAAAGATCTTAATGTATTTTCTTAGTGATTCTTTGTTATTACAGCCTGATTTCACTAGGCTAGTAAATTGGTGCGATCTTAACTATATGAGCCTGAACTTGAGAAAATGTAAAAATGTCTTTTTCTAGGATTTCTACATTTTCAACGTCTTATTTTATTGGTGACTATTTACTGGAGGATGTATCATACTTTAAGGACTTAGGGGTTTTGTTTGATAGGATGCTCACAGTTAATTTGCACATTGATTCTTGTGTTGGTAGGGATATGGATTTGTTGGGTTTTATTAAGAGATGGTCAAAGGAATTTGATTATTTAGCTAAACGCTTATTCGCTTCTATCGTTAGGCCTGATCTTGAGTATGCATCTGTTATGTTGTCACCAAGTTACGCATGCTTTATTGATAGGATTGAGTCAGTTCAAAGACAATTTCTCATTTTTGCTTTAAGGGGTTTAGGTTGGAGTAGCTTAATAGATCTACCGCCGTATGTTAACCGTCTTATGTTGATAAATTATTGATTTAGAACGTAGGCGTCGCATGTTAGGTATATTATTTATGGTGAAGTTAGCTAAAGGGCAAATTGATTCATTAAACGAACTAAATTCCAATGTTCCGTTACGCCCATCAGGGCAGTTTATTCCTCTTAGATTGCCAGTATTTAGGCATAATTATGAAGAAAATAATCCATCCGTCTTTTCAATGACTCGTATAACTTGTTCTCAATATCGGATTCATTTCTTTTTATTAAGCGCTCTATTTTTTACAATTAGAATAATTGATTATACCAAGGATTGCCAAACTAATATCGCGCCCAATTGATTGATTTATATCATCATATAAAAAGTTCCAGTTTCCTGCTCGTTATCCAGCTGTTATTTTTGGCGTTTATTTATTCGTGCTGTCTACCTTAGATATTATGTTCCTCTTCTATTATGTTTCTGTTCTACTACCGCTTAGTTGATATGACTTGTACATGTATCTTCTCAACATTATTCCTGTCCATTTCACCATCAATCCAATTCCTGTTCTGCTCCAGCTCTTGTTGTGATCCAATTCATGTTCTGTTCCAGCTCCTGTTCTGTTAATGTTCCTATTTTGTTCCAGCTCAGATGCTGCTCTATTCATCTTCATCACATCTTCTCGATATGTTCCAGCTCCTTTATTTTCCTTTTATGATGATATAGAATGTCTAGTTGTTCCTGTTTTCATCTCAGAAATCATCTCAATTCCAGTTCTTGTCTTAACTTCATCATTCCTGCTTCCTGCTATGTACTAATTTCCTGATAGCTTTATCCTATTAAATATTAATTTACGTATTAGAATCACATATTTTTTGATATCAAGCCATTTTTCCAATTTTTTTTTATCGCTATTTCATTACTTTTTTCTTGTTGTTATGTTTTTTCTCACTTCTTAATTTAGGTTTTTTATATCCTCCAGCTCCAGGATGGGGGTGTATTCACTTTGTCATTCCGTTTGTAACACCTTAAAATATTCATCGGAGACCCCATAAGGTATATATATTCTGGGTCGTGGTAAAATTCTAAGACGATATAGCCATGTCCGTCTGTCTGTCTGTTGAAAGCACGATAGCGGCCGAACGAAATGAGCAAGGAGGTTCTAATTTTTCCTAAATGTGTCTTATGGTTGTAGATCGGTTGGGATTGAAAGCGGGCGAAATCGGCACAGAGGGAAAATTTTTTCCCTCACAAGGACTGAAAATATCCCTAATATTTATAGTATTTCAGCATGTTTTTTGAACATAATAGCATGTATTTACTTGATATTTGTAATTCGCATTCCCTTTATAGCATAAAAGGGCACCATAGAGTGATTTTTATTTGTAGGGGGCGAAATGGGACGAAAAGGGATAAAAATAGTACCTATCAAACGACAACAGATAGAAACACGAAATTTGGCGTGTACATACATCTAATAGAGTAGATACATAATATACAAGTATTTTTTCTAAAATTGTACTTTTAATGGGTTAAATGGGGATAGAGGGATACAAATAGTTCCAACGAAACGGCTGTACCTAGAATAATTAAATTCGGTGTATATATTCCTCTGATTGCGTACACACATAAAATAAAAGAAATTTTCGAAATTCGTACTTTTAGGGTGCAAAATGGAAAAAGGGGATAAAAATTGTACCAAACAAATGGATGCAGCTAGAACCATGAAATTCGCGGTATACATTCCTCTGACTGAGTAACACGAAAAAAAACCTTTTTCCAAATTCGTACAGAGGGATCAAAGTGGTACCAACTAAAAGGATACAGCTAGAATGATGAAATTTTCGAAAGTCGTACTTTTAAGGAGTAAAATGCGAAAAAGGGGATAAAAAACGGTACCAATAAAATGGCCGCAGATAGTATCAAGGAATTGGGTATATACGTTCCTCTGAGTGCATAGCCACGTAAAATAATTTTTCGGTGAAAAAATTAAAACGGGACGGATTTTTGTATTCTGTAAATGTATGTGTTTGACAAAAAATGTTAAATCGGAAAGGACATTTGTATGGGGGTATATTGAAACCTGAAACGAAATAGGTGACGTATAGTTTGGTCAAAATCGGTTAAACTCCACTCCACGAGAGTATTATGTCTTTGTGCATTTGTTTGTAACACCCAAAAGGAAACGAGATAGGCCCATTGTTAATTATACCGATCGTCTTAGAATCACTTTCTGAGTCGATTTAGCAAAGTCCGTCTGTCTGTCTGTCTGTCCATCCATCTATTCTTGTAATCACGATACAGGTCGCAATTGTAGAAAGAACCAAATGAAACTTTGCACAACGATGTTTTTCGGGATAAGGACGAACGCTATTTAATTTGAAGAAAATCGGTTCAGATTTAGATATAGCCCCCATACGAATTTCACTCCCGATTTAACTCTTTTCACTCTAGATACCACATATTACAACAGATTTTCTTTAAAATTGGCAAAACATCTTATATTGTAACTAGAAACACCTGTGGTAAAAATGTGTTAGATCGGTTCAGATTTATATATAGCTCCCATACAAATTTCTCTCCCGATTTGACTTTTTCCGCTCTAGAGACCACATAATGTATCAGATTGTCTTCAAATTTGGTAAAACATCTTATATTTCCACTAGAAACACCCATGGTGAATATCGGTCAGATCGGTTCAGATTTATATATAGCTCCCATACAAATTTCGCTCCCGATTTGACTTTTTCCGCTCTACAGACCACATAATGTATCAGATTGTCTTCAGATTTGGTAAAACATTATATATTCCCACTAGAAACACCCATGGTGAATATCGGACAGATCGGTTTAGTTTTATATATAGCTTCCATACAAATTTCTCTTCCGATTTGACTTTTTCCGCTCTAGAAACCACATAATGTATCAGATTGTCTTCAGATTTGGTAAAACATCTTATATTTCGACTAGAAACACCCATGGTGAATATCGGTCAGATCGGTTCAGATTTATATATAGCTCCCATACAAATTTCGCTCCCGATTTGACTTTTCCTGCTCCAGAAACCACATATTGTATCAGATTGTCTTCAGATTTGGCAAAACATATTATATTTAAACTAAGAACATCTATGGTGAAAATAGGTCAAATCGGTTCAGATTTAGATATAGCCCCCATACAAATGTCGTTCCCGATTTGAATTTTGCTCTCTAAAAATCATATATTGTACCCGATTTTCTTTAAATTTGGGACAACATCTTATAATCCAACTAGAAACACTATGCAGAAATTGGGTAAGATCGTTTCAGATTTAGATATAGCCCCCATACAAATGTCGCTCCCGATTTGACTTTTGCCGCTTTAAAAGCCACATATTGTGCTCGATTTTCTTTAAATTTCGCACAACATCTTATAATCTAACTAAACAAAACTATGGTGAAAGTGGGTAAGATCGGTTCAGATTTAAATATAGCCCAAATTCAAATGTTGCTCCCATAAGTTTAACCGATTTTGGCCAAACTATACATTTTATATTTCACCTATTTCGTTCCAGGTTTCAATATATCCTCATACAAATATCCTTTCCGATATAAAATTTTTTGCCAAACACATACATTTACAGGGTACAAAAAACCTTCCCGTTTTCACTTTTTCACCGAATTGAATTGTATTCGGATTGAAAGTAGAGTGTATCATAGAGTCGGCCCCGCCCGACTTTAGCCTTTCCTTACTGGTTAAATTATATCTTATGTATTTTCCCATATATATTTTTTGTATTAATATATTTTTCCACTTCTTTTAACGCTATTTTATTATTTTTTTTCCTTTATAAATATTTTTTTATTTATATAAATTTTCAAATATTTTAAAATAAAAATATAAATTAATTGAAATGCAAAAAAAAATATTTAAAGTATGATTTTTTTTGCATTTCAATTAATTTTTGTTTTAATAGTTTTTAAGTAATTATTGTATTTAGTTTTAAGAAATGTTTGTTAATTATTATCTGGCTGATTCTATAGCTGAGACAAATAAATTAACAAGAAAGGAAAGGCAACAGTCGGCGGGCGACTATATGATACCCTCCACTTTCTACCCCATTACAATTGAATTCAGGGAAAAAGTGATATCGGGAACGATTTTTGTATGAGTACTATATATGAGGTCTATAGAGATGAAAAAGTCAAAATGACAGCGAAATTAGTATACTTTTACCATAGATGTTTCTAGTTGAAATACAAAGCGTTGTGCCAAATTTGAAGAAAATTGGTTAACTTATCTGGTTTCTAGAGCGGAAAAAGTCAAATCCGGAGTGAAATTTGTATTGGAGCTATATATAAATCTTAACCGATCTGGCTCAATTTCAACACAGAAGTTTCTAGTTTAAGTATAAGTTGTTGTGACAAATTTGAAGAAGATCGGTTAAAATATGTGGTCTCTAGAGCGAAAAAAGTCAAATCGATAGCGAAATTTTTATGGGAGCTATATCTAAATCTGAAACGATTTGCTTCAAATTAAATAGCGTTCGTTCTTGGCCGACAAAACATAATTGTGCCAATTTTTTGCTATGATCGGACTATAATTGCGACCTGTACTTTGATCACACGAATAGATGGACGAACAGACAGACGGACAAACGCACAAAGACATAATACCCTAGTGGAGGGTATAATGAATAATATAGGGTCCGCCAAATAACTTTTTTTTGAAAATTCTAATTTCTTTTTTTCTTTGAAAATCCTTTCGGTTAATAATGGAAAATAATTTCATTCAAATGGCTGCCTCGGGCAACCCACAAATAGTAGTCCAACGGTTGAATAGTTGAAGGGTAAGGAAAGGCTAAAGTCGGGCGGGGCCGACTATATAATACCCTACACCACTCCATGCGTATATACATCGCTTTTATTACTAAACCCAGGTGTTTCATGGGAGCAATTTTATGTAGTTCATATAAATTATACAGTATAAATTCATCTTTAGTCATATTTAACGAATATGGTGAATAATTGATCCAATTTTCCGGCAGACAAATACAAATTATACAGTAGTAATAGGATGAATCGGACCGACATTTGAAAGGAGGCCTACAACAACACCGACTCAAAACATGGGCCTACATATTTCTCATTCACTGTAGGTATTCATAGTTGAAATATATCATGATCCGATGTAAGACGTAGTTTCTAGAGCTGTATTAGAGTAGAATGGGTTATTTGGTTATTCCAAAGTGTGGACACATATATTTGACTTTGTATTCTGAAATATAATCTGCAAAATTTAAAAAAAAAATCATATGTAAAATTTGCGTTCTTGAGGGGTAAAAATTAAAATGGGGCAATTTGTAAGGGCTCTACATTAAAAAGAGGTTCCATATAGATCACTTTCAAAGTAGATATTCTTAGTTGAAATATGACATGATATGCTAAATTATATCGAGATCTAATGCACGATGTGGGTTCTAGAGATGTAATAGAGTGGAATGGGGGCCGAATTTGTATGGACCAATATATTTGACTATCATAATACGTCTTCCTAGTTGAAATATATGAGGGCTATATCTAAATCTGAACCGATCTTACCCACTTTCACCATAGGTTTTTTAGTTGGATTATAAGATGTTGACCAATTTTAAAGAAAAACGGGTATAATATGTGGATTTTAGAGCGGAAAAAGTCAAATCAGGAGCGACATTTGTATGGGGGCTATATCTAAATCTGAACCGATCATACCCACTTTCAGCATAGGTTTTTCTAGTTCGATTATCAAATGTTGTGCCAATTTTAAAGAAAAACGGGTATAATATGTGGATTTTAGAGCGGAAAAAGTCAAATCAGGAGCGACATTTGTATGGGGGCCATATCTAAATCTGAAGCGATCTTACCCATTTTTTGCATATGTGTTGGATTATAATATGTTCTGCAAAATTTAAAGAAAATCGGGTTCAATATGTCGTTTCTAGAGCGGAAAATGTTAAATCGGGAGCGAAATTTATATAGGGGCTATATCTAAATCTGAACCGATCTTATCCAATTTTTGCATACGTGTTTCTAGTTGGATTATAAGATGTTCTGCAAAATTTAAAGAAAATCGGGTACAATATGTCGTTTCTAGCGGAAATGTCAAATCGGGAGCGACATTTGTATGGGGGATATATATAAATCTGAACCGATCTTACCCAATTTCAGCATACGTGTTTCTAAT
Source organism: Polietes domitor (assembly GCA_947397865.1). NCBI lineage: Eukaryota > Metazoa > Arthropoda > Insecta > Diptera > Muscidae > Polietes > Polietes domitor. The sequence goes on along the minus strand of OX377618.1, from coordinate 115,672,605 downwards.
TAGATTATAAGATGTTCTGCCAAATTTAAAGAAAATCGGGTACAATATGTCGCTTCTAGAGCGGAAAATGTCAAATCGGGAGCGACATTTGTATGGGGGCTATATCTAAATCTGAACCGATCTTACCCAATTTCAGCATACATGTTCCTAGTTAGATTATAAGATGTTCTGCCAAATTTAAGGAAAATCGGGTACAATATGTCGCTTCTAGAGCGGAAAATGTCAATTCGGGAGCGACATTTGTATGGGGGCTATATCTAAATCGGAACCGATCTAACCCAATTTTTGCATACGTGTTTCTAGTTGGATTATAAGATGTTCTGCCAAATTTAAAGAAAATCGGATACAAGATGTGGTTTCTAGAGCGGAAAATGTCAAATCGGGAGCGACATTTGTATGGGGGCTATATCTAAATCTGAACCGATCTTACCCAATTTCAGCATACGTGTTTCTAGTTAGATGATAAGATGTTCTGCCAAATGTAAAGAAAATCGGGTACAATATGTCGCTTCTAGAGCGGAAAATGTCAAATCGGGAGCGACATTTGTATGGGGGCTATATCTAAATCTGAACCGATCTTACCCAATTTTTGCATACGTGTTTCTAGTGGGAGTATAAGATGTTCTGTCAAATTTAAAGAAAATCAGGTACAAGATGTGGTTTCTAGAGCGGAAAATGTCAAATCGGGAGCGACATTTGTATAGGGGCTATATTTAAATCTGAACCGATTTCCCCCAAATTCAATACCGATGGTCCTTGGGCAGAAAAAATAACTTCTGCCAAGTTTCATGACAATCGGACAACAATTGCGACCTGTAGAGTGCGAACAAGCTTAGATGGACAGCAGACGGACGGACGGACGGACAGACAGACATCGTTAAATCGACTCAGCTGGTGATTCTAAACCGATCGGTATACTTAAAGGTGGGTCTAGCTCGATTATTTCTTGGTGTTACAAACATTTGGCGCGAAACTAACTTATAATACCCTAGACCACGAAGTGGTGTAGGGTATAAAAAACGTTAGATGGCGGACCCTATATAATGAACATTTTCGACTGAATTACACCGTTGAACAAAAATTAAAAAAATTTAATACACATCAACAATAAACATCATAATGCCAAAACCTCATACTCAGTTTTTCATTCTCTGGTCGAATTTTCCTTTTAAAGGACTTCGAAGTTGCAAAGGACATGTCCCCTACATCAATTTCACCGTTTTTGTGCAAGTCGTATTATCACAACATGGGTATCAAATGAAAGGTGGCATTTTGAGCTTTTTTCCTGTATTTTTTATTTTTACCATATCGACCAAAAAAGGAAAAAAGTCCTTTCAAATTTTTATCCTTGTGGTAGAAAATTCCAGGAAAAATATATTTTATGGGCTGATGTCTTCTTTTACTCTCTTCCAAAATTCATAGGTCTACTGCATACAGTTTAGCCTCCAGAAATATTTTAAAATTTTCTTCACAAAATTCTTAACAAAATTAATGTTATCAGATATATAATATTTTTCTATTTACACTGGAATACTAAGGTCTAGGAATGGTAAAAACAGTGCATCAATAAAATACGCACGTCCAGTTGTTAGGTTGCATCGCAAAGGAAATTCCGCGGAATCGTGTTATTTTTGTCTGTCACTTCCGCATATAAAGGTTAAATTACAAAACCGAGATACAATCCCGTACCCAACTTGTAAATCTATTAAACCTGCTGTATTACGCTTATCACTTCCTGAAAACAGAGATGATATGACTGCGGAAGAATACTGTGAGCCGGATGATGCTGTTAGTTACTATTCTGATATAAATTTTGAAATATGGCACAGCCACATCTGATAACCCAAGATGATTTTAAAGACCTGGTCCGAGATACAGGTATATCACGAGCTGAATTTATAGGATCTCGTTTACAACAGTGGGGGAAAGAGAATGCGACGAATGCTTTAAAACCGATTTTGAAAGTGGAATAACGTACGCGAAGATATTCAAAACATTTTCGACGCCATTGGTCGTATTCAATTTTTTAGCATAATTTTGTACAATATTTACTATATACTGAAATGTTGAGTAATCCAATAAACATCAAAATTAATAACAATATTGTTTGCTCCAATACACTACTAAGAAATAATTATGAAACACAACATACAAAACTGTGTGAGGAATTTTGTGAAAAAAAAATTAAATATTTCTGGAGACTAAACTATATGCAGTAGACCGATGAATTTTGGAATAGTGTAAAAGAATATAAGAACCCACAAGATATATTTTTCCTGGAATTTTCTACCACGGATTTTCAAGGATAATAAAGGATAACAATTTGAAAGGACTTTTTTGGTCGATATGGTAAAAATAAAAAATCTAGGAAGAAAGCTCAAAATGGCAACTTTCATATGATGCGCATGTTGTGATAATAAGACTTGCACAAAAACGGCGAAAATTCATGGAAGGGGACATGTCCTTTGCAACTTCGAAGTCCTTTTAAAGGAAAATTCGAACAGAGAATGAAAAACTGAGTATGAGGTATTGACATGGTGGATCACTACTTTCATAAAAATATAGTTTGGTTGATGTGCAAAAAGTGCTGTCCAACAGTTTTATTCTATAGTGGAATTTAATTTATTACTTAATTTTTAACACTTCACTTTGCGGGTCACTTCACATAAGTATTTTGGATGGGGAGCCAAAAAATGTATATGTAGAGAGTCTACAGTCATAAGGGTATTATTTCTACCCATCTATCTTTTTTAATGGTTCCATGAAACATGTGCGTTATATTAACGAATAAATGTCATTGCATCACTGAAACTACTTCATTACCACAATGACAAAATATCAGTAACGAACTTTCCATTAGTGAAAGGTGTCATTATATTAAAATAACCTATTTCATTAATATAATGACACCGTTTCATTGTAGCAGTACCACTTTACATTAATATAACACAAATGAAACATTGTTCATTGAGTGTTAATTTAATCAATCAATTTACGCTACATCAATGTCCCAAAAACAATGGTAGATTTCATTGGGATGGAATTAATTTTGGTATTTTTTAATTCTGTTGGTAATATTTTGCTTTTCACAGTATCTAGTTAGAGCTAATTAGTTAGACCAAATTAGTTAGATGTCAAACTCCACACAAAAAGTAACTATTGTAACTACCATATTTCCATAAATTTCAACTGCAATACTCTCCTGTATTGCTGTCGATAAAGCTAATAGTTCTATTAGCTTATGAAGAAACATATAACTGTGACGTAACCGTTTAATAAGTTTCATAAACGTTTTTATTGTTTATGAAGACAGCAGTCTGTCGTACACTTTTGTTTTTTTTTTTCTGTAAACAAAAAAACAGTTGCAATGAACCTTTCCGTTTCCTTTGAACATTTTTGGGTGTCTGCGATAACACCAACTCGTTTGCTTCAGACAAAGAAACCCGTTAGAAATATATCTATTCTCACTTATCATACAAGAGTTTGCTCTTTCATGGGAAAGGAATCAAACAAACTTCTTTAGCCGCAAATATGGATAATTCTTTCCTCTATTTTGAGAATGTAACTTTTAAATATCAGTTAATGGATTTATTAATAAAGATACGTTTCGTTTGTGTGTGCTAGCCACATTTGTATAGCTTAATTTAAATTGAAATTGTAAAGAAGCCACAATGGTTGCGATTCTTTTAACTGTAAGCACCCACAGCCATTGTTAAACACAGCTCAATCTAAATACATATGTACGGATGTACGGATGTAATCTGAACTCTAAAATTATGGCAATTCCGTACATGGAAGGTGTGGCAGCGAATTTATGTTTGTGTACCTACTGTGTTACATTTATCGCTCTTTGTTTTAATGTAAGTATTGTACGAAAGTTTTGTTTCTTCCTTTTCGTTCTACCATTTGCCATTTCATTCATTTTATGTGGTTGTACAAACAAGACATACCGCATACATATGTACGTACGTACTTACTTTCAAAGATGTTGAGAGAGTGTATGCGATGTGAATGCACTTACACCACTTGGAATGCATACCTTTGTATGACTGCATGTTTGTGTGTCCGTACGTCGACAAAGGATGTATGTAGAACGTAAGTATGTATGGATGTGTGAGTAAGTATAATGACACTGACCCAATTCTGCCACTTAATTGTTTCATTATAATGGCTGCAGCTTTACTGGGAAGAGTGTGTTTTTGTGCCCGTATGAGTGTGTGTGTAGAGCATATAACGACACAAACTTACTGCACCACAAACACCATACAATTAAGATAAACTTCATGTAAGGATGCAAATGAATATTAAATGGAGATTTTTTAGATTTGCATCAACATAAAGTTTTTGCAAGAGTTACTCAATGATACACGCTTACAGTAGTAGCACTTGTTCAAGAATAACACTGCACAGTAGTACCATTTCTGATTACTTCTGTAACTTTTAAATGGATCGAGATATCGTGACTAAACACCTGCATAGCACCCAATCCCCTGGGTCATCTTCCAAAAAAAAAATGTTGAAAATGGGACCCTTTCGGATGTTTTGCCTTTAGCAGCGTACAACTTCTGATTGAAGTAACACATTTGTGTAAACAGTTTTAAATTCGGGCAAATAATAGATCAGAACGTTAAAAATACGAAACCATATACAAATATAGTTTTTCCTTGTAGCTCAGATTTCTCTTAAACTAATTGAGGTAAACACACATAAGAATATTTTTTAGGCATTTACGACTTTTGGCAGTCGTTTCAACTTTGGAGGGTTACGCTTCATATCTCAAAACGTTGTGAGTTATCTTGAAAACACCTCTACTCTATACATGTGAACTTTCGTCACGACATCTCTTTCCGTTCAAAAGTTACAGAATTAATTCCAATATACTTAGAACCACGTGCATTGTGACAAAATTTCTATGGATTGTCAAAGTCGTTTTAAGATAACTAGCAGAACTCAGCACTCGAAATTCGGAGTACAATTTTTATGAATTTACTAGCTGAACCCCCGCCCGCTTCGCCAGGCAAAAAAAAACAAACGGTCAAATTAAAATCTGCTTTCATATTAATTTTTGTCCTGATCGGTAATATATGTACCAATTATAATCAAGGTTCTTTCCTGAGATACTAAAGAAATGGATATGTTCCATGGAGAACGTTAGTTTACGGCGAATAATTGAAGAAATGTCAAAATCAAATTGATTTTTTGTTAAGAGTGATTCTCCTCCTTTCCATTACCTAAACCAAAAAACTTCATTCGTAAGATGAAATTACATTACATTCAAAACACATAGAAAATCAATAAAATTGTTCACTAATCAAACAACACAAAAACTAAAAAATTAATTAATTTCTCTTTTTATAACCTTTCTTTACTATTGTGCTAAGAAAATCCACAGAAAACGTGTAGTTTTACAAAATTCAAATAAAAAATGCGCCATCTTTCATATCCCGCACATTTTTATACTTTCGTATGGGAAGGGTAACGGCCACTTTCCGCCCATCTCGGTGTTGAAATACTCTAAAATCGGTTTTAATTTCAGAGGAGAGGGGTCACGCCCACTTCCACCCTTCTTTGCACAACTATTTACACTGGATCAACTCACACACAATTTCATCACTCTAGGTCTATGACACCTACTGACCATATTCGATAATATGTTTAACTTCGTATGGGAGGTGGCACGCATATTGATGCTGGATGCACTTACACAAAATTTCAGCAGTCTAGGTGTCATAGAACTGACAATATTCAATAATAGGTTTTAACTTCGTATGGGAGGTGCCACGCCCGCTTTTCCAATACCGCCCCTTTTTGACACAACTGTGCAGACTAATAATTAGTGAACCTTCACAAAAATTCAAGACTCTAGCTGCAACAGTATTCCCAATATGCTAATTTATAAACTAGTAAATCAAAAAAAAAATTTTTTTTCAAATCCATGCTTTATGCAAGCAGAATTCTATTGGGCCTAGAAATTCTTTTTTAGTTATCTTTTGTAGAAGGAAAAATTACTGCAAAATTTCAGTTTTTTATCTGCCATAGAACGGCATATATTCGAAAATGGGTTTTAACTTCGTATGGGAGGTGCCACGCCCACATTTCCATTACCGCCCATTTTTGTCACAACTACGCACATTAATGCTAGATGCACTTACACAAAATTACAGTAGGTGTAATTTTGGTTTTAACTTCATATGGGAGGTGCCACGCCCACTTTTGCATTACCGCCCATTTTAGGCGCAACTACGCACATTGATGCTAGATGCACTTACACAAAATTTGAGCACTATACGTGTCATAGAACTGACACTATTCGATAATATGTTTTAACTTCGTATGGGAGGTGGTACGCCCACTATTCCAATACCGCCCATTTTTGGCAGAACTATGCACATTGATGGTAGATGCACTTACACAAAATTTCAGCACTCTAGGTGTCATAGAACTGACAATATTCAATAATAGGTTTTAACTTCGTATGGGAGGTGCCACGCCCACTTTTCCAATACCGCCCATTTTTGGCACAACTATGCACATTGATGCTAGATGCACTTACACAAAATTACAGCACTCTAGGTGTCATAGAACTGACTATATTCAATAATAGGTTTTAACTTCGTATGGGAGGTGCCACGCCCACTATTCCAATACCGCCCATTTTTGGCACAACTATGCGAATTGATGCTAGATGCACTTACACAAAATTTCAGCACTCTAGGTGTCATAGAACTGACAATATTCAATAATAGGTTTTAACTTCGTATGGGAGGTGCCACGCCCACTTTTCCAATACCGCCCCTTTTTGGCACAACTATGCGAATTGATGCTAGATGCACTTACACAAAGTTTCAGCACTCTAGGTGTCATAGAACTGACAATATTCAATAATAGGTTTTAACTTCGTATGGGAGATGCCACGCCCACATTTCCAATACCGCCCATTTTTGGCACAACTATGCGAATTGATGCTAGATGCACTTACACAAAATTTCAGCACTCTAGGTGTCATAGAACTGACAATATTCAATAATAGGTTTTAACTTCGTATGGGGGGTTCCACGCCCACTTTTCCAATACCGCCCATTTTTGGCACAACTATGCACATTGATGCTAGATGCACTTACACAAAATTACAGCACTCTAGGTGTCATAGAACTGACTATATTCAATAATAGGTTTTAACTTCGTATGGGAGTTGCCACGCCCACTTTTCCAATACCGCCCATTTTTGACACAACTATGCGAATTGATGCTAGATGCACTTACACAAAATTTCAGCACTCTAGGTGTCATAGAACTGACAATATTCAATAATAGGTTTTAACTTCGTATGGGAGGTGCCACGCCCACTTTTCCAATACCGCCCCTTTTTGGCACAACTATGCGAATTGATGCTAGATGCACTTACACAAAATTTCAGCACTCTAGGTGTCATAGAACTGACAATATTCAATAATAGGTTTTAACTTCGTATGGGAGATTCCACGCCCACTTTTCCAATACCGCCCATTTTTGGCACAACTATGCGAATTGATGCTAGATGCACTTACACAAAATTTCAGCACTCTAGGTGTCATAGAACTGACAATATTCAATAATAGGTTTTAACTTCGTATGGGAGGTGCCACGCCCAATTTTCCAATACCGCCCCTTTTTGGCACAACTATGCGAATTGATGCTAGATGCACTTACACAAAATTTCAGCACTCTAGGTGTCATAGAACTGACAATATTCAATAATAGGTTTTAACTTCGTATGGGAGGTGCCACGCCCCTTTGTCCAATTGGTCAAACTTTTCCATTTCCTTGTATTGTCATCGAAAATGATTAAGTGTGCAAAATTTGAGCAAAATTGGTTGAGAAAAAAGCTTTCAAAAATTGATTTCAAATTTTGTGGCACACATATATAGAAAGTAACCTTATATAAAGCATGGAAAAACGAAAAATCCCCAAATTGTGTGGGAAGTGCCACGCTCACTGAAAATATCAAAAATGTATATAGGCTATTTTCACCACCGGTTCAGCATGAACATACTGTGAAAATTTCAAGAAGATCGGTTCAGTAGTTTAGGCTGCTATAAAACAGATCAATTACAAACACAGATTAATTTATATAAAGGGTGATTTTTTAAGAGCTTGATAACTTTTTTTTTTTAAAAAACGCATAAAATTTGCAAAATCTCATCGGTTCTTTATTTGAAACGTTAGATTGGTCCATGACATTTACTTTTTGAAGATAATTTCATTTAAATGTTGACCGCGGCTGCGTCTTAGGTGGTCCATTCGGAAAGTCCAATTTTGGGCAACTTTTTCGAGCATTTCGGCCGGAATAGCCCGAATTTCTTCGGAAATGTTGTCTTCCAAAGCTGGAATAGTTGCTGGCTTATTTCTGTAGACTTTAGACTTGACGTAGCCCCACAAAAAATAGTCTAAAGGCGTCAAATCGCATGATCTTGGTGGCCAACTTACCGGTCCATTTCTTGAGATGAATTGTTCTCCGAAGTTTTCCCTCAAAATGGCCATAGAATCGCGAGCTGTGTGGCATGTAGCGCCATCTTGTTGAAACCACATGTCAACCAAGTTCAGTTCTTCCATTTTGGGCAAAAAAAAGTTGGATATCATCTCACGGTAGCGCTCACCATTCACAGTTACGTTACGATTCGCATCATCTTTGAAGAAGTACGGTCCAATGATGCCACCAGCCCATAAACCGCACCAAACTGTGACTTTTTCTGGATGCATTGGTAGCTCTTGCAATGCTTCTGGCTGATATTCACTCCAAAATCGACAATTCTGCCTATTTACGTACCCATTGAGCCAAAAATGAGCTTCGTCGCTGAACACAATTTCTTTCTTTCTGAACTTTCTTAACAGAGCACGCATTTTGATAATAAAATTCAATGATTTGCAAGCGTTGCTCGTTAGTAAGTCTATTCGTGATGAAATGTCAAAGCATACTGAGCATCTTTCTCTTTGACACCATGTCTGAAATCCCACGTGATCTGTCAAATACTAATGCATGAAAATCCTAACCTCAAAAAAATCACTCTTTATATATAGATATATAACTGCCATACAAATGTCACTTCCGCTTTGACTTATTCTGCTTCAGAAACCAAATATTTTAGCCAATTTTGATCAAATTTGGCACAAAACATTATAATTCAGTTAGAAACGTTAGTGGTGAAAATGTCACGCTCGATTTTACTTTTTCTGCCTTAGAATGCACATATTTTAACCGATTTATTTAAATTTGGCACAACAGCATATATTTCAGTTAAAAACATTCGTGTTGAAAATGGGTCAGATCGGTTCAAATTTATGTAGCTCCCTTACAAATGTCACTCCCGTTTTGACTCTTCTGCTTTAGAATCCACATATTTTAATCGATTTTCTTTAAATTTCAATACTTTTTATTTCAGGTAAAAACATCAATGGTGGAAATATGTCAGATCGGTTCAGATTTATATAGCTTCCATACAAATCACTCCCGGTTTGACTTTTCTTGCTTTAGAGAAGACATATTTTAACGAATTTTCTCCAAATTTGGCATAACACCTTATATTTCATACATATATGGTGAAAGTGAGTCAGATCGGTTCAGATTTATATATAGCCTCGTACAAAATTGGTCACGATTTAGGTTTTTCCTCTATATAAACCACATATTTTAAATTGGCACTTCAACTAGGAAAATCTATTGTGAAAGTATGTAAAATCGGTTTATGTTTTGTTCAGATGTTGTCCTTATTCCCTATAACGATATAAGAATAAGGATATATATATTCGAATTTGAAGAAGGATCGATGAGAAAATTTTAAGAATATATAATCTTGGTGATATTTTTTAATAATATATATCGAAATAAATTATTCATTTAAAACTTTTATTGGAAAAAGTGGCCAGTGAAATCATTAAAATAAAAGAGTCCAACTAACCAATCCCACTTCTTCTGTAGTGATTATCGAGTAATCGCAAGTAATAACATCACTGAATTTCAAAAGTGAAAATAACAAAAAAGAATACAAATTCGCGCTTCTATAGATTTATTAATTTTAAAATGATCATAATTTCGTTAAAATAAGCTGACGCGGAATTTCCTAACATTGGTATGGTACATAAATAATAAAATAAATAATAATAAAATAAATAATAAAGACTAGAATGTTACAACCAGCAGCAGAATCTGACCAAGCTACTGCCGACGATATTCCATATTTTGACCGAATTGACTTTACTTGTTTCATTTTTAATGTATTTTAAATCGGAGAGAAGTTGAAAAATGCGAAGAATTCGGCAAGAGAAACAAAAACTACCGCAGATCAGAATGCTGCAGAGAGAACTTCTTTCACAGAAAATACAACATGTGTTCAGAAACTATTATATAAGTACATACTTAAGTACATAACTTAAACTGTGTTTATTGTTGTTTTTGACCAATTGTGTTGTATTTTCGTACTGAGTTTTTTTGTTTGTTTTTCGGGCTAATTTGGTCACTTTTTCAATGAATAAAACTAATTTATTCCATTTTTTTCCCAACGTTTCGTCCGCCTTTTTCCGACTTCTTCAGGGGTATTTATTAGTCTTATTAACAACAAAACATTTTTTATAATTTATACAAAATACATATTAAAGTGGTGGTATACTGGTGTTACTTACAATTAGTTTTAACTTAAATTATTTATCTTCATTACTAAAACTGGACTTCACACACATTTAAATAATTCAATAAATAATTAATAACTAAATTGTAAATATCACGGAGCTTAATGTCAATATCACAGAACTTATCACTTTAGAGTATGGCAACGGAATACTGTATTATCTTTATCTTCTTGTTTTTGAAATGAGATAAAAATTAAATATTATCAAATACTCCTGTCCAACTAGAGTTTATTAAAGGCAAGATTAAACCGAAGTAACGCAAAATCTGTTTTAAGAAGGATTTCTAAAGGAATTTGTATCACTGCATTTTCTTTAATTCAGACAAAAGTTTCACAAGAACTCCCACAATGTATCCAACAAATGCAAAATTGTCACCTATGAAAAAATGTCATGTAAGCATCGAACATGCACTACTTCTAAGCACTCATTCGAACGAAGTGACGGAAATCTGTAAATGAACCCATTCCTTCTCAATGAAAACCCTATGTTAAAATCAATCATTCGCCCTAAAAAGAATATCATCTTTTCACAAGTTGAACCCATGTTTAACCACTTCTCCGTCATGTTATTTTTTGCTGGATATTTATATTTCCCATCACATCCATCAAACATACAGGAAATAGAAACATTAATTACACTGCCCAACAGCATTTTTCGAACAGAGTAGCGACCCTATAATTCTGAAAGGCCATGTTGAGTAGATTATTCTTGTACGATTCAAAGTTTAACCCTCTAGCTCCTCTCTTCATGGGTCAATTTAACCGGAGGTACTGAAAGGGTTTTTGCAATATCCTTCATATTCAATGCAAAAAAAGCATTGATAAATATCAAATTTTACAGTATTCAGATCATCACTATATAAAGTTATAACATCTTTAATTTTACATAGTTTTGCGTGATTTGGCGTGGGAGGTATTGGAAGGGGCTTGGCAAAACCCGCCATGTTTATTACACCTAAAGACCAAAATTTAGCTAATTCCGAATATACGTGTGGAAGTTATATGGGTTTTAATTTAACATTGAAATATGGGCTATTTGTGTGGGAGGTACCAGAAGGGCGTGGCAATTTCGCCCATCTTCGAACTTAAACTAAGTTTGGGAAAAATATTACCAACTCCTTTCGAGCCAGCCAGACAGAGGGACGAAAGCTTAAAAAGTCGTGAAACGGATTTGGTCCAAACAGGGTTAAGTCACTCCTTCAATGTGTTACACTTTTTTTCTGTCCCAAATGATATATACCCTCCTACTCTGTAGAGTGAGGGTATAATTACTAGGGTTAATACTCACTCGTCCACGTATTTTGGAAGATCGTTCTTTTTCTACAAAAGATTTGGGTATTTTGGTACGGCACAGATATGGCTTATTAAATTTTAAGCAAGAAAAGTTTTCTCCCGAGCCACGGTTTGAACCTAAGACCTTCTGGGAACCCGAGACCTTCATCTATGAAATCATACAAACAATTCATTCCCATTCAGTTGTGAAAATGGTATTCGTAAAATGTTACGGCATATTAATATATTATCGACTTTTTTTGAAGTTTTCCCGCTTTTGAGGCGGAAAAAATCACATTTGTACACACCTAATATAACGATTCTAGTTACAGACATTTGCATGATACCAGTTTTATCTCCTTTTGCCTAAAGTTCGAATTTGCAGAAAGCCTTTTACTTTGCGCATCTACGAAGTCAGAGAAATGTATAAATAGAAATGTATAAATAGATACGACTTTATAGCCGTTGGTGAGGGCTTTGAAGACCGCGTTCGACAGGTTGCATATCGTTAGTCGAATAAAGTTTTTCTGTCACTTCTGTTCTGAAGTGGACAATTTACAACGCCCTTATTCAGTATATTATACAGATTACATGCGTTTTCTATAGCTACGTCCAAAATATGATAAAATATTCGATTGATCCACTTTCCGCTTTTCTTTTTATATGGTATCGACCATTCAGCCAGTCAACCAAATCTACACCACCCGTATGCTTGTTGTATTCGTTTGTAATAGTTGCACAATGCACCTCTATATTTTGTTTTGCTTGACGATCCCAACGAATTGCTTTTGATGAGTCAGGATTTTGTTTTGTTCCCACGTAACTACTCCGCAAACTGTTCCAACGTACTCTTCATCGTACCCACGTTCGACCTTTTCAGTTTGTAATTCAGGATCGGTTGAAAGTTTTATGTTTGGTACAAGATTTGGTATAAAAATTGTCGAAGAGAGGATGTGATAGCTATTGTTGGGGATATTTTGTGACAGTTTTACAACCACATTTTTCCAAGGTCTGGAATATTTGGCAACATTTTGTTATCCCCAACCTAAAAATACAATACAAGCATAGGAATAACCTGAAGAATCGCAAAGTACAAACAGCTTCGCCCCCACTTGGGCGAATATGCCTAATATTGACTAATTGGATTTCCTTTCATTCATTTGCACTTCAATACAAAGACGATGGAACTTTGGGACCGAAGCAAAACGTTCGTTGAAATCCTGTATAAGTGGTCTCACTTTATAGAATGGATCGTAAACAGGTTTTCCTTTCTCTGTACGCAATGAATTGTCATTGAAATGCAAGTTATTTCGAATATTTTCAAAACTATTGCAAGTCATAGCTTGGCGTATAGAATGCAAGCCATATTCCCCCAATGCGAATGACAGTTTGTAAAGCGATAAATAGATGTAAAAAACAAAATATCAGAAATTCACGCAGAAGAGCCTATGGTGAAATCATCTTCAGGCAATACGTAATTATCCCTATCGTCATTATTCTTTGCACCATTATCGCATTCATCTGCAGAAATATCAATATCAGATTGAGCTTGTTCAAAGAATTCGCGAATTTTATCCTCGGTCATATGTGTTTTATTGTTACGGAACATGTCTAATGCTGGTACACTAACAAAAACAACACAATAAATTTGAAACTATTAGGATGAGAGTGGTTGAACAAGTGAACTGGACAATGCATGAGCCCGCCTCAAGGCGGAGTTAAATATGTTCCAATTTACTCACCTATAAATAGTTTTTTAGCAACAGTACATGTACTCACCGTAAGAACGTAAATTTCCTTACACGTCGGTATTTTTGTTGAAATTGAAAAATTATACTTTTTTTTAATTTGCAAAGATGCGGGTGTTTGCAAAAAAATTAAAAACCACGAGAAAGTAGTCACCTGTTACTTCAAATTGACATTACTCAAAAGCTAGAAGGAGTATTGCCAATCTGAAAAATAAGAAACGCAGATAAAAGCATCGACTAAACCTTTTAAAAAAGTTGGAATATTAGAATTTAGGAAAATATACATCAAACCGATTTTTTGTAGACCCCGTCTATAGGCGGTGCTATGCACCAGAGGGTTAATGAAGTAATTAAAACCGGTCAGGTTGTCCAATAATTATTTTGGTGATTTTTTTTCAAACACTGCCATTGATTCCACGGCTGCCCCTATAAGCTAAATGATTGCTATTATTCGTCGTTTTTGGAATCCGTAACGCCATTCAAATTAAGTTCTGTCAAGCGTTCCGAGTTCAAAACAATTGCTTGATTGTATTATGGAATACAATGCAGAAGGTAGACTTTTCACTACACCGTACAATAAAATCGAACTCATGCGAAAGGTGGTCTAAACATTGTTAAAAATCCACTGAAGTAAACCTGCAGATATTTTCAGCAGGGTACTGCCCACAGAATACTTCTTGCATATAAAATTGTGCTTTGACGTAATCTGAATTAAACATCAGTGACCGTATCCTTAAATTGATTATCTATGACAGTAAGCGTTAATCGATAAAATAATCACAGAACTGATTTTTCCCATTTCAGATAAAAGGCAGTAATTAGAAACATGGTGCGTACAGATACGCGAAAAACTGGGTTTTTCGAAATTTGTAATTTTAAGGGAGAAAGAGACAAAAAAGAATAAAATAATGCCAATTTAAATATTGCAGTTAGAGTCGTGAAATTCTCCAGCAAATTGGAAGTACTCCCGTAGGAAGCACATCTTAGTCACATCTCAAAATCCAAATGCATTTTCCTCGCTTTTGAGGAAGTTGTTTTAAAAAATATTTGATTAAAAAATACTAATCAGAGTTACAAGCCGAACCATAATTATCGGCGGCGGCGGCGCTGTTCAAAATGGGTCGGCGGCGGCGGCTTTCGGCGGATTTGCCGGCTCGTTCTGTAATTCGATTACCCCTTTTTATTTAACAATTTTGGGAAAACGGAAGGAATAATTTTCTTTTATTTTTTGGCAAGTAGTTCAATATTCGTTAATATTAGCCAATGTTCCAATTACTTAATACTGTTATTAGGGTATCCAATTATTCTGACTTTTATGTTATTCGATTTATCGTTTATTTGAAAACAAAATCCAATTAATCGAATAATGAAGTCGAGAGTTATTCGATTAACCGATTAATTGAACAATTGTCCACTTAAATAAAATATAATTAATAAGAGTTATATAGACAAGACACACCAGTGTACGGGTAGTTAAACTATATATTGAACGTTTATTACGTATCTGATTTTATTTAAAAATTGTAATATCAAATTCGAAATTCATTAGAAGTTGAATATCTTTAATATCTTACCAAAATAAAGAACCTTCCCTTAAATGAGCATAATATCAGAAGTTATCCATTGACTTTTTTCGAATATGGATCATATGATTTTTAACAGAACTGACTTTATTATCGCGGTGTTAACCTCATTTTTTCTATGAATTTACTATTCTATAATATGGATGAATTTAATATTAATATCATAATCCTTCCAAAGAATAATAATACTCTACCTATTTTGGCACACTAAAGAAGCACAATAGAGGAGCTGTTGTTCATTGTTATTTATAGAAACACTGTGACCATGTGTACTGGAATTGACTTATATAAATCAATCATTCAATTTTCTATAGCCGTCATCATATAGTGGAATACCAAATTCAAAGAAAGATCAATATATTTCACAGCAGTAGGTTGTCTAAGTCGACATTTATATTTTCTTTTGTAATTTTAAGTGGGTTGTCTATTTTGCTAGTAAGATTTGACTGAGTTAGAACTCCGTCAAATCTCGGCGGCGTGGTTGAAGTCGATATGAGTCGATGAAGTCGGCGGCGTGGGTGAGTCGATTTGAGCCGATGAAATCGGCGGCGGCGCGGCTCGTGCAGAAACATGCGGCGGCGGCGGCTTGTCGGCTTAAAATCGGTCGGCTTGTATCTCTGATACTAATTTAGTTCTTTATTAATGTTCTTCAAATATTTCATTTTTATTAGTTATTAATACTACATAATGTCAGTGAATTTAAGTAGTGTTTATTTATTTAATGCTAATTTAATTTAATATTAAATTGCGTTATATATTGATTCATACTAAATACATATTTTGTTAAGTTTTATATTGTCAGTTCTAACGATCAAAATGGTTTACATTGGTTATTCAGCACTTACAACAGAGGATAGCTGAGATGGTTAGAGTGCCGTAGTAGCAACCAGAAGGTCCGCTGTTCTACCCCTGGTAGCGGTGGAATTTTTAAAACAAAAATGGAAAGTAGTGAAAAAGTAATTTTTTTGTCATAGGAGGGACAACTCCATGTTAAATTTGTGAAGATTCCAATTTTCATTGAGTTTTAATGTATTAAGTTTTAATGTATTTAAGTACTAGCAGTACCCGCTGTTTCGCACGCGAAAAAGCCAGTTATTTTTAATTTTATCCGCCTTTGTTTTTGGACAGTATTTATTTAATTTTCTTTTGGAGGATATAGATAAATCTAAAATAGTAACTTTTTTTGAAACGGCACAATAACACCCTCCTCTGGAAAAACCTAGCACAACTTTTGGTGGCCAAAAAACCTACAATGAAAATTTCAGCGATTTTAGTTGCAAAAAGTTTTTTCGCTGTATCTCTGCCAATTGTCATTTTTTCGAAAAACTTTTTGCAGCACAATTGGGCACAAATCTAGCACAATTCAGCACAGCTTTTGTTTTTGCGAAAAAACAAAATGGCAATTCTAGGATTTTTTCGAAAATAGCGATTTTTTCGAAAACGGATTGAGATAGAACTTTTTTAAAAACGGCACAATTATGTACTCCGCTAGCACAATCCAGCACAACCTTTGGTTTTTGCAAAAAAAAAAACCAAATGGCAATCCCAGCGATTTTTTTTGGAAAAAAGGTTTTTTCGCAATATCTCGGTCAATTTTCAATTTTTCGAAAAACTTTTTACGGCACAATTGGGCACAAACCTAGCACAATTCAGCACAACTTTTGTTTTTTCGAAATTCGAAAATGGCATTTTCAACATCTGGGACATGGGGACTGGTCAATGCTAAGTCAGTCAGTCAGTCAGTAACGCAACTCTTTTATATATATTTGAGCTGTGCATTAGGGCGTACCTCAAAAAAAAAGTTCGCCGTACACCTTCGAATATGAAGTATTATTGAAAGGTAGTTTCAAAAAAAAAAATTTTATTTTTTTATGCCGAACGTAGGGGTCGCGCTTTTACATTTTTCTATATAACTTGTATTTATAAACGGATTTTAAAGTGTGATACATCGATGTTTTTGTCTCGACGAGGCCGATTTTTTTGTCTTTGAAGTCATTGAGCTCAAGCACCCCCTTCTGGTACTTACCCATCATTTCTCAGTTGCTACTACCCTAATGTACCACTCTAATAATCGAAAATTAAAGCTCGCATAAAATCATGAATCATGTTTGAGCTCAATGACTTCAAAGACAAAAAAATCGGACAAAAACATCGATGTATCACACTTTAAAATCCGTTTATAAATGCAGAAGTTATATAGAAAAATGTAAAAGCGCGACCCCTACGTTCGGCATAAAAAAATAAAAAAATTTTTTTGAAACTACCTTTCAATAATACTTCATATTCGAAGGTGTACGGCGAACTTTTTTTTTTTTACTTGTAACCTGGTACGCTCTACTGTGCATGCTTGTTTCTTCTTTAGCGTATGCTATTGAAATGTGTTAGGCTTATAAGCTTTAGTTTATTTGTTGGCTGTTCGGTTTTCTTCATTTTTAAAGCTGATGAAATAATTGGAGAATAATTGTGTCAGCTTTTGAACACTGCTACAAAAAACAATGAAGTAGAAAACCCTGGATACTATTTTTCTCGTATGTGATGTCGAATAAGACTAGAATCTCTTCGTTCCCGCACAATCCCAAAATCATGACTTACGGATAAAAAACAACCAACAAAATTATAATAACAATGTAACCTTTTTTTCCAAAAATTGCGACATTAATACGAAAATTAAAAAATCTTGAATCAAAATTTGTTTGAAAAACACAACCATTTTACTGTATTGAGTTAAATTGTTCTTCCCATGACGGAGCCTGACCAATAAAACACAATTAAACTTCCACCATTTTGCATTTCAGGTGACGATATATACGGAACGTATTGAACACAGCCGACGATGTCGAGTATCGATATCAGCGAAACTCATAACTCTGATTATTATCGATCAATATCAACACCGATGCAATATTTTGGACATTTTATGCCTTATTTGAAATTTTGAAAATTATGATTTTTCATTTCGATTCAATTATTTAATCTTCAATCTGGGATGCGGCTATCGACACATGCCTTGAGCCCGTCCGTTCGTTAAAAACGAATGATCAATGCCTATTTAAGTGTGTGATAATATTTTTTATCATAGGCATTTATTATCTGAAGGAACCCTTAAATATTGAAAAAAGTATCAATAAAACTGACGCAACCTAATTCCCTTTTTGGCATAAGCTCATCACCAGTTATTTTCCGTGTTCTCCTGCAAAATATTGCGAATGAATGCGATGCAATGAAAAGGGATGTGAAATTAATTTTTAATTACACACTCCAATGCATTTAATCGCCGTAGACCGAATATAGCAACGTAATTGCATCAATTTTTGTAGACAGAACATGACTTAATACTAGCACTGATACAGATATGATTTTAGGGTGACCACCCTCATTTAATATAAATTTCCTACAAATTCTGTAATCACATGAAATGTCAAAATATTAAACTTTTATTTCATTTGTCCTCTCCGAACTTTTACCAGAGGAGATTGTTTTAAATAAAACAAGTAAGAAAAGTCTGAAATCGAATTATATGTGGATTTCAATAAAGTACACTCAGAAAAATAGCATTCTTAAATCTTAGTAAATCCATGCTCCAATTTAGTTTAACAAGCCAGAAAAATAGTACATATACTCAAAATAGGGTAGTAAATTTACTTAAAACATTTTTCTGGATCTAGTAAAAACTTCTTACAATTAAATATATTCATACTTGTGCAGAAGAAAATTTAATAGCGTTTAAGAAAAAAAATAATGCAAATTTTTTTGTATTGAAAAATTCCATTTAGGAAGTTTTTACTTAAAAATGTGTTTATCACTTCAAATAAAATAAATAAATGTAATTAAATTTATGCCATGTTCCTCATACATTGAAGTATAAATGAACTTATAAAAAATACTTCAGTTTGTTTAGAAAATTACATGAAAAGTAGTAGTCTAAAGCAATTCTCGTTCGTTAGCCGAGACTTTCTTCATAAGTACTTCAAATATTACTCTAAAAAATCACTGCGAAGACGCCTACCTAGCCTCCGCAGCAGTCATGGTGAAATATCCCAACTCTTTATGGTATAAGTAAGATGACGCGTTTGAGAACTATACCATGTTGTCAATTTTCATATGAGTGTTGCATACTCTGAAGCGAAATAATTTAATTCAATTATCAAGTATAGTCGTAGTCAGGCTGAATTAAAATTTACTTGGTTTAAGGAAAAATTTCCGAAAATTTTCCTCAGACTGAGTATAAATTTACTTGGCACGACTACAAATTTACTTAGTTTGAGTAACATTTTACTTGGATTGAGGAAAAAATCGGAATATTTTCCACGGTTTGAGTAAAATTTCTTCAGATTAAGTAAAGATTTACTTGATTTGAAGAAAAATTTTCCTCAGTTTGAGTAAATTTTACTTGATTTGAGGAAAAGTTTAACTGGAATCAAGTTCGAAGCATGTCCTATTTTCAAGGAAAAATTTGTACTTGATGTGAGAAATTATTGCCTTAGCGCTATACGAAGTTCAATTTTCCTCAGTTTTAGTTCATATTTACTTAATCAGTGGCATACTTTTTTCTAAGTGTAATTTTGAAAAAAAAATATAAATATATATAAATCAATTGTGTATTGGAATAAATCAAAATTCTTAAAAAAATTTAATAATCTTTAATTGGTGTTAAATTTTTATACGATTAATGTTTTCCCATTACCATTATGAGTGTTCATTAGCCAATATAATTAGATTTCTGGTAAAGTTTTAGTGGTGTTCCTTCCTAATTCCTTCTTTGGGATTTTTCTTTTAATATTATTTATTATTTTACGAATAGGCTGTTCAAATCATCTGCCACCAAATGTCACTCTCTGTGTCACCCTAGAAAAAATCATCTAGATTTTGGAAGCAGTGCACATTGCTGAATTGCGGGCGCAATAGAGTCAGGCAGAGATCGAATAGATAGATCGTATAGGGCTGAATATCTGCATGCTTCCGTTGCAATAAAGGAAGCAAAATGAAAATAATCACACATACACACTCGTCGTGTTTTTAACAAGCAAATGACGAACATATCTCATCATTTGCTGTGGTGCATTGGGTAGAGCACTTGACAAACATGAAAAGAGAAATGAAATGAGACTTAAATTTCCTATAAACATTCACTTTCATCCAACAATATCGCATTGTTATGGCTCGCAGAAGTACAAAAGTAAATTATTAGAACATCTATGTTCTTTGGATATTAAAAGTTCTGAAAATAAGAAAGATAACTATATGAAAGACTGAGTACACAGTATTTCTACATATCGTCACCTGAAATGCAAAACAAAAACTCGTAAATTGAGTTTTGTATGGATTTTGGTAGATTTCACTAAAAAGATTAAAATTTTATAAGGAAAAATATTCAAAAAAGAGAGCACCCGAAGATGATGCTTATCTTGTGAATCGGAAGTAGTGAAAATTGGGAACTACACCAATGAATTTAACATGGAGTTGTCATAGGAGGGATGTCCTTTATTTTGAAAAACTTAAAAGATATGTTAATGTGTTGCAAAGGAACCACTTTTACACTAGTTTCCATTTCTGTTTTAAATAATCCGCCGCTACTGGGGATAGAACAGCGGACCTTCTGGTTGCTACTACGGCACTCTAACCTTCTCAGATATCCTTTGTTGTAAAAGCAACCCATTTTGGTCGTTAGAACTGACAATAGGAAACTTAACAAAATATTTATTTAGTATGAATTAATATACAACGCAAATTAATATTAAATTGATATTAGCATTACATAAATTAACACTACTCAATTTTACTGATATTATGTAATAATTAATAAAAAATAAAATATTTCAAATATTTCAACGCAATAAAATTTGTATTTGCTTTGAATTTTGAAATTTGTTGAATTATACAAAATTAAACATTGTTTATTTATAAAAGTAATAAAAAACAAAAAATCCTCGATCCACGATTCGAACCCGGGACCTTCTGGATACAAAGCGGACACCTTACCACTGTGACCCCATACTAAAAATTAGTTACTATTCAATTGTGAAAATACTATTCGTAAAATGTTAAATTTTGGGTTTGATTTGGATTTTGAGATGTGATTAAAATGTGCGTCCTACGGAAGTACTTCCAATTTTTTTGCTGGGATGTGTTGCGTGATTGGCTAGAGCTAGAATCTTGAAATTTGGTCCGTACATTTCTCTTACAGTCTTATCTTACCTCAAGTGACGGGATTTTCGTACTTTTAAGGGGTAAAACGGGGTAAAAAGGGATAAAAATGGTACCTCTGCAATGACCAAAAGGCTGGGCCTAGAATCTGGAAATTTGGTATGAACATTCCTCTTGCGGCCTGAAGACATCCATACTTTTGAGGTTAAATGGGGCGAAAAGGGACAAAAATCATGAAATTTGGAGTGTACATTTCTCTTTCAGCGTAAAGATCAGATTTGTAGGAATTTTTTCGTAATTCGTACTTTTAAAAGGTAAAATGGAGTTGAAAGGGATAAAAGTTGTACCACAGCAATGACTAAACGGTTAGGCCTAGAATCTTGAAATTTAGTACAAAAATTACTCTTATACCTTCAAAGCGCCCAAGAAAATATTATTCAAAATGTGTACTTTTTGTGGGTGAAATCGGATAAAAAAGGATAAAAATGGTACTAGTTAAACGGATGGAGTTGGAATCATAAACAAAAATTCTTAGAAACGCAAAATGACCGAATGATTAATATGTAAACGGGAAAAAGGGATATAAAGGTACCAACAACACGGACGACGCTACAATAATTAAATTCGGTGTGTATATTCGTTTTTCAGCGCAGATCACTGATAAGAAGGAACTTTTCAACATTTGTATTTTTAATGGATAAAAAATGTACCATCGCCCTGGCCAAATGGCTGGGCCTAGAATCTTGAAATTTGGAACGGGCACCTTTATTGCACGAATGCGACCAAGAAAATATTTTTCAAAATTCGTACTTTTTGTGGGTGAGATCGTGTAAAAAGGGATAAAAATGGTACCAATTAAACGGATGGAGCTGTAATCATAAAATTCGGTGTGTACATCCCTCAAAATGCTTAGAAACTCAAAATGGTTGAATTTTTTGAAATTCGTACTTTTAAAGGTAAACGAGAAAAGCGGGATAAAAAACGGTATCAACAACATGGTGTAGATGCGACATAAGAAGGAATTTTTCGAAATTTGTACATTTAAGCGATTGAAATGGATAAAGGTTGTACCACCGACCTGACTAAAATGTGCACTTTTAGGGGTGAAATTGGGTAAAAACGTATGATAGCGGTACCAATCAAAATTAATGGATTTTTCGAAATTCGTACCTTTTTATATCCAACAACACGACTGAAGCTAGAATCATGAAATTCGGTGTATATATTGACAGTGTAGACGCGAAACATTAACTGATTTTCAATATACATAATTACTGCAATACAATTGGATTGTATCAAATGTGTACTTTATAGGAGGCAGCGAATCAAAAGTGGTTCAAATGGTACCAACCAAATTGGGGGAATCGGGATAAAGAAGATTTCAGCAAGAGTTTTCAGCTAGAATATGAAAAGGCTATTAGAAATACGGTGTGTACATTTCACCGAGTACATAGACGCGCAACATAAATTAATTTTTCGAAAATTGTATGCTTAAGTGCGCAAGCATACAAAAAAAAATTTTTGTTCTAAAGGGTGATTTTTTAAGAGCTTGATAACTTTTAAAAAAAAAAAACGCATAAAATTTGCAAAATCTCATCGGTTCTTTATTTGAAACGTTAGATTGGTCCATGACATTTACTTTTTGAAGATAATTTCATTTAAATGTTGACCGCGGCTGCGTCTTAGGTGGTCCATCCGCTTAGTCCAATTTTGGCATTTCCACGTTTTTGAGTAACAGAGACCCAATTGGTGCGAACGGCGACGAATCGAAAATTGGTGGTCATCATTAACACTGGCCGATACAGCTGCGATATTTTCTTCAGTTCGCACTCTACGTAAGCGTGTTGGTGGTTTAATGTCCAACAATGTAAATTTGGTGCGAAATTTAGTCACAATAGCCCGAATAGCCGCTTCAGTGGGTCGATTAAACTGACCATAAAATGGAAGCGCGCAATGAACTTTCTTAACAGAGCACGCATTTTGATAATAAAATTCAATAATTTGCAAGCGTTGTTCGTTTGTAAGATTCATGATGAAATGTCAAAGCATACTGAGCATCTTTCTCTTTGACACCATGTCTGAAATCCCACGTGATCTGTCAAATACTAATGCATGAAAATCCTAACCTCAAAAAAATCACTCTTTATTTATATGTTCAGATTTCAAGTCACGCATTTTAACTTGGATAGGGACTAAAAAGGGCGTGCCAAAAGCATACACATTTTTTAGGTTTAGAGTGATTATAAAACCATTTTAAAATCTCGAATTGCAACTAAATTCGATTATACGTCTGGAAGTTATATCAGTTTTATTTTGACATAGGACAATAAGACAAATTTGTTGTAAAATGGCTGAAGACGGTCTTTCGGTGAGAACAAGCCTACTTCTATGTTGTTTATTTTTAATTCTGTGACTTTAGAAATCGATAATATTTCTGCTTGAAACGCACTACGTACATTCATCTTTGATCATATAAGATTGCCTAATTTGTTTGTCTCCTGCACCGTTGCCCACATCCGTTTTAGATCAGTCTGTAAACACTGATATGAGGATTCTATCCAGACATTCATTTCTGGGATCTCAATTTAAAATAGTTAAAATTCCAGGAAGTGAAACAACAATAATATATCATTTTGAGAGAAAAATATAAGCGTCTCTCTAGGATCATGATCCCGTAACTGGAATTAGCTATATTCAACAGCTGGTAAAAAATAAAGACTTAGGACTAAATGTTTTAGTGACACCAAGCAATGATGTAGTCTTCGTCATGGGAAATATGGTAATAGTTTATATGCAAATTCTCAGTTATTCCTAAACCATTGTCAGAACATATTGTATAAGTGGATGATCAGCTAAGATTGGGTTAATGGGAAACATTTGTTCTTAATTTGACTAAGAATGCGTGGAACGTAATTAATATTCCAGTTATTTTAAAAACTGAGAAAATGTAATTAATTTATGTTAGTGAAGAATTGAGAAGTTTAAAAAAATATGGCGGCAACCACGCCCTTTTGGTTTTAATTACTTTCACTTTAATGGAGATGGATGCAATTAAAACTCTTAACGAAATTAAGTCCTATATGTTGAGCTGGAACGTCTAACAATTGATTTTTTATTGTTTTAAGAAAAAAAAACCCGTTCCCGGCCTGTTTTTTTCTAAAATTGGAAACCGTTTTTTTAAATCGCTGTTTTTGAAAAACCCGGCATTGCAAAAAACCGAGTTTTTGATCACTCTAGATTTATACGATTTTTTGTAAAAAAATGTTTGCATTTTGTGCCTATAATTTAAACTGTTAACTACGTATAAATGGATGTCACAATATAAATGGATTTTTTTTTAATTTGTACAAGGTGTGTAAATCGAATCAAAAAGATAATGTATATATATATACGAATCCATGTTGTGTAATTGTGTTTTAAATGGTATAATTGCAGATATTAAAGGATGCAGTTTATAGAATAATAATGTCATTGTCCATTTTTATATTTAAAAACGAAGAAAGCTCTATTTTGACAACTGTTTACTAGACTGGCCCAATAAATTGAATATGGTTTCCTTTCCATCTTAAAATATCAGAAACGTAATTTGGTGGAAATTGGGCCACTCTACTGTTTACGCCTTGTTTATTTAATATTTAGTTACCCTAATATAAAAAAGACCAAACTCATAATTTGTGAAGAAACGATTTTTGGTTAATTACGGCCGAACTTGCCATGTGTTGTAAAACTAACCTAAAATCTCGATTTGCTAAAAATATGAGTTAGGTCTTTATTATATTTGGGTTACGTCATGTATATGTTACATGAAAATACAGTAAATAAAAGTTCAACATTACGATTATGTCTCCTTTCCATGTTTTTATTTGGTTCCATGATTTGTATAGGTCTGGACACTCTCGACCTACCGATCTTATATATTTGGTCCGAGGACTGGTCTCTCTGTCCTTGGGAATCCCACTGTAAAATATATTACATTAAAAACTTTTAAAAATTATTTACACGCCTCTACAAACACCGTAAGATAACTGATATTTTCTATTTCCATAAATTTTCCAAAATACGAGATGTATTGTAAATGTTAACTAAATTTAATAAAAATAAAAATAATTCAAATAGACAATTTTGTAATAGCCTATGCAATATGGTGTATAAATAACGAAAAAATTGTTTTTGTTTATTTTGTATTTGTCAATTATACTTCCAAGAAGGAAAAATCTTAAAATCAAGGATAGTATTTAAAATCAATTACAATTAGTATCAAAAGAAAAAAGTAAAATCAGTCTTCTTGGCTACAATATATAAATATATTAGTTAAATTTTTAGCTTTTATTTATTTTAGATTTCAAAGCGATATAATAAATTCGATACTAATTTGTAATACCAAGTTTATTTTGGGGTAAATATTAAGTCTACGGAAATGGTCACCTTGAATTGCATCAAAATGTATTATTTCTACCCAACAAAACCAACATTAAAAATGAAGCTCTACAACGACTCTGCGAAATGTTAGTTCAGACAAACTTTTACAAGTTATTTTTTATCTTGTTGCTTTTTCCCTTTCCCATCGTCTTGTGGAGTTCTTTTTAAAATGTTCATACGTTTGCACAAATTTCATCAACATTATCAAAACCAATCTCGGACCACCAATGTGAACAATAAAAGGCAATGCATTTTTTATTGTACACATGTCGTCTTTTTGCCCTTTTGCGGCGAAAAAGTTTTAAAAACATTATTCTTCATTCGTTCGTTTTTTGATCCTTACGTTTTATTAGAAAAAGTTGTACAAACCAATCTTGTGGCAGCAAGGTCCGTTCACCTGAGCTACATACACCAAAACATGATGGTATTAGGCAATACCCTCATGTATTGGTTGCGGGCTGACTTTAGCTTCACTTTGAGTGACTTTATGCTCCAAAATGAATATTTAAAGATGCCACAATTTAAGTACAAAGTGGCACAAGTATTGGCTGATGGTTGTGGTATTTTGCTGTAATTTCTTTGCAAGCATCCGTTGGTGCTCCACTTATTCCATTCGTTAGGTACTTATGCGTAAGGTAATCATGCTTGATTACGTTATGGTATCAATTTTCAACTTTTCTCCTTCCCAGCGAGGAAATTCAAGCTCAATCGTATAGCGAGGAAAAAAAGGTTTCAACTACACAATATTAAATTTTAGTTCATATACGATACACGTTTACTCCATCGCATTAGAAGGAATGCGGTTTCGTGGTTTTTTCATTATTGATGTATATTCCCCACAAAAATGGACGCATATTTATCATATGTATGCAAGTACGTAAATGAAAGGATAATGTGGTTCATCCTATAATTTATACTAAATCTTTAGTTTTTAATAGCGACTCTCACATATGGAGAAACCGTATACTTCAGAAAACGCAACATCGGTCCCTATGGTTAAAAATCATAAAAATGGACTTGTAAGGACTATTTTCATGTAGTGTGTTGCTAGGCCAAATATAACATACTTTGGGGCTATATACGCGCATGCATCTATTTGATCCACTTTCACGGCAGGTATTCCTAGCTGAAACATAACTTGATTTGGAAATTTTTATCAAGATCAGATGTTAGATGTGGGTTCTAGTTCAGATTTATGAATTTCCGATGAAAGATTTGGGTTCTAGACCGGTATTAGTGTAAATTCAGAGAACTTTTCCAAAACATGGGTCTATGAAACTTTCACAGTAATTCATATATAACGTAATGTTGAAAAGATCATTCTACATAGAATCTTGATAAAATTTTTAGGTGATTCTCGAATAGTAATGTTGAAAATTTGATCAAGATAATTCTACATCGAATCTTGATCAAATTTTCAGTTGATTCTAGAGTAGTAATAATATACATCAGAGGAATATTTCTATAGGGGATGTATCTGAATAGCCGATTTTCTTCATACTCAATACTGTCCGTCCATGACAGAAACAAATTATTCATACAACATGTACCTGCCGGATTTCCATTCAAATCACAGACTTTGAATGGATACCCTTATATACTCACAGTACTTTTTTCAGTCCCTGTTAGAGAATTTTATTCCGATTTCGCCAATGCGATTTACATGATTTTGAAGGTTTGCCTTCGAATGAATGAAACACTTGACACGTCCAGTTTTTAAATGTTTATTACATTAAATAACTTATTTATTAAATTAGGAGTAGTAAGAGTGAGATTAATTAATGATTCAATACAGAACGGCTTGAGTTCCTCAACACGTCTATTCATGTTAAAATCTATACGACAACTGAACTGTTGACATCGTCCGTCCGTCCGAGTGTGTAAGTCAGTGTATTTGTATGCAAGGATGTGCGTCGGTGAGTCTGAATGACGCCGTCATGCAAGACACAACGTAGGCATCCGTCGATAGCGGCCTGAGCCTATATGCCCAGTTTCCACATACATTGGACGCATATGTGAAAAATTTGAACACCCTAGCTCATTTCGTTCCCAAGCTAGCGTGCTTTCAGCAGACAGACAAGCGGATCCTATTAGAATTTTACCACGACCCAATGAATATTTCAATGTGTTACTTTATTTAATTGTTGTGTTAATTTATTTGTCTCAGCTATACAATCAGCCGGTTAGTAATCAACAAAATTTTCTTAAATCTAAATACAATAATTACTTAAAAAAAGTGAAAAGATGATGTATTAAAATATATATTAAGGAAAAAGAAATAATAAAATATCGTTAAAAATGCATAAGTTAATATTTAAAAGGACTATTCAGAAAAATATATATTACAAAGAGAAAAATCTGAATTAAAGTGTGAGAATAAAAATAATAAAATAATGATTAAAAATATCAATATTATTCAGAAGATGAACTGGATACATAGCAGGAAGCAGGAATGATGAAGAAACCATGACAGGAACTCACATGAATACAGGAACAAGTAGACTTTCTATATCAGCGTAACAGGAAAATTCGAGGATGGGTAAAATTATGAGCTGGAACAGAACAGAAGAGGAGCTGGAACGGAACATGAGCTGGATCAGAACAGGAGCTGGAGCAGGAGCAGAACAGGAGTTGGATTGATGGTGAAATGAACAGGAATAATGTTGATAAGAAGCAGGTACGAGCCATATTAACTAAGCGGTATTAGAACATAATGGAAACGGAATGATAAAAAGGAATATACCACAATCTTGAGGTGGAGGGTATACAAATTACTTTATGCTTTGTATTTGTTCACGGATGAAAATGTCAGTGAAAAATAAAAAATATTTCGTATTAAAATCTTGATAGTGGTCACCTTGTGATTTGCAAATAAATTTACATTCAATAAACTATAGATTTGGTCGTGAGTGCAAATGAAATAAGAATTATTACAAGCTGTATATGATAAATAAACATATTATATAAACAAGAATTCTGTCTTTTAAACCTACTGCAATCGTTTAAGTTGGTTTAAACCAACTGCAATATTATTTTAACCCAGCTGCAATATTTAATTAATGAAGGAAGAAGTATTAACATGTATGTAACAATGTATTAAAATAAATAAGAATACAATATGATTTGATGTCATATTCTGATTCATCACACTGAACTGTGGAATATATTGACCTACTGCAAACAAATCAATTAGCGAATTTATAAAAGTATTTTTTCAGAGTTTAAGTATATGGGCATTTCCAGCGGAGTGTCAACCGTGATGAAAAATTTAAAAGTGCTTAGACAGACGACCTTTTTCAATATTTTTAGAAAAAGGAGTTAAACGATTTTCCTTAATTGTCATTTTTTAACTTTAGTTAACATGATTTTATAAAGTAACAAACGTCAGCAAAAACACCATTTGCTGTTATAACTTCTTTGGGGTCTTTTGTGAAAAGTTGGATCTAAAGCTAGTTTGACAAAATATATTGGGTTGTTGTAATATTTATAACTTTATACATTTTTTAACCACTTAATATTCGTAACGTAACGTAAGTATTTATTGAAATCATTGAGAAAATAATAAATAATTATTTGAAACCTGTTTTTTTATCTAGATGGGAAAATGCGCACTGAAAAACATATATATACATAACATATATGTAATGCAAACCTTGAAATAAAAATAGCTTAAACAGCAGATTCCAAAAAAGTATATTAAGTAAGCAAATTTTATGTTTTTTCCTTAATATATTAGCCTGTATTTAAAAAAGTAGAGGAAACATTTTGCCCAACAAATACATATTTTCAAAGCGACATTGGTCTATTTTATTATAAAATTAATCGCGTATAATTAATCTGACACACTTCGCAGACTTTTGAAATTTTCACACATTTTTCAGAGAATAAAATAAGCTAAAATACATAAAAAATAAGAAAATTAAAGATGTGTTTTGGAGACCCAAACTCGGTGAAACCTTTCAGATGATACCAATTC
The DNA here is from genome assembly GCA_947397865.1 of Polietes domitor. Lineage (NCBI taxonomy): Eukaryota > Metazoa > Arthropoda > Insecta > Diptera > Muscidae > Polietes > Polietes domitor. The sequence continues at coordinate 115,642,802 of OX377618.1, read as the reverse complement.
CGTTAAAATCCGATGGAGCGATCTAAAGATATGATATCCCAAAACCTTTTATTTCAGAAAATATTTTAATTAATCAAAACCCCAAATTTTATTTCTAAATTGTTTTTATGGGGTGTAATAAAACGTGTACATCGCGTTTATTTTTTATTTGTTAATTACACTAGTTTACTGTTTATTAATATTATTATCATGATTATCTTATCAAAATTACACTGAAGGAAAATTGATATCGATCAAATGGCGTTCAAAGCAGGAGCTGCAAATATAGTGTTTTTTTAAAGATGGTGCAAAAAAATCGTATTGTTACACTTTATATGGATTGACATTGGGATACACACCTTATTTAGACAACAAACAACACGATAATTGTCGAAAAAATTTTACCAATTCGGCATTTTGATGTTCTCAAGCTAGAGGCAAGAAATGTTTCACAAAACCTCCCAGAACACCAACTTTGGACCAATGTAAAACTCAAACCACGTACTACTTTGAGCTACGGTAAACGCTGTATTGCCCGCAACCGCTAGTAGAATGTACGTGTCAGATTTCATCAAAATCAAATATCCAAATCTATGGTTTTTGTGTCGTTTTCTGTGGAATTACCCATAACATGATATTTTCCTAAATTTACCTCATTTATTGTTTTTCTTATTATTTCCCTCTGAAGTCCACTGAGCAGCCCGATATTACGAACTAATGAAATATTTTTCATCTTATTTTTTCCAAAAATTCAAAAAAAAATTATATTAAGAATCGGCATCTATACTTAAAGAACAATCTACGAAACCTAAGAGCTCCCATTACAATTCAATTCGGTGAGGATTTTAGCAGGTGTCTTACATCATGGACCGATGAGACCCTCACCCTTAAATCGATTTGAACCATGTCCACTACAGATATTTCTAGTTGAAATCTGAGATATTCTGCCAAATTTTATTGAAATCTGTTAAATTATGTGGTTTCTAGAGCAGAAAAAGTCAAACCGGTAGCGTAATTTGTGTGGGAGCTATATATAAATCTGAATCGATATAGTTGAAATCTAGGGCTTTGTTCCAAATTTGAAGAAAATTGGTTAAATTATGTGATCTCTAAAGCGCAAAAAGTTAAATGGAGAATGCAATTTGTATGGGAGCTATATCTAGTTCTGAACCGATTTCACTCACTTTCACCACAGACGTTTCTAGTTCAAATATAAGGTTTTGTGCCAAATTTGATAAAAATCGGTTAAAATATGTGGTTTCATATCCACAATTGGGACCGAATTTATATTGGGACTATATATAAATCTGAACTGACCTGACCAACTTTCGCCACATATGTTTCTATTTGAAATATAAGTTGTTGTGCCAAATTTGGAGAAAGTCCCTAAGAAATATGTATTATCTAGACCAGACAAAGTCAAACATTTATATATAAATATATATTAATCGGATCCCATCTGTCCCACTTTCACCAATGATGATTTTATCTGAAATATTAGGTGTTGCGTCAAATTTGAAGAATATCGATTTAATTTGTGGATTCTAAAGCAGATTCCAAAAAAGTATATTAAGTAAGCAAATTTTATGTTTTTTCCTTAATATATTAGCCTGTATTTAAAAAAGTAGAGGAAACATTTTGCCCAACAAATACATATTTTCAAAGCGACATTGGTCTATTTTATTATAAAATTAATCGCGTATAATTAATCTGACACACTTCGCAGACTTTTGAAATTTTCACACATTTTTCAGAGAATAAAATAAGCTAAAATACATAAAAAATAAGAAAATTAAAGATGTGTTTTGGAGACCCAAACTCGGTGAAACCTTTCAGATGATACCAATTCCGTTAAAATCCGATGGAGCGATCTAAAGATATGATATCCCAAAACCTTTTATTTCAGAAAATATTTTAATTAATCAAAACCCCAAATTTTATTTCTAAATTGTTTTTATGGGGTGTAATAAAACGTGTACATCGCGTTTATTTTTTATTTGTTAATTACACTAGTTTACTGTTTATTAATATTATTATCATGATTATCTTATCAAAATTACACTGAAGGAAAATTGATATCGATCAAATGGCGTTCAAAGCAGGAGCTGCAAATATAGTGTTTTTTTAAAGATGGTGCAAAAAAATCGTATTGTTACACTTTATATGGATTGACATTGGGATACACACCTTATTTAGACAACAAACAACACGATAATTGTCGAAAAAATTTTACCAATTCGGCATTTTGATGTTCTCAAGCTAGAGGCAAGAAATGTTTCACAAAACCTCCCAGAACACCAACTTTGGACCAATGTAAAACTCAAACCACGTACTACTTTGAGCTACGGTAAACGCTGTATTGCCCGCAACCGCTAGTAGAATGTACGTGTCAGATTTCATCAAAATCAAATATCCAAATCTATGGTTTTTGTGTCGTTTTCTGTGGAATTACCCATAACATGATATTTTCCTAAATTTACCTCATTTATTGTTTTTCTTATTATTTCCCTCTGAAGTCCACTGAGCAGCCCGATATTACGAACTAATGAAATATTTTTCATCTTATTTTTTCCAAAAATTCAAAAAAAAATTATATTAAGAATCGGCATCTATACTTAAAGAACAATCTACGAAACCTAAGAGCTCCCATTACAATTCAATTCGGTGAGGATTTTAGCAGGTGTCTTACATCATGGACCGATGAGACCCTCACCCTTAAATCGATTTGAACCATGTCCACTACAGATATTTCTAGTTGAAATCTGAGATATTCTGCCAAATTTTATTGAAATCTGTTAAATTATGTGGTTTCTAGAGCAGAAAAAGTCAAACCGGTAGCGTAATTTGTGTGGGAGCTATATATAAATCTGAATCGATATAGTTGAAATCTAGGGCTTTGTTCCAAATTTGAAGAAAATTGGTTAAATTATGTGATCTCTAAAGCGCAAAAAGTTAAATGGAGAATGCAATTTGTATGGGAGCTATATCTAGTTCTGAACCGATTTCACTCACTTTCACCACAGACGTTTCTAGTTCAAATATAAGGTTTTGTGCCAAATTTGATAAAAATCGGTTAAAATATGTGGTTTCATATCCACAATTGGGACCGAATTTATATTGGGACTATATATAAATCTGAACTGACCTGACCAACTTTCGCCACATATGTTTCTATTTGAAATATAAGTTGTTGTGCCAAATTTGGAGAAAGTCCCTAAGAAATATGTATTATCTAGACCAGACAAAGTCAAACATTTATATATAAATATATATTAATCGGATCCCATCTGTCCCACTTTCACCAATGATGATTTTATCTGAAATATTAGGTGTTGCGTCAAATTTGAAGAATATCGATTTAATTTGTGGATTCTAAAGCAGAAAAAGTCAAATCGAGAGTGACATTTGTATGGGACATATATAAATCTGAACCGATATGACACATTTTCACCATTGATGTTTTTACCTGAATTATAAGGTATTGTGCTTAAATTGAAGAAAATTTGCTAAAATATGTGGATTCTAAAGCAGCAAAAGTCAAATCAAACCATTTTCACCATATATCTTTCTACTTTAAATAGAAGGTATTTTGCCAAATTTGAAGATAATCGGGTAAATTGTGTTGTTTCTGGAGAGGAAAAAGTCAAATCTGAACCGAGATTTGTATTTTCTTACCACTTTAATTCGTTCTGTAATAAGGCGAATTGTAAATGTTTCAGACACCAAGGAATACTCAAGCATGACCCAACTCTATGTAAACCAATACTGTTAAAATTACCAGCTAAGTAGCTGTAACGATGGCTAATTCGTATGCACTTTCGTTTATCGGCCTGGTTTTAATATATGCTCCATAATAATTGTACTCCCAATGTGATTTATTAGCACAACTTATTGTACAGTTTTGGGTAGTTCCACAAAATTTCGACTCAACATGGATTTCGGCCCTCATCGTGTTAGATAAAATTTGGCACATATAGGGTGTTTTTTATTGGGGTATAGAACTTTAAGTTGGCATCACTTTTTTAACTGGCGGCCATTTTGTCAGCTGTCAAGTGATTAATATTTAGTTTGGTTTGCCATTTCATCATGAACAGGTTGACAAAAGAACAACGCTTGCAAATCGTGCAAATTTATTTCGAAAGTAATGGTTCAGTTCGCGAAGTTCACCGCAAGCTCCGTCCATTTTATGGTCGACATAATCGTCCATCAGAGCAATTAATTCGGTTAACCGCATAATTTCGCGATCTTGTCAATTGGCCACCAAGATCGTGTGATTTGACACCATTGGATTATTTTCTTTGGGGATATGTGAAGTCGCTCGTCTACGCCAACAAACCAGAAACGTTAGGGGACTTGGAAGCCAACATTCGTGGCGTTATTGCCAACATACGGCCCCATATGCTGGCTATATTCGAGCCAGCCGCGGAGGCCACATACCCGAAATCATATTTAAACATTAATGGCATAAAATTATGCTTCCAATAAAGCCAAATTGATGGACATTAAAACGATTTTCTTGTGTTTTATTTCAATTCGAAGTTCCATACCTCAATAAAAAACACCCTTTATATTCAACTAGTGGATGTGGGTAACATACCGTTTACCGAAGCCACTCTAATGAATGAATGAAATAACGCAACAGTTTGGAAAAACATCCGTAATTTCTTAACTTATAACCACCCAACTCTGAATTTTTGATATTTTGTAGCGAATAAAATAAGCTAAAATACAAAACAAAGTAAAGAAAATTAAAGATATGTTTTTCAGGATATTCAAGGATTAAAATTATTTTTAATTTTTGGAGTCCTTGTACAACAATAACATCATATAATGTTTCGACTCCGACTCCTACTTCGGAGTAGACTCCGGATGTTCAATCAATAATATTTAGTGGTACATTTAAAAAAAATTTATAATGTCTATTTTTTAAACAAAACCCATTTTATTTTATAAAACAAACAAAAAAGGTAAATACATTTCTATGTAATACTGTTATTGTAAAATATTTTTTAAATCATTATACTTTTATACTATGGAAACAAAACAAAAAGATATTCTATAACTACTAATAAAATTGATAAAAAACTGTCATAAATATAATTACATTTGCCAACTCCTCTTTCATTGAGGCACGAATATCACTTTTTAAAAGGCTTAGGGCTGAAAATAATCTCTCTACGCTCACTTCAGTAGGTTGCATTGCAACTGCTACTAGTACCACATGACGAATAATTTTTGGGTAATATCCAACTATTTGGTAGAAATTCCTTTTGTATTTTCTGTCAAAAATTTTTATCTCACTTAATTCCCGATAAATGTTTTGTTTTTGTATTTCAACGGGATCATTTCTTAACCTCAATTTGCTCCAAACTATCCAAATACTTTTCGAAGTCGTCAGAAGGAGTTGATTCGTGAGATGTATCGCACAATTGAGAACCATCTGGACTAAAAGTTCATATAATCTTTTACAATATCAGGACCCTGTAAAACCTTTTCGAGATCAATGGCTTGATCCCAATATTTTTCTGCTAATGAGATGTCATTATTGTCCAAATCGTTTAAATAACTTTTTATTTCAATTATTGAGCATTAAATACGTACTTCCCCAACGAGTCTCTTTAAAATTGCATCAATAAATAAATACCACATTAACTTTACTTTTATTTTAAATTTTTTACAATTATAAAACATTCTAATTGTGTTCACATTATTTATTTATTTATTATTTTTTTCAGTCTGGAAATATATTATATACCATTTTTATTCGAGTTGAGTTGATGAGGGTGTGATATAAGATTATGTAACAACAAGTCTTTGGCGTGGGACATAACATCCCATTAAGTGTTCTTGATTTAGGTTCTCGTATGATTCTGAGGAAGATTTGTTGTCATAGGAACTCTTAGACAAAAATTCAGTTCCACAATTCTCAGTCCATATCTTCAATTAATTATGCCCAAAAACCTGAATGTTGTATTGAAAGTAGAGTTTGCATCCCGACAAATCCCGAGAATTCACAAATTTTCTATTTTCCTAATACCGGGAAAATTGTGCGGGAATCCCGCGGGAATTCCTCAGAAACTTTTACCTATTTCTACTCCCATTTTTCTACCATCACTATAAAATTGTAAAAAGTAGCAAAATACTTTAACAAAGATTATTTTTAAATAGATATGTATCAGTTAGGTGATAAAAATCTTCTACCTTAAATATGGTAATTTACCATATGTAATTGATTTGAAGCAAATATAAAAGAATAGAAGGTTATAATGTTAGTTTTGATATTTTTACGAATAAAGTTGGACAAACTGATATCTTAATATTTGGGGTGATATTGAAAATATAAATTTAGTTTCTGAAGCTGAGAATTTAAGAACGTATTTAATGCTTTATTATATTACATTTATTAATATTACATTTATTAATATTACATCTGTCCAATGTGCAATATCTAATAGAAATAGACTGTCTGATGCGTCTATTATTGCATTGTCTATTTTAAAAGTTCCATTTGAACTGGGATATTATCCTGGCTCAAGACCATTCTGCACCTATTAATGCAAATGGTGACATTTATTATTTGTGACAAATGACATGGTGACATTTATTACAACATAGCCCGGGTAAGTAAATGATTCTAACGAACAAATGAGAAGGACAACTCACTTTCCGAATATCTGTAATAAACCTTGAAAAAAGTTTTTTCTTAATAAATTCTTTTTATACCCTCCACCTCCAGGATGGGGGTATATTCACTTTGTCATTCCGTTTGTAACACCTTAAAATATTCATCGGAGACCCCATAAAGTATATATATTCTGGGTCGTGGTAAAATTCTAAGACGATATAGCCATGTCTGTCTGTCTGTCTGTTGAAAGCACGATAGCGGCCGAACGAAATGAGCTAGGAGGTTCAAATTTTTCTTAAATGTGTCTAATGGTTGCAGATCGGTTGGGATTGAAAGTGGGCGAAATCGGCCAAGAGGGAAAAAATTTTCCTCACAAAGACTGAAAATACCCCTAATATTTAGAGTATTTCAACATGTTTTTTGAACATAATAGCTTGTATTTACTTGATATTTGCAATTCGCATTCCCTTTATACATAAAAGGGCACCATAGAGTGATTTTTATTTGTAGGGGTCCGAAAGGGGATAAAAATAGTACCTATCAAACGACAACAGATAGAAACACGAAATTTGGCGTGTACATTCCTCTAATAGAGTGGATACATAATGTACAAGTATTTTTTCTAAATTTGTACTTTTAAGGGGTTAAATGGGGATAGAGGGATAAAAATAGTACCAACCAAACGGCTGTACCTAGAATAATGAAATTCGGTTTATATATTCCTCTGATTGCGTACACACATAAAATAAAGGAAATTTTCGAAATTCGTAATTTTAGGGTGTAAAATGGAAAAAGGATATAAAAATTGTACCAAACAAATGGATGCAGCTAGAAACATGAAATTCGCGGTATACATTCCTCTGAGTGCATAGCCACGTAAAATATTTTTTTCCAAATTCGTACTTTATTTTGTTGCTTTTACGACAAAAAATGGTAGAATCATGAAGGTTTCTTATACTGCGTACGTGAGAGTTAAAGTATTTTCAAAATGTATACTTTTGAATTTAAAATAGATGGAAATACAACCAACCAAAGGACTGCAGCTGAAAAATACACTCTCTATCCCCCAATATTTTGGGTATTTATGATTGCTGCCTTATATTTACTTTATGAATGGAAGTATTATTTCCATTATATATATATATATATATATATATATATATATATATATAGAGTGATTTTTTTGAGGTTAGGATTTTCATGCATTAGTATTTGACAGATCACGTGGGATTTCAGACATGGTGTCAAAGAGAAAGATGCTCAGTATGCTTTGACATTTCATCATGAATAGACTTACTAACGAGCAACGCTTGCAAATCATTGAATTTTATTACCAAAATCAGTGTTCGGTTCGAAATTTTTTATCGACAAATTTTGTTCAGCGATGAGGCTCATTTCTGGTTGAATGGCTACGTAAATAAACAAAATTGCCGCATTTGGAGTGAAGAGCAACCAGAAACCGTTCAAGAACTGCCCATGCATCCCGAAAAATGCACTGTTTGGTGTGGTTTGTACGCTGGTGGAATCATTGGACCGTATTTTTTCAAAGATGCTGTTGGACGCAACGTTACGGTGAATGGCGATCGCTATCGTTCGATGCTAACAAACTTTTTGTTGCCAAAAATGGAAGAACTGAACTTGGTTGACATGTGGTTTCAACAAGATGGCGCTACATGCCACACAGCTCGCGATTCTATGGCCATTTTGAGGGAAAACTTCGGAGAACAATTCATCTCAAGAAATGGACCGGTAAGTTGGCCACCAAGATCATGCGATTTGACGCCTTTAGACTATTTTTTGTGGGGCTACGTCAAGTCTAAAGTCTACAGAAATAAGCCAGCAACTATTCCAGCTTTGGAAGACAACATTTCCGAAGAAATTCGGGCTATTCCGGCCGAAATGCTCGAAAAAGTTGCCCAAAATTGGACTTTCCGAATGGACCACCTAAGACGCAGCCGCGGTCAACATTTAAATGAAATTATCTTCAAAAAGTAAATGTCATGGACCAATCTAACGTTTCAAATAAAGAACCGATGAGATTTTGCAAATTTTATGCGTTTTTTTTTAAAAAAAGTTATCAAGCTCTTAAAAAATCACCCTTTATATATATACATAGTATAAAAATATTGGTAGTCTTGGCTTATTAATTAAATTTCTGATTTTCATACGTCTGAAATTTGTTGCGGACATTCCTCTTGTAGCTCGGGCGAAATGGGACAAAAATGGATAAAATATGGTACCAATAATAAGACAACAGCTAAAATCATGAAATTCGGTGTGTACATCCCTCTACTGGCATAAACACGTAAAATAGGGGTATTTTTCGAAATTCGTACTTTTAAGGGATATAATTAAAAAAGAGGGATAAAAATGGGACCTTCCAAACCGCTGAAGTTGATATCATGAAATTCGGTGTGTATTTGGTGGTCTAACTATGAAGACTCGAAACAAAAAGGTTTTTTTCCAAATTTGTACATTAGGGCGGAGAATGGGGACATTTTTAAAATTTGTACTTTTCTTATCAAAATAATGCAGTCACTTTGTCTGTATCTGAAAATGCTTCTCCCTAATGGCGACTGACAATCGCCTAATATTTTCACAATTACAGCATTGCATTTATTATTGTATATAAAATTCGGCCCGGCCGAATTTAACACCTTCTTACTTGTTTCTTAATCATTTCTTCAAAAACGATTCCAATTTCTATGTAATGTGAAATAAAAAAATACTTTAATAAACATAAAATATTTTTTCTGGAAATTGTAAATTTATAGCAGTTCGGAAATATTTTATTCGAAAAGGGAAAAATAAGTTTTTATATAGCATAAAGTATACTAACGACCAATTGTAATTTCAAAAGATTTTTAGACTTTTTTCCAGAAAGATTCTAAAGTTTATATTTATGCCCAGAAATACCATTGTCAGTATATACATATTCGTACCGAAAAGGATTTTCTCTACACTTGAAAAACACTGTTATTCAAATAAAAAAAAACAATTTTGAAATAAATTTCGTACACTTGATCAACTCTTAGTTTTTGATTATAAATAAAATACGACTCCGTTACAAAAGTACACTAGAAATGTGATGTTTTATTGAAATTAATTATCTTAGTATAAATGATTGAGAAATTAATTAATTATATATAATTATTTAATTAATTTATACAGAATATATACATTATATATTGTAAGTGCAGAATTTGGTTATTTTTATTTTCCATTTCATAATTCCCACACTAAGGAATTTACTAATTAAAGTTTTTAGACAAATTGGAGAACAAGAACAACCCCGTACCGAAAGTGTAAAGAATTTCACTCTAATTGATCTGCAGAACACAGACGATAAACGCTAAATTTCACGAGCTTCACACCTTTGAAATACACATTTCGAAAAATCCCGAGTGTGCATAATATGTACACTCCCATCTTTCTATCAACTGATGTTTAGTTAGGCCAATGTCATCTTTCTAGCAACTGATGTTTGGTCAGGTCGACGTACCCATGTTTATCTCGTTTTGACCCACTTTACCGAATTGCGACCATAACTTACAACTTAAGCTATGGAAATGTGAAATTATTGTTAGTTTTGTTTGTTATAATTCTTTAAAATTTACAGATAGTTGCAATGGAAAGCTTGCAAAAATAATAGTTTATTATGTTCATTCCAATATTTGTCGGCAATACGCCCACAAAATTTTAAACTATATAAACCCAATACGTTTTTACATGGGAATATTTGTTCCTATACACATTTTCATTGCCAAAACAGAAGCTAACCATTGAGGATTTTATAAGAAGAGTTGGGTTCGATTATTCTGGAACTGAATTCCTATGACATTGAATCTTCCTCTGAAACATACAAAAATCGAATATCGTCACCGTAGTAGCATATGTAATTTTTCAAAAAAAAAAAATATTGCTGCATTTCAAATCTAATTTCATGATAAGTTTATCCACCAAATCATTTTTCGATATCTCAATTGGTTCGGATTGTAGCAAAAGTAGCTATCTGATTCAGGTATAAAAACTCTGATCAAAATAGCTATGTGTTCTCCAGCACATAGCAATTTTTTTTTGTGAACAAATTTCAAATGAAACAATTAACATTTGTATTAACTCCCTGAAATTTGGAATGAAACCAAAGGATAATTTTTAACGATTTTACAGTGTTTGGCGACACATTCTAACATGGGCCACTATTTTAGAGTTTTGTACCAAAACGGATCTAGAAAAAGGCTATTCTGAATAATAAAGCTGGGACCTATCACGGCATTCGTTAACGTAAGCGCATCGTAAGAATTGTCGACTTTCATTTTCTAATTGGTGCTTTGCGATTTGAGAATTTTTGCAAATATTTTTTGTATTGGAAATTTTGGAGAGGACATACAAGGGAGCTCAGCTCACAGAGTGATTCAAAAAGGACATTAAATATATCTAAATTATGATATTTTCTCGAAAATACAAAAAATGCACCTGCGTTGTCGGCTTTTTGGAAACCAAAAATGAGAAGTTTGTTTTCAGAATCGAATAACTTATAATTGAAGTAAAACAATAACTCCTATCTTTTAACAATATAGTTTATTTACCATTTTATAAGCAATCTAACTATATCTCATATATTATTTTTTTTGCTCTTAACACTACCGTTAATGGCCTATGCTCCGCAAGGAGTTAAATGGAAAATTATCATGGTGGTGATCAGTGTGCAAAATATATTTGCAATCGGTGCATAATTGTAGTTTTGGCATTAATTTCAAAATTTTCCATGATCAATTGAATAAATCTGATCTGAAATTTGACAGAAAAAATAACTTACAATACCGATTATACTGTGGTGTAGGGTATAAAACATAAGGGTATAAAACTTAAGGACCGTACATTTTTAAATTAATATTACTACACCATTTTCAAGTGTAATTCAAAAGACATCATTTGAAATTCAAAAATTCCATTTGAAATTCAAAAAATATCAATTGAAATTCAAAAATTCCATTTGATTTTCAAAAAATATCAATTGAAATTCAAAAAACATCATTTGAAATTCAAAACTCATCGTTTGAAATTCAAAACTCGTCATTTGTAATTCAAAAGACACCTTGCTTTTGAGAAAGTTTTTTTAAACAACTTCCAGAGAAGTGGATAATATATAAATATCCCGTAACATTTATAAATAAACAATATTAAATTTTAATACTATTAATATTTAATACTATTAAATATTAAATGGTGATAATTTATTTAAAACTAATTTAATATTTACTAGCAGAACACAGCTCTCGATATTTGAGTGCAACTTTTTAAATCTAGATATCTCCTTTAATGTATTTTTGGATCAATATAAAAAATCAACACATAAAACACTTTTATCTTTCAAGTTCCCGCTACTTCGAACGCGCAATGATTTCTCCTTTCCTGTTATTCCTATTCCCATTCGTAAATTTGTAATATATGTGCGATGGACAACCCCTATGTCATTAAATATAACCAATATTTTATTTTTGTTTTGTCAGCATTACCTCAAAATAATTTTAAATTAAATGCTGTTTGGAAGTATCTTCAATAATAGAACATATTTCCGGAGATGTAGGAACATACATTGCACTGTAGTTATAGTCGTTTCTTTGGTACCATTTTCATCATACTCAGAAAATTCTTTCCCATAAAGTAGTGCATTAAGTGTAAAAACTACAACTCTGGATGTTTTCTCAGAATGGTATCTTGTATGCCATTTTAATATAATGATTTGCAACATCCTTTATCACGCCTACTTATCCCGAATTTCATAATTAACGGCGCAACAATGAAGTTGATATCAATTTTATCTATGTTACCCATTCAGACCCAAAAATATGGGTTTATTTTGCGAGTCTTCTGTATTAGAGGTATGTACATACCTAAAATCATTATTTCAGCTTCAAATGTTTGCCTGGTACTATTTTTACGAAGAAAGTACAAATTTTGAAAACTGCATTTTTAGTGTGCGTTCACGCTAAAGATGAAGATAAATTTCAAAATTCTTCTTCTGGAAGCATTTTATCACGACGATGTTACCCTTTTTATCCCTTTTACACCTTAAAAGTACTATTTCCAAAAATCCCTTTAGTTAGCGCGTCAAAACAATTTTTGGGTCTAAACGCCTAATTTCATGTTTCTAGATGTTGTTTGATTTGTCCATTTTTTATAGCCTGTTTGTGGGTGAAATGCCACAAAAAGTATGTACAAATGCCACAAATTCTAGTCAAGCCATTTTTATCATACCTCTACGGTGTAAGAGGAATTTTCACCACAATTTGCAAGATTCATACGAATTAGCCATCATTAAACTAATTTACAATACATTGTATCGCAGAGCGGTTTAAAGTAGTAAGACAGAATATACATTTGTATACCCTCCACCTCCAGGATGGGGGTATACTAACTTTGTCATTCCGTTTGTAACACCTTGAAATATTGACCTGCGACCATATAAAGTATATATATTCTTGATCGTGATAAAATTCTAAGATGATCCGTCCGTCCATCTGTTGAATGCATGTTAAATTTTGCATAAATACGTCTTATAGTCGTAGATCGGTTGGGATTGAAACTGGGCCCAAAGGGAAAATTTTTTCCCTCACAACGACTGAAAAAACCCATAATAACCCCAAATATTCACATAATATGAAATTATTTTTTCCAAATTCGTACTTTTAAGGGATAAAATGGGATAAGAGGGATAAAAATGGTACCAACCAAACGGCTACACCTAGAATAATGAAATTCGGTGTATACATTTTTATTCCTTTGTCCCGCTCACACATTATAATAACAAATTTCGAAAAATCAATTTAAATTTGCGCTTTTGCAGAGGAATTTACATACCAAATTCCATATAGCTGCAATAATTTATTTGGTACCAATTCCTCTGATTGCGAAGACACGTAGAATAAACTGATTTTTCGAAATTCGTACTTTTTGGGGTTAAAATGGAATAGGGGATAAAAATAGTACCAGCCGAATGACCGCAGCTAGAGTCATGGAATTCGTAGTATACATTCCTCTGACTGCGTAGACACGAAAAATATTTTTTTTGGTGCGGTTTATGATCCGGCGGTGTCATTGGACCTTACTTTTTCGAAAATGAGGTTGGATCAACAGTTTCGGTGAATGGATTGCGCTATCGAGAGACGATTAATGATTTTTTATGGTCGGAGTTGGATGGTATTGATCTGGACAACGTTTACTTTCAACAAGACGGCGCTACCTGCCACACAAGCAACGAAACCATTGCTCTTTTACGGGAAAAGTTTCCGGACCGTGTTATCTCGCGAACATTTGATCACAATTGGCCACCGATATCTTGTGATTTAACACCTTGCGACTTCTTCCTTTGGGGCCACGTGATAGATAAGGTCTACGCCAACAGCCCAACGTCGATTCAAGACCTCAAAGATAGAATTCGTGAGGCCATCGAAGACATAGAGCAGCCACTTTGCGATTTGGTTGTGGAAACTTTCATGAAAAGGATAAGCGTGGTCGTGGTGGTTGATGTTGTTTTTCATTATTAACGGCATACTTTCCTCTTTATTATGAAATAAACTTCCATCATTTATCTCAAAAAGTTGCATGTTTCTTTGAATACCAAAGTAACACCTCTTGTTGGAAAACACTGTATTATATTTATTTATAAAATCATTTTTTCAATATTTGTATTTGAATGTTTCTTTGAATACCAAAGTAACACCTCTTGTTGGAAAACCCTGTATTATATTTATTTATAAAATCATTTTTTCAATATTTGTATTTGTTTTGGTTTGCTTATATTAAAAAAAATATATATATTTTCCTGTAATATTACCGCACTTCTACGAAAATCGACAGCCTCTATGAAATGCAATCCATGGTGGAGGGTATATAAAGTTCGGCCCGGCCGAACTTAACGCCTTTTTTACTTGTTTAATCATATTCGTTCCACAAAATACAGTTTTTTGATTTCTGTGTAGGTGAACCGAAAAACGGCAAAACACACTCGCCATAGTTTTCCAGAATAGAATAGCGAAAATGCTATTTTAGCTAATATAAACTTATTTTGAATACTCGTTTAAAGTTTAAACATCCTTTAAGCTTCATTGACTAATGAAAACGAAGGAAAAGTTTTACTTCTGATACCATTCCTCTTCTGTTATATCTAACATACGATGGATGAAATGGGAGAAAGAGACATAGCAAAGTCAAAAGCATAAAAATCCCATAGGTTGCCCTGAATGATCCCTTGCAATAAACAAAAGTTCCGTAATCTTATCCTGTCTTAAACGTATTCGTACATACACATAAATATGATAGTATGCATATGTATGTCTCAATGCAAACTTTATCTTGTTGTTCCCTTGCATAAATTGTGCATATAAACGTATGTAAGGACATGTGTGTGAATGTGAAATTTCTTCTTTATTTATAACAATAACATAAATAAAAATTCCTTCTTCCTCCTTGCATTTTTGCATCCACACGATGTGGTCGTTCTTACCAGCACATGTACACGTTGTACGTGCAGGCACTCGCTCTGAAAGGTTATTCTTGGCAAAGCCCTTCTATAAAGGGTGCTCCAAATCCAAGTATCAAAAATAAACAATAATTATATTTTCCGTATATTACTCGTTTATTCGAAAGGGCAAACATCCACATTATTAATAGAACACGATTTCATTCATGTGGCTCCCTCGTCTGACTTCGTAGCAGCGCATCCAATCAACCCAATTCCCCAAAACCTTGCTGACATTGTGCTTCGAGTAAAATCGTTTTCAATATCGAGATGCTCTAATCCCCAAAAAACGATCATTGAACTGTTGAGATCGATGAAAAACTTGTTCCATCAGTGAGCGGCGTACGACAAGTGCTATCCACTTTCACTGTCACTGACAATTTAACATATGAGTCAAAACGAAACCAATAGATGGACCACCCAGTATGTAAAGGGTGATTTTTTAAAAGCTATAGGAAAGTTTTTCAAAAAAAAACACACATAAAATTCAGAAAAATGCATGAAATCTCTATATGAATCGATAGTACGGTCCATATAATTTGAAGATTATTTCATGCAAATGTTGACCTTGACTGCGCCTCAAATGACCCATCCGCTTAGTCCAATTTTGGCATACTCTTTCCAACATTTCGGCCGGTATCTCACGAATAAATGCTTCAATGTTGTCTTCCAATGCGTCAATTGAAGCGGGCTTGTCTGTATAGACATGAGCTTTAACATAGCCCCACAAAAAATCGTGCGTTAATAGCACGATCTTGGCGGCCAATTGACCGGTCCCGAACGTGAAATAAAATGTTCACCGAACTCGCCTCTCAATAAGTCCATTGTTGCGCTTGCTGTGTGGCATGTGGCACCGTTTTGTTGAAACCGTATGTCATGCAAGTAAAGCTCTTGCATTTTGGGCAAAAAAAAAATGGATATCATCTCACGGTAGCGCTCACCATTCACAGTTACGTAACGATTCGCATCATCTTTGAAGAAGTACGGCCCAATGATGCCACCAGCCCATAAACCGCACCAAACTGTGACCTTTTCTGGATGCATTGGTAGCTCTTACAATGCTTCTGGCTGATATTCACTCCAAAATCGACAATTCTGCCTATTTACGTACCCATTGAGCAAAAAATGAGCTTCGTCGCTGGACACAATTTTTTGGTAAAAAAGTGGATCTTCGGCCAACTTTCCAAGAGCCCATTCACCAAAAATTTTACGTTGCGGTTGGTCGTTCGGCTTCAATTCTTGCACCAGCTATATTTTGAAAGGCATCACACCTAAATCCTTCTGCAAAATTTTCGACGTTGTTGAGTAACAGAGGCCCAATTGCTACGAACGGCGACGAATAGACACTGGCCGATACAGCTGCAATATTTTCTTCAGTTCGCACTCTACGTAAGCATGTTGGTGGTTTAATGTCCAACAATGTAAATTTAGTGCGAAATTTAGTCACAATATTCCGAATAGCCGCTTCAGTGGGTCGATTAAACTGACTATAAAATGGAAGAAGCGCGCGATGAACTTTCTTAACAGAGCACGCATTTTGATAATAAAATTCAATAATTTGCAAGCGTTGTTCGTTTATAATACGATTCATGGTTACATTATAGACCAAACTGAAGATATTTGACAGTGAAACAAAACACGAAACGTGCGTCAGCTGTTTAAACCAGTGTTGCCATAAAGATAATAGCTAAAAAATCACCCTTTATAAGGGGTGTTTTATTTTACCAATGCTTTCATTTTTTATAACTATATTCACAATTGTATTGTATTTACAACTATCCAACCCGACACAAAATTTCCTGTACATATTTCAATTAGTTTGTTTGCGATCGTTGTGTGCAATTTTGAAAAGCTATTTAAAATGTTTAAACAAAATTGAAGAATTCTGTCTGCAATACACCACTAATATGAATAATGTTTAGGAACACCCTTCGCATGAGTTTGTACTGTAAAAAATCGAAGGGAAATTTAACGCAGAAGGTCGAAATATCAACGGCGATATTGTTTTTAATATAATTGTGCAGATTCATCGTTCTGTTACTCGAAACGCGTGGTCGTCCTTAAATTGAATGTCGTGACTAGGATATCAAATTATTCCAACTCTTAAGATATTCGATTAATCGCTTAATCGAAAACAACGAATTTCCAATAAATAGATTATATAGTTAAAACATAATTAATAGATTTTGACCGCCTTCGGCCTTCGACAAAAAGGGTCGATAAATAAATAAATATCAATTCAGTATTGTTTGTTTTGCCTTTTTCTAATGATGCTGTTGAAACCAGTTCTATTTATATAGAGGTTATTATTATAGAGGTTGTGAGGAATAGAGCTTTGTTCGATTAAGTATTTAGTTTTATATTCCATAATATTAGCTTACTGGAAATAAGATCTTTACATGTTTACGAATTTTACCGCATTGTTCTTGTAAAAACAGTAATGGATATTTAAAAACAAGTAAGGAAAGGGTAAAGTCGGGCGGATTTGAAGAAATTCGGTGAAAATCCGTGGTTTCTGGTGCAGAAAATCAAGCCGAGAGCGAAATTTGTATTGGGCTATATATAAATCTGAACCGATCTGACTCTTTTTCATCATGGGTGTTTCTAATTGAAATATAAGATATTTTGCAAGATTTGGAGAAGATCTGTTCCAAAATGTTGCTTCTAGAGCGAAAAATGTCAAATCGGGAGTGAAATTTGTGTGGGAGCTATATATAAATCTGAACCGATCTGGCCCGTATTCACCGTGGGTATTTCTAGTGGAAATATAAGATATTTTGCCAACATTGAAGAAGATCTGTTAAAATATGTGGTTTCTAGAGTTAAAAGAGTCAAATCGGGAGTGGAATTCGTAAGGGGGCTATATCTAAATCTGTACCGATTTTTTTCATATTAAATACCGTTCGTCCTTATCCCGAAAAACTTCGTTGTGTAAAGTTTCATTTGGTTCTACCGACAATTGCGAGCTGTATCGTTATTACAAGAATAAATGGGCAGACAGACAGACGGACATTGTTAAATCGATTCAGAAGTGATTCTAAGTCGATCGGTAATTAACTGGTAATTAACAATGGGTCTATCTCGCTTCCTTTTGGGTGTTACAAACAAATGCACAAATATTTACATAACATTCTCGTTGAGTGTATAAAAATAATACGTAATGGAAAATAATATACAATTGCAAATCATAAGAGGTCATGGGATGTTGTGTATCTGCGTATCCCTTAACCTAATATCAAATAAAGGGTGATTTTTTAAAAGCTATAGGAAAGTTTTTCAAAAAAACAAACACATAAAATTCAGAAAAATGCATGAAATCTTTATTTGAATCGATAGTACGGTACATATAATTTAATGTTTGAAGATTATTTCATGCAAATGTTGACCTTGACTGCGCCTCAAATGGTCCATCCACTTAATCCAATTTTGGCATTTCCACGTTTTTGAGTAACAGAGGCCCAATTGCTGCGAACGGCGACGAATAGATAATTGATGGTCATCATTAACACTGGCCGATACGTAAGCGTGTTGGTGGTTTAATGTCCAACAATGTAAATTTGGTACAAAATTTGGTCACAATAGCCCGAATAGCCGCTTCAGTGGGTCGATTAAACTGACCATAAAATGGAAGCGCGCGATGAACTTTATTAACAGAGCACACATTTTGATAATAAAATTCAATAATTTGCAAGGGTTGTTCGTTTGCAAGACGTTTGGTTGATTTATAGACCAAACTGAAGATTTTTGACAGTGAAACAAAACACAAAACGTGTGTCAGCTGTTTAAACCCGTGTTGTCAAGAAGATAATAGCTAAAAAATCACCCTTTATATATACATATTTTAAAGAACTATAATTGTTCAAAGGTAAGGATCGGAAACAATTAAGGAAAAGCTAAAGTCGGGTGGGGCCGACTCTATGATAAACTCCACTTTCAATCCGAATACAATTTAATTCGGTGAAAAAGTGAAAACGGGAAGGATTTTTGTATCCTGTAAATGTACGTGTTTGACAAAAAATGTTAAATCGGAAAGGACATTTGTATGGGGGTATATTGAAACATGGACCGAATAGGTGAAATATAATATCTATAGTTTGGCCAAACTCGGTTAAACATTTGGAAGCAGCATTTGTATGAGGGCTATATCTAAATATGCATAGGTATTTCTAGTTGGATTATAAGATGTTGTGCCAAATTTAAAGAAAATCGGGTACAATATGTGTTTTCTAGAGTGGCAAAAGTCAAATCGGGAGCGACATTTGTATGGGGCTATATCTAAATCTGAACCGATCTTACCAACTTTCTCCACAGGTGTTTCTAATTGGATTATAAGATGTTCTGACAAATTTAAAGAAAATCGGGTACAATATGTGTTTTCTAGAGCGGCAAAAGGCAAATCGGGAGCAACATTTGTATGGGGGCTATATCTAAAGCTGAACCAACCTAGCCCGCTATCGCCACAGGTGTTTCTAGTTAGATAATAAGGTGTTAAGCCTAATTTGAAGAAAATCGGGTACAATATGTGGTTTCTAGAGCGACAAAGGACTAATTGGGACCGACATTTTACAGACTGTTTTAAAAAATAGTGATGCTTCAAGAGTAATCAAAAGGTGAAAATGAGGCAGCAATCTACAAAAATATGTCCTAAATATCTGTCGATATTAGGTAGAAAATATTCCTCAGGCCCGATTTTCTTGATTCCAACTACAGACCAAGTGTATATGCCATTTTGATAAGAAAAGTACTAATTTTGAAGATCTATTACGTTTCGCTTCCACATTGGAATGTACACACATAATTTCATGATTCTATCTACAACCGTTTGCGTGGTACCATTTTTATTCTTTTTTCATTTTGACCCTAAAGGTCCTCTTTTTTCCGCGTCTACTCAGTCAGACGAATTTAACGATTCTAGCTACAGCCGCATGATTGGTGCCAAATTTAATCGCGTTTAGATGCTTAACGTACGAATATCGAAAGATCTCTTTATTTTTCGCGTCTACGCAGTCAGATCAAATTTCACTATTTTAGCTGTTGCCGTTAGGTTGTTACCATTTGTATCCCCATTTTCCACCAAAAAGTACAAATTAAGAAAAAATGTTCACGTTTCGCGTTTATGCAGTCAGATGAATGTATACACCGAATTTCATATAAAGCAGAAATTTTCAAAATTACTTAAATAATCTAAATATTAGGATATATATATGTTACGATATTTTCAGTCCTTGCTAGGCATATCTTTCCTCTGGGGTGATTTTGCCGACTTTCAATTACAACCGATCTACAACAATAAGACACATATGGAAAATTTGAACCTCCTTGTTCATTTCGTTCGGTGTCGTAGTAGCAACAACAAGGTCCGATGTTCTACCCTCGGTAGCGACGGACTTTTTAAAACAGAAATGAAAACTAGTGAAAAAGTCGGTCCTTTGCAACACTTTAAAACAACTTCTACGACAACTCCATGCTAAATTCATTGGTGAAGATCCTAATTTTCATTACTTCCGAATCACAAGATGAACATCTTTTTCACTTCATTGGGTGCACTATTTTTGCTGGGTTAGAATAGCGAAATTCAACGTGTTCATTGCTCTGCACACTTGTCCCAAATCCATTTTTATGACATAAAGTCGACACATATCATACTTAAAAAACAAGTAAGTAACGGCTAAAGTCGGGCGGGGCCCTACACCACTAACTGCGTATGTACCTCGCTTTGATCTTTGATTATTTCATGGGAGCAATTTTATGTAGTTCATACAAATTATATGAATATAATTTATATGCTATAAATTCATCTTTAGTCAAATTTAACGAATATGGTAAATAATATGGTAATTGATCCAATTGTACGACAGACAAATACAAATTATACAGTAGTTAACCAAAGTCATACCAAAGTATGGACATATGGGCATCACCCAAACAATTCTCATTGCAGTTCAGTTCGGTAAAAAATTGAAATCGCGAAGGATTTTTGCATCCTGTAAATGTATGTGTATGACAAAAAATTTTAAATCGGAAAGGACATCTGTATGGGGGTATATTGAAACCAGGAACGATGTGACCCGCTTTCACCATGTCTGTTTATTGGTGAAATATAATATGTAAAATTTGGCCAAAATTGGTTAAACATTCGGGAGCAACATTTGTATGAGGGCTATATCTAAATCTGAACCGATTTTACCCACTTTTACCATAGGTTTTTTAGTTGGATTATAAGATGTTGTGTCAATTTTAAAGAAAAACGGGTACAATATATGGATTTTAGAGCGGAAAAAGTCAAATCGGGAGCGATGTTTGTATGGGGGCTATATCTAAATCTGAACCGATCTTACCCACTTTCAGCACAGGTGTTTCAAGTTCAATTATAAAATCTTGTGCAATTTTAAAGAAAATCGGGTACAATATGTGGTTTCTAAAGCGGAAAAAGTGAAATAGGGAGCGACATTTGTATGCGGGCTATATCTAAATCTGAACCGATCTTACCCAATTTTTGCACACGTGTTTCTAGTTGGATTGTAAGATGTTCTGCAAAATGTAAAGAAAATCGGGTACAATATGTCTTTTCTAGAGCGGAAAATGTCAAATCGGGAGCGACATTTGTATGGGGGCTATATCTAAATCTGAACCGATCTTACCCAATTTTTGCATACGTGTTTCTAGTTGGATTATAAGATGTTGTGCTAATTTTAAAGAAAATCGGGTACAATATGTGGTTTCTAAAGTGAAATACATTTGTATGGGGGCTATATCTAAATCTGAACCGATCTTACCCACTTTCAGCACAGGTGTTTCAAGTTCAATTATAAAATCTTGTGCAATTTTAAAGAAAATCGGGTACAATATGTGGTTTCTAAAGCGGAAAAAGTGAAATAGGGAGCGACATTTGTATGCGGGCTATATCTAAATCTGAACCGATCTTACCCAATTTTTGCACACGTGTTTCTAGTTGGATTGTAAGATGTTCTGCAAAATGTAAAGAAAATCGGGTACAATATGTCTTTTCTAGAGCGGAAAATGTCAAATCGGGAGCGACATTTGTATGGGGGCTATATCTAAATCTGAACCGATCTTACCCAATTTTTGCATACGTGTTTCTAGTTGGATTATAAGATGTTGTGCTAATTTTAAAGAAAATCGGGTACAATATGTGGTTTCTAAAGTGAAATACATTTGTATGGGGGCTATATCTAAATCTGAACCGATTTACTCCAAATTCAATACCGATGGTAATTGGCCAGAAAAAATAACTTCTGCCAAGTTTCATGACAATCGGACAACAATTGCGACCTGTAGAGTGCGAACAAGCTTAGATGGACAGCAGACGGACAGACTGACATCGTTAAATCGACTCTGCTGGTGATTCTAAGCCGATCGGTATACTTAAAGGTGGGTCTAGCTCGATTATTTCTTGGTTTTACAAACATTTGGCGCGAAACTAACTTATAATACCCTAGACCACGAAGTGGTGTAGGGTATAAAAATAAAATTGGGCCGATCGGACCATGCCTCTATTACCTCCCATATAAACTCAATATATAACCAAAATAATTATCACCCTGTATTAGTACAGGGTGACCAAAAGCAAAATTTTATGAAAGCTTAAAAGAATGAAACTTATTTCGCTCTGACGAAAAATGTTTTTCTGAACATTATTACAAAAGCAAAATATAGCATACAAATATTCTACTTGACACTGCAATTTAAATAATTATTTCAGGAAATAATATAAAATGTATACATGTGTATAGAAAGTACACAAATCTGATTCAGAGATATGATTAAATATGTGTACTATGGCTATCGAAAATTGTGCTAAAATAAAGTGGCATTTGCAGGAGTTTGTCGAAAAATGCTGGCGAGATATTAATTCCACCATAAACTACACACTCAGACGAACATTTTCACATTTGCACTTTGAGTCAAGTTGAGTCCTACATATAACTTTTGGTCCACGACATTTATATGTTATGCCCACTACAAAACCCAAAATTACAAACTGACAAGACTACAGTAATACAAAATGTTAAATATAATTTTTCAACTACTTACGCCAGCCTTCAATTTCAATAATATAGTCACTTCATCATATTTTTTGTACGCCTCAATTTTAAGTATTTTGTATAACAGCTTTAGACCCGAATTAATCCCACTTGTTTTAACGGCAAAATTTAAATGCCTCTCATGCCTGCGGTGTTGCCGCCTTGTTTTCTCCAATACATTTTCTTGATAGCTTGGAGTGTTGCCATTAAGAAAATATATACACATTTAACAATTTCTAATTTAAATTTTTTGAATTTCTGCCAAAAAATATGGATGTATGTGTGCTGTGACTACGTAGACACTAAAAATAAAGATATCATTTGATATTCGCTCATTTAGGATCAAAATGAAATAACATTGTTTTATTATTTACTCTCGTTTTTAGGGTCAAAATTAAAATAGGAATAAACTGATACTAAGCAAACAGCTGTAGTTAGAATCATAATCGATCCTCAGTATCAGTACTTTTCGTATCAAAATGAACAAAAAATAACAGACATTTGGTCTGTAGTTGGAATCAGGAAATTGCATCTGTAGGAAATCGAATCTGAGGGAATGAATGAATAATGAAGCACCACTATTTAAAACAGTGAACATAAATATGCCTTATAGTTTGAAATAGTTAATAAATATCGTAATCTGCTTAAGAAATATCACAATTTTCGAAAGCATCTAATCGGCCGATAATGCACTCCGTGGCCGCCTTTTCACTTGTTAAATGATAAAAATGTGTTAGTTTTCCATTATATTTGTAGCCATAAGAAAAATACTTTGTATTTTATGATTTGTCTAAGTTGGAAATTTACAGTGTTTCTAGAAATAGATACACTAATTTATATTAAACTACTAGCTGGTAGCTGAATGAGCTGTTCGACCTTTTTCAACAACTTAGCTGCAATTTCAGATGAAGGCTGTAAAATTAAATTCTGGGAGAGAATCGTAGACAAAATCTACATGATCAAAATAGTCTTATGGTTCCAACGTGATCGTCCAGAGGTTAATCGCTACAATTCCATCGTTCGAAAGTTTCATGAGTGCCGCACGTTAATTGCCGATTTAACAGCAGAGTGTACTCAAACTGTCTTCATCTTCGAAAAATAATTTGGTATTAAATGCAAAAAATAATTTGGTATTAAATGAAGATTCTGAGACGATGAGATGGTCTGCGGTTGTCAACATAATTTTCTCTAGAAACAGAATCTTCCAATTCAATGTTTTTCGAAGGCATATATACCATGTTCGCTCAACGACACACGATTTGCGGCAACTTATGGGAACACGAATGGAAAAAATCTAAATAATATCAACATTCGTAATATCAACAGAATTAAATTTGATAAAAAATTATTGTTTATTACATTAACAAGAATTCAGTCGTTTGAAACAAATACTATCGTTTAAATCAAATATATTTAATAACATTTTATTAATTAATTTAAGAAGGAGTATTAACATGTATGTAGCAATGTATTAACATAAATAATAATACAATATGTCATAAGAAATATAAAAATGCCAGAATTTAATAAATAATAATTAAATATTAACCCTCGCCGAAAATCTTCTTTTATTAAAAAACTTATCGTAGCGTTGCATAAATTTATAAACATTTGGATAAATATTTGTATCAACATTTTCTCTCAGCATGTTGCAGTTGATTGGCTTATTACAATGCCTTGAAGACATTTTTTGCACAATAGTTTCCGCTATCAGCGATTCCTTAAGTCGACGATTACCAAATTTAATTTTTGTGTGGCTTGTTTTTCCCTTGTAGCCCTTCATTTCATTTGCACCATCATAGACTTATTTTTTTTTCTAAAAATTCAAAAAAGTATGTAAATGATCGGCATTTCTAGAACGATCTACGAAACTTAAGAATCGTTCTTCTACTTCAGATCTGATTGATAATCTTCTTTAAGGCACCTAGCCTCGCCCACCACAAAGAGAAAAACCAACACGATCCATGAGGCAGAAATTTATCCTTCCATCACTCAAATCCTGAAAACACAAACATTTGCTACTCTACGGTCGCATAACTGCGATAACGCTTTTCCCACTGTAGCACTGTAGTCTGGCCATATACTTCATATCAGAGTTACAAGCCGAACCATAATTATCGGCGGCGGCGGCTTTCGGCTGATTTGCCGGCTCGTTCTGTCATTCGATTACCCCTATTTATTTGACAATTTTGGGAAAACGTAAGGAACAATTTTCTTTTATTTTTTCCCAAGTAGTTCAATATTCCTTGATATTAGCCAATGTTCCAATAATTTAATGTTGTTATTAGTGTATCCAATTATTCGGACTTTTATGTTATTCGACTTATCGTTTATTTGAAAACAAAAAAATTCCAATTAATCGAATAATGAAGTCGATAGTTATTCGATTAACTGATTAATCGAACAATTGTCCACTTAAATAAAATATAATTAATGAGAGTTATATCGACAAGACACGCCTGTTTACGGGTAGTTCCACTATATTTTGAACAATTATTACGTATCTGATTTTAGTTAAAAATTGTAATATCAAATTAGAAATTCATTAGAAGTTGACAACAATCTTAATATCATATCAAAATAAAGAACCTTCCCTTAAATGAGCACAATATCAGAAGTTATCCATTGATATTTTTCGAATATGGATCATATGATTTATAACAGAACTGACTTTATTATCGCGGTGTTAACCTCAATTTTTCTATGAATTTACTATTCTATGATATTACTATTCTTTAAATTTTAAATAATTCCTACTTTTAATATCTGTGGAGCAGACAAATCAAAAATCGAAAAAATTGTGGTTTTATATTTGGTGTTTCATAGGTTTTTACCCAAATGGAGCAAACTGGCTATTCAAGATCAATTTATCATACAAAGCATACGATGATTTCATTAGTTTTTAAGGCAAAACTTATAATATCGATTAATCGATTATTAATTTATTCCAATTATTCGTTATTCGAAAATCATGATTTTTTTATTATTCGAACAAATATTTGACAAAAATTATTCGTTTAATCGCGGTTGGACACCCTAATTGTTATCCCATAGAATAATTTTTTGGAGTGGGAATTCATTCCCAAAACTGTAATATGGATGAATTTAATAAATATTTTTGTAATTACAGCTTTTCATGTGAGGCTTGAATATCATAATCCTTCCCAAGAATAATAATAATCTACCTACTTTGACACACTAAAGAAGCACAATAGAGGAGCTGTTGTTCATTGTTATTTATAGGAACACATGGCCACACGTACTGGAATTGACTTTTATAAATGCGACTTTCAAATCAAAATACAATCATTCAATTTTCTATAGTCGTTATCATATAGTGGGATACCAAATTCAAAGAAAGATCAATATATTTCACAGCAGTACGTTGTCTAAGTCGACATTTATATTTTCTTTTGTAATTTCAAGTGGGTTGTCTGTTTTACTAGTAAGATTTGACTCAGAACTCCGTCAAATCTCGGCGGCGTGGTTGAAGTCGATATGAATCGATGAAATCGGCGGCGTGGTTAAGTCGATTTGAGCCGATGAAATCGGCGGCGGCGCGGCTCGTGCGGAAACATGCGGCGGCGGCGGCTTTTCGACTTAAAATCGGTCGGCTTGTATATTTGCTTCATATTTTTCTGAAATCGATCTGTTTTGCCCTTCATTACAATAAATCTTTGTATGGACACCCCTAATATTGGCATTAATAAATTTAAAAAATTCTTACTGAAATTCCTGGTGGGATAACCACCACCACAGTACTATTGTACTATTAGACCACACCAGCCACCCCATTCCTACGCCTATGCTTGTCCCCTAAATTGTTATGAAAAATCGTCAATTATCCCCAAAATATAAAAAAGTTGTTTTATTTCAAAGAATTCGACCAAAACAAAAACAAATTTTGACAACGATGGAATATTTTGATCATTTTTCCCCCCAAAATATCGATCTGTTTTGCCCTTCATTACAATAAATATTTGTATGGACACCCCTAATATTGGCATTAATAAATTTAAAAAATTCTTACTGAAATTCCTGGTGGGCTAACCACCACCACAGTACTATTGTACTATTAGACCACACCAGCCACCCCATTCCTACGCCTATGCTTGTCCCCTAAATTGTTATGAAAAATCGTCAATTATCCCCAAAATATACAAAAGTTGTTTTATTTCAAAGAATTCGACCAAAACAAAAACAAATTTTGACAACGATGGAATATTTTGATCATTTTTCCCCCCAAAATAGTCATGAAAATCCCCATCATAAAAATGTTGTTATATTTTAAAGAATTCGGACAAATCAATAACAATTTTTGATTGATTTGTTAAATCGTCAACAATCTGGATATATTTTGATCATCCTACGTGCTTGTACACAACACATTATTAACAAGTAAAAAGGAATTAGTTCGGCCGGCCCGAATCTTATATACCCAGCACCACGGAGTGCACTCCATAGTACTACCGATAGATTAGATGCTGTCGACTTTACACAAAAGTTGAGTAACATATTTTGATATTTTTAATGCGCATTACTATAACTGTTTAATATTTCGAACTATAAGGCATACTTATGCGCACTGATTCGAGTAAATTTCATTGCTTCATTATTATAATATTAATAGTCCACATCTGTATAAACATAAAACGACAAGAGTAATCAAAAAGTGAATCTTCAAAAATATGCCAGTTGTTATTAGGTAGAACAATTTACGTTAGGGCCGATTTTTCCCATTTTCAATTTCTTGATTCCAGCTACAGCCCAAATGTCAATTTTGATGGAAAAAGTACTAATATTGAAGATCCAAAATGTTCCGTATTCACAGTAGATTGTACATACCAAATTTCGTGATTTTAGCTTTTTCATTTTGACCATAAAAAGGTTTTGGAAAAAATCTTCTTATATTCAGCATCTACGCAGTCAGACGAATGCCAAGTTTATTCCGATTTAGAATCTGAAGTCACGAATATCTAAACATCTCTTTACTTTTCGCGTTTATGCAGTCAGAGCAATGTACATACCGAATTTCACTATTTTAGCAGCAGTCGTTTGGGTGGTACCATCTTTGTCCCCATTCACCCCGTTTTCCGCCTAGAAGTACAAATTTCGAAAAATGCCTTTATGTTTTGCGTCTATACAGTCAGATGAATGTATACACTGAATTTCATGTTTTCAACTTCAACTGTATATTCTGTATACCTAAAAAGTGCGACTTTTGAAAAATCCTTCTTCTATGTCTACGCAATTAGAGGGATGTCCACACCGAATTTCATGTTTCTAACTGTTGTCTTATCAATGGTACCATTTTTATCCATTTTTTGTTCCAAAAGTACGAACTTTGAAAAATCCCTCTATTTGACGTAGCAGCAGAAATTTAGAAAAAAATGTTTAAATAATCTAAATATTAGGGGGTATTTTCAGTCCTTATTAGGGTAAATTATTTCTCTCAGGGTCGATTTCGCCCTCTGACGAATATTTCAAGGTGTTACAAACAACAAAGTGACAAAATGAATATACCCCAACCTGGAGGTGGAGGGTATACAAATTGCAGTAATTCCTTTCTAGACAATGAAACAGTGGTCTACTGTTGCAATTGATGCATATGTATTTTCATACCCTCCACCTCCAGGATAGGGGTATACTAACTTTGTCATTCCGTTTGTAACACCTTGAAATATCGACCGGAGACCATATAAAGTATATATACTCTTGATCGTCATAAAATTCTAAGACGATCTATCCATGTCCGTCTGTTGAAAGCACGCTAGCATCTAAACAAAAGGAGCTAGGACGTCAAATTTTTACATAAATGCGTCTTAAAGTCGTAGATCGGTTGGGATTGAAACTGGGCGAAACCGGACCAAAGGAAAATAATATTCCGTAATATTTTAGAGTATTTAAGCACATTTTTTTCAATACGTCTGCTTGTACTTGCTTGATATGATTCCCCCTATAACAAAAACGTGCACCACAAAGTGATTTTTATTCGTAGGAGGTGAAATAGGGCAAAAAGGGATACAAATGGTACATATCAACCGACAATAGCTAGAAACACGAAATTCGGTGAGTACGTTCCTTTAGTTGAGTAGATAAATAATTTAAAGGTATTTTATCCAAATTCGTACTTTTAAGGGGTAAAATGGGAATAGAGGGATAAAAATGGTACCAGCCTAACGGCTGCACTTAGAATAATGAAATTCGGTGTGTACATTTCTCTTATTGTGTTGGCTCGTAAAACAAAGGGAATTTAGGAAATTCGTACTTTTTGGGGTTAAAATGGAAAAAAGTGATAAAATAGTACCAACCAAATGACCGCAGCTAGAGTAATGAAATTCGGAGTATATATTCCTCCGGCTGCGTAGACACGAAAAACAGAAGGTTCTTTCCAAATTCGTACTTTCAAGGGATACAATGGGTACAGGGGATAAAAATAGTATCAACTAAACGACTACAGCTAAAATGATGAAATTCGGTGATTACATCCGTCTAATTGCGTAGACACATAAAATAAAGAGATTTTAGTCGTACTCTTAAGGTTGCAAACTAGGAAAATGGGGATAAAAATGGTACCAACCAAATGGCCACATCTAGAATCACGGAATTGGGTGTATAAATTCCTCTGACTGCATAGACACGTAAAATAAAAAGATTTTTCCAACTTCGTACTTTTACGGTAAAAATTGGTTGAATCATGTAGTTAGGTTATTTTACACTATGTACGTGAAATAATAGATTTTCAAAAATTTTACTTTTGGAATTAAAATGGAATGGAAATACAATCAACAGTAGCACCCACTATCTACCAATATTTATGGTAATTACGCTTTTTTGAAAATATAAATATAAAGTCAGGCGGGGCCGACTATATAATACCCTACACCACTCCCTGTGTATGTACCTATGTATGTACTTTGATTACTAAACCCAGGTATTTTATGGGAGCGTAAAATTTGATGAAGATCCGATGTAAGATGTAGTTTCTATAGCTGTGATAGATCAGAATGGGCCCCATTTGGGTTATACCAAAGTATGGACATATGGGCATCTCACAAACAAGTAAGGAAGGGCTAAAGACGGACGGACTTTCTATCTCATTACAATTCAATTCGGTAAAGAAGTGAAATCGGGAATGATTTCTGCATTCTGAAAATGTATGTGTTTGACAAAAAATTTTAAATCGGAAAGGACATTTGTATGGGGGTATATTGAACCCTGGAACGATGTGACCTGCTTTCACCATGTATGTTTATTGGTGAAATATAATGTGTAAAGTTTGACCAAAATAGGTTAAACATTCGGGAGCGACATTTGTATGAGGGCAATATCTAAATCTGAACCGATCTTACCCACTTTCACCATAAGTGTTTAGTTGTATTATAAGATGTTGTGCCAATTTTAAAGAAAAACGGGTACAATATGTGGATTTTAGAGCGGAAAAAGTCAAATCGGGAGCTACATTTGTATGTGGGCTATATCTAAATCTGAACCGGTCATACCCACTTTCAGCATAGGTGTTTTTAGTTCCATTATAAAATGTTGTGCCAGATTTAAAGAAAATCGGGTACAAGATGTGTTTTCTAGAGCCGAAAATGTTAAATCGGGAGCGACATTTGTATGGGGGCTATATCTAAATCTGAACCGATCTTACCCACTTTCAGCACAGGTGTTTCAAGTTCAATTATAAAATCTTATGTCAATTTTAAAGAATATCGGGTACAATATGTGGTTTCTAAAGCGGAAGTGAAATTGGGAGCGACATTTGTATGGGGGCTATATCTAAATACATTTACATCGTTAAAATTTGGTTTATATCCAATCAGTGTACAGTGCAGTCCAATGCTGTCATTTGTTCTTTATGGTCAGATTTGTGTGATGAAAGTCTAGTTGATAATTTTGTCTTCGCTGTACCGACATATACTTATTGGCATATGTCAGACTCCATTGCACGTTATTTCATTTACTAAATTAGATATATCTTCGAACTATTCCTTGTGCGAAAATCATGATTTTTAATTTTTCTAAAAGAAAGAAATTTTTGAAGTAATAAAATTTACTTGTTGGATGCTCTCGCGAAACTATCGAATAAATGTAAAAATTAACAAGATATTTGGACATCATCAAATTTCCACATATTCCACAGTTCAAAACTAATACAGTGACGTAAATTGTGAACTTCATTTTAAACAAGTAAGGAAAGGCTAAAGTCAGGCGGGGCCGACTATATAATACCCTACACCACTCCCTGTGTATGTACCTATGTATGTACTTTGATTACTAAACCCAGGTATTTTATGGGAGCGTAAAATTTGATGAAGATCCGATGTAAGATGTAGTTTCTATAGCTGTGATAGATCAGAATGGGCCCCATTTGGGTTATACCAAAGTATGGACATATGGGCATCTCAAAAACAAGTAAGGAAGGGCTAAAGACGGACGGACTTCTATATCATTACAATTCAATTCGGTAAAGAAGTGAAATCGGGAAGGATTTCTGCATTCTGTAAATGTATGTGTTTGACAAAAAATTTTAAATCGGAAAGGACATTTGTATGGGGGTATATTGAACCCTGGAACGATGGTGAAATATAATGTGTAAAGTTTGACCAAAATAGGTTAAACATTCGGGAGCGACATTTGTATGAGGGCAATATCTAAATCTGAACCGATCTTACCCACTTTCACCATAGGTGTTTTAGTTGTATTATAAGATGTGCCAATTTTAAAGAAAAACGGGTACAATATGTGGATTTTAGAGCGGAAAAAGTCAAATCGGGAGCGACATTTGTATGTGGGCTATACCTAAATATGAACCGGTCATACCCACTTTCAGCATAAGTGTTTTTAGTTCCATTATAAAATGTTGTGCCAATTTTAAAGAACATCGGGTACAATATGTGGTTTCTAAAGCGGAAAAAGTGAAATCCGGAGCGACATTTGTATGGGGGCTATATCTAAATCGGAACTGATCTTACCCACTTTTTGCATACGTGTTTCTAGTTGGATTGTAAGATGTTCTGCAAAATTTAAAGACAATCGGGTACATTATGACTTTTCTAGAGCGGAAAATGTCAAATCGGGAGCGACATTTGTATGGGGGCTATATCTAACTCTGAACTGATCTTACCCAATTTTTGCATACGTGTTTCTAGTTGGATTATAAGATGTTCTGCAAAATCTAAAGAAAATCGGGTACAATATGTCGTTTCTATAGCGGAAAATGTCAAATCGGGAGCGAAATTTGTATGGGGGCTTTATCTAAATCTCAACCGATCTTACCCAATTTTTGCATACGTGTTTCTAGTTGGATTATAAGATGTTCTGCCAAATTTAAAGAAAATCGGGTACAATATGTAGTTTCTATAGCGGAAAATGTCAAATCGGGAGCGACATTTGTATGGGGGCTATATCTAAATCTGAACCGATCTAACCCAATTTTTGCATAGGTGTTTCTAGTTGGATTATAAGATGTTCTGCAAAATCTAAAGAAAATCGGGTACAATATTTCTTTTCTAGAGCGGAAAATGTCAAATCGGGAGCGACATTTGTATGGGTGCTATATCTAAATCTGAACCGATCTTACCCAATTTTTGCATACGTGTTTCTAGTTGTATTATAAGATGTTCTGCAAAATGTAAAGAAAATCGGGTACAATATGTCTTTTCTAGAGCGGAAAATGTCAAAACGGGAGCGACATTTGTATGGGGGCTATATCTAAATCTGAACCGATCTTACCCAATTTTTGCATACGTGTTTCTAGTTCGATTGTGAGATTTTCTGTAAAATTTAAAGAAAATCGGGTACAATATGTCGTTTCTATAGCGGAAAATGTCAAATCGGGAGCGACATTTGTATGGGGGCTATATTTAAATCTCAACCGATCTTACCCAATTTTTGCATACGTCTTTCTAGTTGGATTATAAGATGTTCTGCCAAATTTAAAGAAAATCGGGTACAATATGTAGTTTCTATAGCGGAAAATGTCAAATCGGGAGCGACATTTGTATGGGGGCTATATCTAAATCGGAACCGTTCTTACCCAATTTTTGCATAGGTGTTTCTAGTTGGATTATAGGTGTTTCTAGTTGGATAAATGTAAAGAAAATCGGTTACAATATGTCGTTTCTAAAGCGGAAAATGTCAAATCGGGAGCGACATTTGTATGGGGGCTATATCTAAATCTGAACCGATCTTACCCAATTTTTGCATAGGTGTTTCTAGTTGGATTATAAGATGTTGTGCCAATTTTAAAGAAAATCGGGTACAATATGTGGTTTCTAAAGGGGAAAAAATGAAATAGGGAGCGACATTTGTATGGGGGCTATATCTAAATCTGAACCGATTTCCTCAAATTCAATACCGATGGTCCTTGGCCAAAAGAATAACTTCTGCCAAGTTTCATGACAATCGGGCAACAATTGCGACCTGTAGAGTGCGAACAAGCTTAGATGGACAGCAGACGGACGGACAGACATCGTTAAATCGACTCAGCTGGTGATTCTAAGCCGATCGGTATACTTAAAGGTGGGTCTAGCTTGATTATTTCTTGGTGTTACAAACATTTGGCGCGAAACTAACTTATAATACCCTAGACCACGAAGTGGTGTAGGGTATGAAAATTTGATGCATAAAGCCGAATACAAGTAAAAATTAAATAAAATAAGAATACCAATTTTTAATTCATTTGTAACTGCGGCTGTTCTGGGAACCGAAATAAGCGAATGAAGAAAGTTCAATTTGCTAAATAGACTTTTTACCGAAATTAAAAATTCCGCAACTTAAGAAAGTACTCTCTCGCACTCGTTAAAGTAAATTAACATGAATTGCTTGAGTTTCAGCGCAAAGTGAAGTTGTTTGAAATTACCCAAGGATATTTTGTGTGTGTGTGTGTGTCTTCCTTCCCTATTCGCTTATCATTTAGTGATTAAGCACGTTATTCATTTCAAATAGAATCTGCAAACTCCAGACGAAAGTCCGTTTTCAATTTACTATTGGCGCCAAGCAGACATTGTTCACATCATAGCACACACAAACAGACGTCTATATCGTCACCTGAAATGCAAAATGACGAATCCCATATTATCATAAGTTTTCAGGAGAAGTAAAAATAAATTATATATTTTTGGATTATGAGATTATGAACTTCTGTCATGCTCCACATTGGAACAACGGGAGTAAATATAATATTCATATATAAAAGTGTAAATGTAATTGTTATATTTGCTACATTGTTTCGTAATCAAACTTTATTTGCGTTTTTTGTTGTTAGGTCTTTTTGAATATAAGCTAACCATATACATATGTGAACTATAAGCTTACATCCATGTGTACATTAAACTGGGCTGGTGTTGTCCGCATCTAAAATTAAACTTTAGGTTATTTTATGAAAATACTCCGACCGTCTCAGAGGTATTATGTCTTTGTGTATTTGTTTGTACACCTATTTTTTATTATACAGATCGGCTTAGAATCAATTTCAAAGTCGATTTAGCAATGTCATTCTGGCTGTCTGTTCATACATTCTTGTAATCAAAGTACAGTTTTCATTTATTGCACGATCTAACAAAAAATGCCACAAGTAAGTTTTACAGGCTACACCGATTTGACTTAACTTTTTGCACTCTAGGGATCACATATTTTGAACAAATTTTCTTCAAATATGGCGCAAAACCTTATATTTAAACTAAAGGGTGATGTTTTAAAAGTTATAGGAAAGTTTTTCAAAAAAAAAAAAAACACATAAAATTCAGAAAAATGCATGAAATCTTTATTTGAATCGATAGTACGGTCCATATAATTTAATTTTTGAAGATTATTTCATGCAAATGTTGACCTTGAAATGTTGCGCCTCAAATGTTACATCCGCTTAGTCCAATTTTGGCATTTCCACGTTTTTGAGTAACAGACGCCCAATTGCTGCGAACGGCGACGAATCGATAATCATTAACACTGGCCGATACAGCTGCGATATTTTCTTCAGTTCGCACTCTACGTAAGCGTGTTGGTGGTTTAATGTCCAACAATGTAAATTTGGTGCCAAATTTAGTCACAATAGCCCGAATAACCGCTTCAGTGGGTCGATTAAACTGACCATAAAATGGAAGCGCACGATGAACTTTCTTAACAGAGCACTCATTTTGATAACAAAGTTCAATAGTTTGCAAGCGTTGTTCGTTTGTAAGACGATTCATGGTTAAATTATAGACCAAACTGAAGATGTTTGACAGTGAAACAAAACACGAAACGTGCGTCAGCTGTTTAAACCAGTGTTGCCAAAAAGATAATAGCTAAAAAATCACCCGTTATATACCCACATATACCCATATCCGATATCACCTTTTCCCCCGAATTCAATTGTAATGGGGTAGAAAGTGGACGGTCTCGTAAAGTAGGCCCGCCCCAAATTTAGTCTTTACAATTTTTGACCAAATAAAAAAGTGTGCTATAAAATATAAATCGTAGGTCTAATAAAAACAAACTTATCTAAGATTTAGTGCTAATTTTGAATAAATTAAAAAAAAAACTTATGAATTTCCCTATATTTGTCCGGATTCTAATTTTTCACGATAAATATGAATCAAGTAATAAGATATAGTGTAATAGCGTCAGATTCTTTATGAACATGTATTATTGTCTGTCTTATGAAGCTGTCATATTGTCTTGTAAAATCGCTCTAGCTGTGCATTAGTAGAAGATATAGCCGAAATATTATTTGGGTGTTGGTAATCAAGATTTTATTTTAGCTGCAAACTGCCGCTACTTGTTTCTTTCCATTTAATATACATATTCGTAGATATACATACGTTCAACATCATATGTTATTTATACATATCATCTCTGCATCTTTAAAGATACAATATTCACTCAGCCACTTCCTGCAATTCAGCAAAACTCTTTAATTCCCTTCTGTCGCTATCGTTCGACTTTATCTCTATCATCTGCTTAAAACAGTGGCGATGTGAAGGAACGTTGGGTTTTACAAGGAAAACAATTAACGCTCCAAACTGAACTACATACATGGTGGGCCAGACCAGGCAATACTGTTTTGAAGATGTTTGGAATCACACCAACACATTTGGCCATACGCATACACAAAAAGCAATAACTAGTTAAAACTGTGTAAAACGAAGAAGAAGAAAATAATCAGAGAGATTCGTAAACGTTTGTGATGAAAACTTTTTTCATTAGCACAAGTTTAAGAGTTCTTAGACAGTTGGCGTACACAAAAATTCCCAGCAAAGCAATCTACAAAAATCTCAAAAATTCTATATTGTAGATATACATATGAAATTAAATATTTGAAGGCCTTCCAATTAAGATAAAAATTTGTGGGCTTATTTTCTATTGCAAATAGTTTTTCTTTAAGACGGGATGACACAAGCGGCGGTTGAAAATCAAATTCCAACGGCCAAAATTCAATAACTTTTGATCTAGAAAACCATTTTTAATTCTGCAAGAATTTAAACAAAAGAAAATCAGGCCTAATTCAATTAAATTATTTTGAAATTTGTTTGAACGGAAGAGCGTTTATTCAACCCGTCATAAGTTTTGTTGTGAGAAAGATATTGAGAATTTTCTCGGCGTGAGAA
The DNA here is from genome assembly GCA_947397865.1 of Polietes domitor. Lineage (NCBI taxonomy): Eukaryota > Metazoa > Arthropoda > Insecta > Diptera > Muscidae > Polietes > Polietes domitor. Next base: position 115,606,037 of record OX377618.1, on the reverse strand, counting down.
ATTTTAATTTTTACCGATAATTAATAAACGATAATTTTTATTTGAAAAAATTATTTCAATTATTTAAAAAAACTTGATTAGTTACCCATAACCATACGATAGGGAAATACCAAGTTTGTCATTCCATTTGTAACACCCTGAAATATCGGCCAGGCGACCGAACATGTATGTCTGCTAGAGCTGCAAAACAATCGATAGTGCTATCGATAGTTTTATTTTTAAGCTACTATCGATAGTTTTTATTCGATACTATCGAAGAAAAACACATTACTAAAAAACACCTGTGACGGCGCTGTGAATTAATGTAAGAAAACGCACAACAGATTAAGAAATGTTAATTCTAATTAATGTCTTTTTATTTTAAAACAGGGTGGTATTATTTGAAGTTGACGGTTCTGCAATATGGAACAATATTTGCAAAAATCAAATAGTGAGTAATATTTTGTATTTCTTAATTTTGTTCATAGAACGTGATCCATTGATGTACTGGAAGGTAATTATTATAGTTCATTTTCTTTCACAAAACAAAATATTCTTTCTTTTCTTACAACATAATGTCAATGGGATGTCGGCGATGAAATCTTGCGCCTTACGTTACTTATGCATTCCTGCAACATTCACAGAACCTGAAAGGATGTTCACAAACACTGGATCCATAGTTTCAGAACGAAGAACTTGACTGAAACCGAAAAATGTCGACATTCTCCCTTTTATCAAAAAGAAATCATTGGGTTACCTAAGACTAATACATTTTGATATGAAAGTTTTATCAAAATAGTGATCTCCTTGGAAATAAGTCATTAGTTTATTGCAATTTTTTTGTTTTTTAATTAACTTGAATTTAAATAAAATTTGATTTTTAATTTTGTTTCGTAAAAACATCTGTTTTATTTTTATTTAATAAATACGTTTGACAAAAAATTAAAAAATCTACAATTTATCCGATAGTATCGATACTATCGATAGTTTTCCCCGAAACTATCGAAAATATTGAATGGGACGACTATCGATTGTTTTGCAGCTCTAATGTCTGCCTATCTGTCCGTCTGCTGAAAGCACGATAGAATCTCAACGAAAGGAGTATTCGTCTAATAGTTAGCAAAATTGCTCCACAAAAATTTCTGCCTTAGATTAAATTAAATTGTTAAGTATACTCCTCTTATTATGCATATCTTTCATACTTCTAGGTGGTGAATTGGGGGTTAGAAATGTCAAAATCGAAAACCAGTGTTTCCCTAGACCAAATCGGTTCAGATTTATATATAGCTCCCATAAAGGTGTCTCCCCCGATTTTATTCTTTCCACTCTAGAAATCACATATTTTAACAGATTTTCTTGAAATTTACCACAACAACTTATATTTCAATTAGAACAGCTCTGGTGAAAATGGACCAGATCGGATCAGATATATATAACTCCAATATATAGCTCGAATACAAATTTCGCCACCGAATTGAGTATTTCCGCTCTAGAAACTGCATATTTGAACAGATTTCCATCGAATTTGGGAAAACGTAGCATATTTCAACTAGAAAACTTATGATAAAAATAGGTCAGATCGGTTCAGATTTATATGTAGCTCCCATTCAAAGTTTGTTTTCAAATTTTCTTACAAATACAGATAAACGTATGAAATTTGTAGTATATTCTCCTCTTATAGCTGTATCGTATATCACCCTGTTCAACCTTTATTAAGTTGAAATTCGGTTATACTGTCTATAAATATAAAAGAGTTTTGATAAATTTGTACGGAGACCAAGCAAGAGCCAATAGCTGGAATCATGGAAGTAGGTGTGTACACTCCACTGTGGACGCTAAACATAATGGATCTGCAGAATTACTAATTTTCCAATCAGACATTTGGTCTGTAGCGGGAATCAAAAATTCCAAATGGGGAAATCGGCTCTGACATTTCTCTCTAATGACGACTATTTCAGGCACTTTTTTGTTTTGAATATATTTTACAATAAAAACAGTAGCGACACACAAGAGAATGTGAGATTGTGATGATTCATTTACTAGCTGCGAAGATATATACCTATATGAATCATGCCTTATTATATCCTGGTTTTGTTGCATTCACGTCTAACAATATCTGCAATATAAGCTAATTTAGCACTGAATTAAAACATTGAATTGAAAGAGGCAGAACGAGTACAAAATGTTTATTAAATAACTAGCTGAACCTGCCCACGTCACCAGGCCAATACGCACATTAATACAGTTAAATCACATAAAATTGGAAAATTAATGATGCAATATAATGAAGAATATATGATAATAATTTTCTGATATATATGTGAGATATCACGCCCATCTCCATTTTTATATCATTCACCTCCAGGATGGGGGTATCATTCCGTTTATAAGACCTGGAAATATCGATCTGAGACCTATAAAGTATATATATTCTTGATCGTCATAAATTTCTAAGACGATATAATCATGTCCCTCCGTCCGTCTGTTGAGAGCACGCCAGCATCTAAACGAAAGGAGCTAGGACGTCCAAATTTTCTCAGAATACGTCTTATAGTTGTAGATCGGTTGGGATAATTTTTCCCTCATAAGGACTGAAAATACCCTTATTATTTGGTAGATTTAAGCATGTTCTTTAGATTATTTTTGCTTATATTTACTTGATATTTGGTATGCGTATTCCTTTAATAGCAAAAACGTGCACTATAAAGTGATTCTTATGTGTAGAGGGTGAAAATGATACCTATCAAACGACAATAGTTAGAAACACGAAATTCGGTGTGTATATTTCTCTAATCGAGTATATACACAGAAAAAAATATTGGGCCAACATATTCAAACAAATTTCGGTTTCAATAAATGTCTTAATGCACACAATTATTTGTTTAATTGAATTTGTGTTTAACAACTTTTTTAATATCAATTAATTTTTTAATTGAATTTTAAATTATGGTAGAAACAAATATCGCCGGCGATTATCGTGTGTTTTTGTCCGTAGTAATGCTGCCCGTCAACCAAACAAACAAGAACAACGTGAGTGTATTTGGTGAGAGCGGAGAAAAAGTGGAGTGCTTAGCCGCTTTGCTTATGACCGGCATGAAATAAAAACAAACGGCTAGAAGTAGTAGTCTGTTCTTCATTCTTTCATTGCATGTGGTTTGCATGAACAGAAAACGGTAGAATGCTCCTAGAGTGTAGTTTGTTATTGATTTTCTTGCATTTACAGCAGTGGTGCTCAAAATTTGAATTTCCATAACACACGTGTTGTACAGCCAAATGCGTTATCGCTACACATAGTAGTTTGTTTGTGGTCACTTGGCTCTTGCTTTGTTTATTTTATTTTTCACTATCGTTGAGGTAAATCAAATCAGTTGCAGTTCAGCATTTATTTCGAGCAAGGTGTCGCTGTGCGTTGTTAAAATACAGCAAATTGAACTTGTTTTTTTTCTGATTTTTAAATATTTTGATTAAAGTATTAATTGGCCCAATTAAAACATTTAATTAAAAATTTAAAAAATAAACAAATTATTAATAAATGCAATTAAATTGTTTAATTAAATTTCTCGAAATATTTCAATTACATGTTTAATTGAATTTGCGAATGTTCTTTATAAAATATAAAATAATATATAAATCAATAAACTTTTTAATTGAATCTGCGAATTTTTTAATTGAAATCTGATTTTAGTTTTTTCTGTGTACATAATATAAATAAATAAATATAAATTAGGTGTATACATTCCTCTGATTATGTAGTCACATACAATAAAGGAATTTTTCGAAATTCGTGCTTTTTGGGGATAAAATGAAAAAGGGGATACAAATTGTACCAACAAAATGACTGCAGCTAGAGTCATGAAATTTGGAGTATAGATTCCTCTGACTGTGTTGACACGAAAAATAAGTGATACAATGGAAACAGAGGTATAAAAATGGTACCAATTAAACGGCTACAGCTAGAATGATGAAATTCGGTGTGTACATCCCTCTAATTGCGTAGACACGTAAAACAGGAAGATTTTAGAAAGTTGTTCTCTTAAATGATTAAAATGGAAGGAGGGGATAAAAATAGTACCAACTAAACGGCTACAGCTAGAATGACGAAATTCGGTGTGTACAACCCTCTAATTGCGTAGACACGTAAGATAAAATATGTTTCCAAATTCGTACTTTTTATACCCTACACCACTTTGTGGACTAGGGTATTATAAGTTAGCAGAGTCGATTTAACGATGTCCGTCTATCTGTCCGTCCGTCCGTCTGCTGTCCATCTAAGCTTGTTCGCACTCTACAGGTCGCAGTTGTTGTCCGATTGTCAGGAAACTTGGCAGAAGTTATTTTTTATGGCCAAGGACCATCGGTATTGAATTTGAATATCTGAAAATCGGTTCAGATTTAGATATAGCCCCCATACAAATGTCGCTCCCGATTTGACTTTTTCCGCCCTATAAAGCACATATAGTACCCCATTTTCTTCGAATTTGGCTTAACACCTTATAATCAAACTAGAAATACCTGTGGCGAAAGCAGGTTAGATCGGTTCAGATTTAGATATAGCCCCCATACAAGTGTCGCTCCCGATTTGACATTTTCCGCTCTAGAAACCACATATTGTACCCGATTTTCTTTAAATTTGGTACAACATCTTACAATCCAACTAGAAACACATATGCAGAAAGTGGGTAAGATCGGTTCAGATTTAGATATAGTCCCCATACAAATGTCGCTCCGGAATGTTTAACCTGTTTTGGTCAAACTTTACATATTATATTTCACCAATAAACATACATGGTGAAAAGCGGGTCACATCGTTCCAGGGTTCAATATACCCCCATACAAATGTCCTTTCCGATTTAACATTTTTTGCCAAACACATACATTTACAGGATGCAGAAATCCTTCCCGATTTCACTTTTTTACCGAATTGAATTGTAATGACATAGAAAGTCCGTCCGTCTTTAGCCCTTCTTTACTTGTTTGTGAGATACCCATATGTCCATACTTTGGTATAACCCAAATGGGGCCCCATTCTAATCTATAACAGCTCTAGAAACTACATCTTACATCGGATCGTCATCAAATTTTACAGATCATGATATTTTTCAACTAGGAATACCTACCGTGAATGAGAATATATAGGCCCATGTTTTGGACCAGGCCCAAAATGTTGTTATAGGCCCCCTTTTCAAATGTCGGTGCGATTCATCCTATTACTACTGTATACTTTGTATTTGTCTGTCGGATAATTGGATCAATTACCATATTATTAACCATATTCGTTAAATAGGACTAAAGATGAATTTATAGTAACTGTATAATTTATATGAACTACATTAAATTGCTCCCATAAAATACCTGGGTTTAGTAATCAAAGCGAGGTACATACGCAAGGAGTGGTGAAGGGTATTATATAGTCGGCCCGCCCGACTTTAGCCTTTCCTTACTTGTTTATTTTTAAGGCACAATTGGTTGAATCTTGAAGTTAGGTTATCTTGCACTACGTACGTGAGACAATGGATTTTCAATAAAAGGAATTAAACTAGGTTGGAAATACAACCAACTGTAGCACCCACTTTCTGCCTATATAATGACTTGCAGTATTATTTCGATATATATAGATATGTAGTAATAAAAATACAGGGTTTTCCAACAAGAGGTATTATTTTGAATCACCCGGTATTTCGGTAGCTGTCACTTTTAAAGCTTTTATTTTATTTTTATGACATTTGACAAGTAGAAACTACGCCATTACTAAAAATGGAACGATACACGCTTCAAAACAACGCATTGAAATTATTAAAATTCATGAATGAAAATGATCCGGAATTCCATCGAAAAATCATCTTGACTGATGAGGCCCATTTCCACCTCGGTGGCTAGGTCAACAAGCAAAATTGTCGCATCTGTGGCTCGGAAAACCCAATAGTTATTCCTCTCCATCCTCATCGTGTGACTGTTTGGTGCGGTTTATGGTCCCGCGGAATCATTGGACCTTACTTTTTCGAAAATGAGGTTAGATGATTAAAGATTTTTTATGGTAGGAGTTATATGGTATTGGTCTGGACAATGTTTACTTTCAACAAGACGGCGCTACGTGCCACACAAGTAACGAAACCATTGCTCTTTTACGGGAAAAGTTTCCGGACCGTGTTATCTCTCGAAGAGGTGATCACAATTGGCCACCGATATCTCGTGATTTAACACCTTGCGACTTCTTCCTTTGGTGCCACGTGAAAGATAAGGTCTACGCCAACAGCCCAGCGTTGATTCAAGACCTGAAAGATAGAATTCGTGAGGCTATCGAGGACATAGGGCAGCCACTTTGCGATTTGGTTATGGAAAATTTCATGAAAAGGATATAGTCTTGTAAGCGTGGTCGTGGTGGCCTCCTCTTTATAATGAAATAAACATCCGATCATTTGTCTCAAAAAATTACATTTTTCTTAGAATACCAAAATAACACCCCTTGTTGGAAAACCCTGTATTATATTTATTTATAAAATTATTTTTTCAAAACTTTTATTTGTTTGGTTTGGCTATATTAAAAAAAAGTTTGCCTGTAATTTTACTGCAACTCTACGATTATATTCAGGTGTAGAAACAATCCTAAGGAAAGAACAAGCAGGGTTCAGACCGGGAAAATCGTGTGTTGACAATATTAACACAATTCGCGTTATCATCGAGCAGTCCATCGAATTCAACAGCAATCTCTATCTTTTTTTTTGAACGAACGTGTCTGCGACACTGTTTCCCGACCGACGCTCTGGGATGCTCTAAGTAACAAGGGAATTCCGCCGAAAATAGTTAATCTTATTCGCCAGCTATACACAGATGCCAAATGCAATGAGCGTTACAAAGGCGAAGAAAGCCAACCATTCGAACTCAGCTCAGGAGTAAAACAGGGTTGTGTTTTATCTCCCACATTATTTTTATTGCTGTTGGATTACGTGCTTCAGCAAACAAACTCTGAATCGCCGCATGGCATACGCTGGAACATGAGTGAGCTCCTCCATGATATTGACTATGCTGATGATATCTGCCTTTTCGCACATCGCTTTGATGACATATCGCAGAAACTCCTTCGGCTATCAGTTAATGCCAATAAAGTTGGCCTCAAAAAAAAATTTGCGAAAAAACCAAACTGATACGGATTGTTACTAGCAATACGACACCCCTAACACTCCAAGGACAATTGATCGAGGACGTAGATTCCTTCTCATATCTCGGCAGCACAATTTGCAAAGACGGAGGCTCCAGCGCCAATATCACCGATAGAATCAACAAAGCTCGGACCGCATTTCACTCCTTGCACATAATATGGAGAGCTAACAACATAACAACCAGCACAAAGTTAAAAATCCTTAACTCCAGTATCAATTCGGTACTGCTATATGGTTGCAGCACATAGAGTACAACGCAATCTTCATGCAGGAAATTGCAGTCCTTCTACAATAAGTGTCTTAAACAAATTCTGCGAATTTCCTGGCCAAATTGGGTAACCAACGAACAACTTCTCTCGATGGCCAACTGCAAAACAATTGAATGTGAAATTTGCAGGCGCAAATGGACCTGGATTGGCCTTATCCTGAGAAGACCACTCGACGAAATCGCAAGACATGAACTCGACTGGAACCCGCAGGGCCATAGAAATCCTGGAAGACCTCGTAACACATGGATACGCATGATGAGAAATGAATGCAAATCTCGTAATACGACTTGGAACCAAGCAAAGATCCTAGCAAATGATCGAACAAAGTGGAGAGGATTTGTTGACCTCTGCTCTTCGTGAACTTTTATTTAATTTGCAATCTATACTTTGTATTTTGTAAATTTTATAAATAAAGTAAATATATATATATCTACGAAAATCAACAGTCTATGTGGAATGCAATCCATGGTGGAAGGTATATAACGCCGTTTTTACTTGTTTCATATAATTAAGTTAACACACGCACAATATTTCAGCACTCTCGGTTCCATAGAACTGATAATGTTTGATAAAGAGAGGTGTCATGCTCATTTTTCTAATACTGTCCCATTTCTGTATAACTATTACTACATATATTCACACAACATTTTAGGACTCTCAGTGTTATAGGAGTATATAAAGAGTGATTTTTTTGAGGTTAGGATTTTCATGCATTAGTATTTGACAGATCACGTGGGATTTCAGACATGGTGTCAAAGAGAAAGATGCTCAGTATGCTTTGACATTTCATCATGAATCGTCTTACAAACGAACAACGCTTGCAAATTATTGAATTTTATTATCAAAATGCGTGCTCTGTTAAGAAAGTTCATTGCGCGCTTCCATTTTATGGTCAGTTTAATCGACCCACTGAAGCGGCTATTCGGGCTATTGTGACTAAATTTCGCACCAAATTTACATTGTTGGACATTAAACCACCAACACGCTTACGTAGAGTGCGAACTGAAGAAAATATCGCAGCTGTATCGGCCAGTGTTAATGATGACCACCAATTTTCGATTCGTCGCCGTTCGCACCAATTGGGTCTCTGTTACTCAAAAACGTGGAAATGCCAAAATTGGACTAAGCGGATGGACCACCTAAGACGCAGCCGCGGTCAACATTTAAATGAAATTATCTTCAAAAAGTAAATGTCATGGACCAATCTAACGTTTCAAATAAAGAACCGATGAGATTTTGCAAATTTTATGCGTTTTTTTTAAAAAAAAGTTATCAAGCTCTTAAAAAATCACCCTTTATATTTGATGATAGGTTTTAATTTCGTAAGGTTTTTCCACGCTCATCTTTTACAGAACTGGATGTACTCAGACATCATTTCAGCACTGTGTGTTGAAGTAGTGAATATATTTTATAATAGGTTTTAAATTATATGGGAGGTGCACGCACACTTTTCAAATGCCGCCCATATTTTGCACAACTACGCAATATGTTCATATAAGTTTATCATTGTTGCATTGAACTGAATATAATTGATAATAAGCCTGGGTAATTATCCAGTGTAAGTCAAAATTATGGTTATCTAGTCTAAGTCCAAAAAATCAACAAAAATATTTGTTTGAAAATTTGTTTGGATAAATTAACGTTTTTTTAATTTTTATTAAAGTTTTTGTTATCGCAGTTTGTTATTCCGGTTTAAAGAAAGTCCTAATACTAGGTTTTAGCTTCATTAAACGAATTCTTATGTTTTAATTCGTACTCAGTAATCTTCAAAAAGTAAAAGAAGATTAAAAAAATTAATTATATAAAAATCCCGGTTTCACATTTTGTATCAAATTTTAATAACCGGAACCCGGGTTTTTAATTGATTAAAATGGTACAAACAAACTTCAACAGCTTCTAGCATGGAATTTGGCAAAACAATCTGCCTTTTTATACCCTTCACCTTAGGATATTATTCCGTTTGCAAAACCTTGAAATATTCATCGCAGACCTTAAAGTATATGTATATATTGTGATGATGTAAAACACTAAGATGATCTAGACATGTCCGTCTGTCTGTTAAAAGCCAACTAGAGAAATCAAAATGGTACCGTGAATTGGTCTGCAGATTTGAAGATTGCTGCCTCATGATGACTTTTTGATTACACTTGAAATATTATATTTGTATAGAGTAGATAACTATTATTATATTAAAACATTGTGCATAAGTTGAATATATAGTTTGAAATGATAAATAAATGCAGTAAATATCACAATTTGCCTAATATGGTATTGCACTTTTATATCGAGACCTACATAGTGGGCCATTTAAAATATAAGCCAGAATACACAGAAAGAAATAAAACTTGGATTCAATTAAAAAAATTCTGGAATTCAAATGAAATATTCAAAATTGGTGTGATAAAGAAATTCAAAGATTCAATGAAGAAATTTGTAAGCCATTTATTGAAAATATTTTTCATATTCACTCGGTAAGGAAATTCACATATTGACTAAAAAAGTTGTAAGTCGTTTATTGAAGAGAAAAAATAAAAATTTGGCCGAAGCGAGTATCGATCGAGGATGTTAGATTTGTAGTCACGCATTCTCACCATCGCACCACGCTCGGCATACGGAGAATTAAGTTAAAGTTGGGTGCTATTTTAGGAGATTCTGATTTTGACTAAACAATTCAAAAAAATGTTTGTTCGAATATTTTTCGTTGAAATTATCAAGTGCACTTTTTTCTGTGTAACATTCATTTTTATTTTCAGGTTTATATTTTAACGGATTTTGATCTAAACATGTTTCACCTGGAAATATACATTGTGAAAGTGAGTCTCATCGGACCATGATTTAGGACACATGCCAAAATCCTCACCGAATTGAATGGTAATGGCGTAAAAAGATGAGTGTTTTAATTACCTTTACTTTATAAGTGTGCATGCACTATTATTAATTAGGTATATAAACATAATATATAGGGTCCGTCAAATAACTTTTTTTGAAAATGCTATAAAAAAACTACTGAATATTTTCTCAAATTTCTTTTTTTATTTGAAAGTACAGAGAACTTTGTAAATATTGTAACCCAATAAATATATGTACGTGCAATCGGCTTAAAGTTTTTTTTTTACAATTGTTACAATAATTTAAATTTATTGAAAAGTATTTTGTTGACAAGTAGTTATCCACAAACATGTGCCTAACACCCCCTCTCAACAAAATATGTTTTCAAACAAACATACATTTAACAAGATTTCTGAATTTCAACAGTGGTAATGGTTTTCTTAAAAAATCAACTTGTTGTTGATATGTTTTGTTCCTGAACTGAACTTTGGAGATTGAATGATTTTAGTGCATCTCTGAGAGTCTTCATGCACTGGAATTGGAGTTGTGACAGGTACAAACATATCTTGTAGTAGCTGCCTGATCCTGAGCTGCAAACGATGCGGCTATAAACTCTGTTTCAGTTGATGATAATGCTATTGTTGCCTGCTTCTTTGACCTAATTGTATTACAATCCAATGAAAATAAATAACCACTTGTAGATTTACGGTCACCATGATCTCCAGTGCAATTGGCATCCGTATAACATTTCAAGCTATGCTCAAACTAATGAGTAATTTATTTTGTTTTGTTGCTTTAAATATCTTACAACGTTTTTCGCTGCTTAACAATCACATTTTCGTGGATTTTCATTTCTGGGATATAATATTGAAACAGCTGATCTACAGGTAATTGATAGATGAAATAACATTTCCAAAACAGATCAAGTTATATATTTGTCATTGTTTGGTAGCAATTTATCTTCATGACAAATCTTGATAAATTCTGGATCCATAGGAATTGAACCATCTACAAATGTACGGTGGCCAATTATTTTTTCTATTTTGTCTTTTTGATGTAACAGAAAGTCTCCTAGAAAATTACGGATAATTTGAATGTCCAAATATGGTGAGACATTTCCCAAATGTTTTATTATTTGAAAAATTCATTTTAGTGGATTTCCTTTATAGTGGATTCTTGTTTAGCACAAATTAAAATATCATCTACATATACTAGTAGATAACAGACTTCATTATCAATATTCTTTGTGTATTAGCAAGTATCAGCCTTTCCATTTTGGAACCCAATATTTATTCAATATATCATACCAAGACTTGGCAGCCAGCCTGCAGCCATAATTTGATCGCTGCAGTTTGCATACAAGATGTTCCTTGCCTTTATCAATGAAAACTTCTCCATATAAATTTCTTCCTGAATTTGCCCGTTCAAGATTTGACATCAAAATATTTAACATTATAATTCTTTGCAGCACTTTCCGCCAATAACCTCCTCAAGGTTACATACTTCCCCACTGGTGCGAATGTTTCAACATAATCTTCTCCAAAACATTGACTGTAGCTTTTCGCTACTAATCAAGCCTTATATTTTGGTTTGTTGAGGCTATAACTTTTTAACTGAAAACCACATCTGCATCCGACACGTTTCTTTCCTTTAGGCAGTTTGGCTAAAGTCCAAGTTTTGTTATTCTTCAAGCTGGAAAGTTCTTCTTTTGTAGCTTTTATCCATAGATTTCGACTTGGGTTTGGAAGATTTAACATTTCATCCCAGGTGTTTGGGACAGTTCCATGACTGCTTATGGTACTTTTGGTCAACTGTTTATAATTTGCTGGCCGTTTTTGTTTCAGTCTTTGTGATCGGCGAACATCGATTTGATCTTCTGTTGATTCGTAAACGGCTTTTTTTTATTTAATTGAAGTGGATTTTGACCCTCTTCAAATTCTTCAGCGTCAGCTGATTGGAAATCCAACTCATCTTCAAATTGTTGCGTATTGTAATACCTTATATATATTATATATACTTCGACTCTTCGTTTGGCTTTACTTCGAAATTCTGTATACCAAAATCTTGGAGAAAACGCACGTTCTTGCTAATAATTACTTCGTTGGTTCCCTTCTTCGGTAAATTGGCCTCATTTAACATGGTTCATTTCTACCAAAGTACGATTCTTGCGTTCTAAGGAAAGGCTAAAGTCGGGCGGGGCCGACTATATAATACCCTACACCACACCCTGCGTATGTACCTCGCTTTGATTACTAAACCCAGTTATTTCATTGGAGCAATTTTATGTAGTTCATATAAATTATAAAGTTGCTATAAATTCATCTTTAGTTATATTTAACGAATATGGTTAATAATATGGTAATTGATCCAATTATCCGACAGACAAATACAAATTATACAGTAGTAATAGGACCGACATTTCAAAATGGAACCTATAACAACATTCTGGGCCTGCAAAATTTGATTAAGATCCGATGTAGTTTCTAGAGCTGTAATAGATCAGAATGGGCCCCATTTGGGTTATACCAAAGTATGGACATATGGGCATCACACAAACAATTCTCATTGCAATTCAATTTGGTAAAAAAGTGAAATCGGGAAGGATTTTTGCATCCTGTAAATGTATGTGTTTGACAAAAAATGTTAAATCGGAAAGGACATTCGTATGGGCGTATATTGGAACCTGGTGAAATATAATATGTAAAGTTTGACCAAATTCGGTTAAACATTCGGGAGCAATATTTGTATGAGGGTTATATCTAAATCTGAACCGATCTTACCCACTTTCACCATAGATTTTTAGTTGGATTATAAGATGTTGTGCCAATTTTAAAGAAAATCGGGTACAAGATGTGCTTTCTAGAGCGGAAAATTTCAAATCGGGAGCGACATTTGTATGGGGGCTATATCTAAATCTGAACCGATCTCACCCAATTTCTGCATAGGTGTTTCTACTTGGATTATAAGATGTTGTGCCAAATTTAAAGAAAATCGGGCACAAGATGTGGTTTATAGAGCGGAAAATGTCAAATCGGGAGCAACATTTGTATGAGGGTTATATCTAAATCTGAACCGATCTTACCCACTTTCACCAATGATTTTTAGTTGGATTATAAGATGTTGTGCCAATTTTAAAGAAAATCAGGTACAATATGTGGTTTCTAGAGCGGAAAATGTCAAATCGGGAGCGACATTTATATGGGGGCTAATCTAAATCTACACCGATCTTACCCAATTTCTGCATAGGAGTTTCTACTTGGATTATAAGATGTTGTGTCAAATTTAAAGAAAATCGGGTACAAGATGTGGTTTCTAGAGCGGAAAATGTCAAATCGGGAGCGACATTTGTATGGGGGCTATATCTAAATCTAAACCGATCGCACCCAATTTCTGCATAGGTGTATCTACTTGGATTATAAGATGTTGTGCCAAATTTAAAGAAAATCGGGTACAAGGTGTGGTTTTTAGAGCGGAAAATGTCAAATCGGGAGCGACATTTGTATGGGGGCTATATCTAAATCTGAACCGATCTTACCCACTTTCTGCATAGTTGTTTATAGTTGGTCTATAAGATGTTATGCCAAATTTAAAGAAAATCGGGTACAAGATATGGTTTTTAGAGCGGAAAATGTCAAATCGGGAGCGACATTTGTATGGGGGCTATATCTAAATCTGAACCGATCTTACCCACTTTCTGCATAGGTGTTTATAGTTGGATTATAAGATGTTATGCCAAATTTAAAGAAAATCGGGTACAAGATGTGGTTTTTAGAGCGAAAAGTGTCAAATCGGGAGCGACATTTGTATGGGGAATTCAATACCGATGGTCCTTGGCCAGAAAAAATAACTTCTGCCAAGTTTCATGACAATCGGACAACAATTGCGACCTGTAGAGTGCGAACAAGCTTAGATGGACAGCAGACGGACGGACAGACAGACATCGTTAAATCGATTCAGCTGGTGATTCTAAGCCGATCCGTATACTTAAAGGTGGGTCTAGCCCAATTATTTCTTGGTGTTACAAACATTTGGCGGAAAACTAACTTATAATACCCTAGTCCACGAAGTGGTGTAGGGTATAAAAAGTTAGAAACAGAATGTTAGAATCTACTGAAAAGCCCACTTTGAAATTGTTGGAGTACTTAGAACACATATATTTCTATACCCTCCACCATGGATTGCATTCTACAGAGACTGTCGATTTTCGTAGAAGTGCAGTAATATTACAGGAAAAATATATTTTTTTAATATAGCGAAACCAAAACAAATACAAATATTGAAAAAATAACTTTATAAATAAATATAGTATTTTTACTATTTCAAACCACGTTTATAAGTCAAGACTACCAATACGTTTCAATTCAAGAAATAAATATTTTTATATTTATATTTTCAAAAAATCTTAAATACCATACATTTTGGTAGGTAGTGGGTGCTACAGTTGGTTGTATTTCAATTTCAAAAGTACACATTTTGAAAATCCATTTTCTCACGTACATAGTGCAAGATAATTTAACTTCATGATTCAACCAATTTTTTCCATAAATGTATGAATTTGGAAAAATCTTTTTATTTTGCGTGTCTATGCAGTCAGAGGAATGTATACACCGAATTCCATGATTCCAGCTGCGGCCATTTTGTAGGTTCCATTTTTATCACCTTTTTTCCCATTTTACCCCCTCAAGAGTAAGACTATCCAAAATCTCTTTATTTTACGTATCTACGCAATTAGAGGGATGTACACACCGAATTTCATCATTCTACCTGTATTCGTTTAGTTGGTACTATTTTTATCCCCTGTACCCGTTGTATCAGTTGAAAGTACGAATTTGGCAAAAACCTTTTATTTTTCGAGTCTACGCAGTCAGAGGAATTTATGCACCGAATTTCATTACTATAGCTGCGGTAATTTGGTTGGTACCATTTTTATTCCCTGTACCCGTTGTATCAGTTGAAAGTACGAATTTGGCAAAAACCTTTTATTTTTCGAGTCTACGCAGTCAAAGGAATTTATGCACCGAATTTCATTATTCTAGCTGCGGTAATTTGGTTGGTACTATTTTTATCCCCTTTTTCCATTTGAACCCCATAAAGTACAAATTTCGAAAAATCCTTCTATTTTACGATATGTACCATTTTTATCCCTTTTGCCCAATTTCACCCCCTACGAATAAAAATCGTTTTATGTAGCGCGTTTTTGTAATCGATGGAACGCGCATATAAGCATATTGGAAAATATGCTTAAATACTCTAAGATATTAGGGATCATTATGGGTGTTTTCAGTCCTTGTGAGGGAAAAAGTTTTCCCTTTGGGTCAATTTCGCCCAGTTTCAATCCCAGCCGATCTACGACTATAAAACTTATTTATACAAAATTTGGGCCTCCTAGCTCCTTTCATTTAGCTGCTGGCGTGCTTTCAACAGACGGACAGACGCATGGTCGGACGGACGGGCGGACATGGCTGATCGTCTTAGAATTTTACGATCAAGGATATATATACTTTATAGGGGCTCAGGTCGATATTTTAAGGTGTGACAAACGGAATGACAAAGTTAGTATACACCCATCTTCCACCACGAAGTGCATTCCACAGTATTACCGGAAGATTAGATGCTTTGGGAAATTGTGATATTTCCTAAGCAGATTACGATTGTTGTTAACTATTTCAAACTATGAGGAATACTTATGCGCACTGTTTAAAATAAATTGTGATGCTTCATTATTCATTCATTCAGGGTCGATTTCCTCCAGCTGCAATTTCTTGATTGAAAGACCAAATGTCTGTACCATTTTGATACGAAAAGTATCAAAATGAAGATGTATTATGTTTCGCCTCCATATCGGAATGTACACATAAATTGGTAATTCTACCTGCAGCGGTTTGATTGGTACCAGTTTTATTTTTTGGCTCAAAAAGGACGAATTTGGATAAAATTTGCCATTCTAAATATTAGAGAGCATTTTCAGTCCATTTTTAATCCCAGCCGATCTACAACCATTAGACATATTTATGGAAAATTTTAACCTTCTTAATAGATTAAACGAATAACTGCTGAGACCATTTTCGATTAATTGACAATTATTGTTTTTGACTAAAATTAAATTAAACAAATAGAGGGATTTTTCGAAATTCGTACTTTTAAGGGATTTAATTGAAAAATAGGGATAAAAATGGTACCAACCAAATCGCTAAAGTTGAAATCATGAAATTCGTTGTATACATTAAGTTGCGGAAACATTCAGATGCGAAAGATAAAGGAATTTTTCAAAATTTGTACTTTTAAATGGAAAATGGAGTGATTGGGGATACAAATGATACCAACCAAACGGTTCCAGCTAAAATAGTGAATTTCGGTTTGTACATTGCTCTGAGTGCAAAATAAAGAGAAAAATAAAGAGATCTTTCGATATTCGTACCTTCAGGATGTAAATGGAATTTAATTTGGCACCAATCAAGCGGCTGTAGCTAAAATCATGAAATTCGTCTGATTGCGTAGACGTGAAAAATGCGAGGACATTTTCAAATCGGTACTTTTAGAGTCAAAACAAAAAAGATAAAATCGAGAAATTAGGTGCACTCAATATTAGTACTTTTCATATCAGAATTGTACGGACATTTGGACTATAGCTGGAATCAAGCAATTGCAAATGGGAAAATCGGTACTGAGGGAAACTGTTTCTACCTAATACCGACAGACAAGGCACTGATATTTAAGACATATTTGAAAATTTGATTACTCTTGAAGTTTTATATTTATATAGTAGACGACAATTAATATTATAATAATGTGCATCACTATTTATTTAAAACAGTGCGCATCATAGAAATTGTAAACAAATATTGTGATGTACATACAAAATCACTATTTTTGTAATATATAAGTGCACTTCTATGTAAAGTTGGCAGTCTCTGATCTGCAGGTAATACTGTGGAATGCACTCCCTGGTGGATGGTATATAATATTAGGCCCTTCCAATTTAAATTTTGACTTTCAACCGTTGCAACAACTATTCCAAACGAGTTAGGTAACATAATGGTTTTTAGTGAGAACTTTGATAGTTATTGCCAAAATTAAAATCTTGCTGGGGTTTTGCATTGTCGTTTTCTTTTGTAAAAAGTGCAAACATGCAAATATACGACTAGTCTAATACAATTTTCTTTATAAAATTATTGTTTTTCTCATTTATAGATAAATCTGTTTTTGACATCACTGCTAATTATGTAGTGTATTTGTTGAAGTTCATTGCAAAACTGAATTGCTGTCAATTTATTTCCTTGAAACCTTTTTGTACTTTTTGACTTGACTTTCAATGTTGACAATATTGCACGTTTAAACCATTTCCTTGTCCAGACAAAAGCAAAAACGAATAACGTTTGTGATCCTTCGTTCATGGCGTAACTTTTGAAATTATAGTCATATCATCATAGTCATACACAATGGTACACAAATAATTTCATGCTTATCTCTAAGAAATATAAATTCCACAAAACGTAGTGTTAATATTTCCCAAAGATAGTTTGCTTTACAAACTTCTTTTGATGGCTGTTAAACGGCAACTTCTTACCATGCTTCGAAAACTTTTAGTCGTTTACGATTTCTACGTCCAGCCCATCCCCGCGTTTCATCCATTTTCGGGAGCTCAAATAAAGGGAAAAGTAGGAGGAAGTAAAAAATCGAAAGATTGGAATGGAAAGAAGGAAAATGGAAAAGTTTAAGCAAACTACTTTTTAAATTTCGACTGACAATAATTGAGGAAAGAAATGACAATGTCCAGAAGCTGAACATGGTGGCAGACAGGCAGAGAGATATAAACAAACACTCGGAGGGGGTCTTATTGAAACAGAATGATTGCGGAGCCTTTCAATGATTCAATCATTGTTTGCATGGAAGGATGGAAGAGTGTAGAACGAAAGAGTATTGTCCGTGTGTCTGTTGCTTATATTGATGTATTTTATGAACCCAGGAAACATTTTTGGATATAGTTTCAATTCACTTTATAGATAATGTTCGTGTCAGTCGTCGGCCTATCGGCTTTGATTTCTTAAAGTTGTAGAATATATAAATTATATAGATTTCCTTCAAATTTGTTATATAATTTTATTTTTCACCTAAGGGTAGTCCATCTAAAGATTTATTTTTGAATCGTATTTTATTTTAATATTGCCAGCTCTTTAGCGCTAGAAATCTTGACAGAAAATCAGTATCATATCTCTCGCTGAACGAAATGACTGGTTTCAAATCGATTGTTTTGGCATTGATTCTGTAACTTTTGAACAGAGAAATATATCTTGGCGAAGTTGCACATGTTTAGAGCTGATGATTTGCTAAATTCTGAAAATCTAGAGGGGGGGACCCTCCAAAATTTTTGTTCTCGGCCATATCAAATTATGAAATGTTGGCAATCATATGGAATGAAAATAGGTAATTTCCTATGGAAATGAAATTTTCTTGAGAGATGCATACCAGCCTTTACACGTAAAATAGTAATAATATCAAGCAGTAAAATTGAATCCCTCCTACCTGTCTGACGTATATTGCTACAGCTCATAGTCTACCCTTTCCAAAATGGTATAACTTTTTTATAGAAAGTGTATTTTTGTGATTCATAATTATAATTATGCCCTAGAAAACACATTTTTTAACAGATGTTAACCAAACTTGGTAGCACACCTTACATTTCAACTAGAAACATCTATGGTGAAAATGGGTCAAATCGGTACAGATTTATATATCGCTCTCATACAAATTTCGCTCCCGATATTGTAACCGATTATCTTCAAATTTGGCAAAACATCTTATATTTGAACTAGATACGTCTATGGTGAACGGGGGTCGGATCGGTTCAGATTTATATATAGCTCCTAAACAAATTTCTCTATCGATGATAAAGTTCAGATTTAGATATTAGCACCATAAAATGTCGCTCTCGACTTTTTCCGCTCTAGAAACCGGTGTAAAACACAAATGTCTTTCCCGATTTAACTTTTTTCTACCGGACGCGTTTTATTTCAGTTGGAAACATACATTGAAACTAGGTCACATCTGTTCATGACAGAGTACCCATAACAAATCGTTCCCGATGTGGGGTAAAAATGTGGAGGGTATCATATAGTCGGCCACGCTCGACTTTATCCTTTCCTTACTTAATTGTTTTTAGTTGTCAATGAAAAGGACGGTAGCTGGGATGACGATTAATTGGCAAAACTGCTGCGATAAAGTGAAAACAATTTGCAAACATGGCAGAAAATACTCGTGCATAATTGTAAGAAAGTGATTTTATACATACTTTTTAAATAAATATATCAGAATGTATTACAATTCCCCCAGTTACTATATTTTTAGCCTAACTATTTTAATGTTTTTACTCTTTCAAAAAAACACATTCACACAATGACTCGAAAATGCCATGGTAACATAGTATTGCTGCAGTCCAGCAAATAAGCGACTTTACCCCAAGTCGCTTATACTTTTTTTAACCCGTTAGAGCTCAGCCTATTTTATTTTTCGCTGTTTTTTACGGTTTACTGTTCGATTAATCGAACACTGGGTCAAAATGGAATGTTGAATGTTAATCTACCAAGCTGAAAAAGCCTTGTTATTCAAACAACTGATTTGACTAAAAAATAAATATGATTTTCTCAAAACATCCAATAAATATAGGCTATTATACAATTGAGACGACTATATATCTAAGTTAATTGAAAACAAGTAAGTAAAGGCTAAAGTCGGTCGGGGCCGACTATATGATACCCAACACTTTCCACTCCAATACAATTCAATTCAGTGAAAACCGAGAACGTCATTTGTATGGGAGCTATATATAATCTGAACCGATCTCATCCACTTTTACCATAGATGTTTCTAGTGTAAATATAAGTTGTTCTGCAGAATTTGAAAAAAATCGGTAAAGGAATGTGGTTTCTACAGCGGTTAACCTCAAATCGAGAGCGAAATTTGTATGGGAGCTATATTTAAATCTGAACCGATGAGGTGTCGGGCCAAATTTGATCAAAATCGGTTAAATTATGTGGTTTCTAAAGCAAAAAAGCCAATTTCCGCTCTAGAAACCACATATTTCACTCGATTTGCTTCAAATTTGGCACAGAGCCTTGTAATTGAAGTGGAAACAGCTATGGTGAAAAACGATCAGATCGGTTCAGATTTAGATATGGCCCCCATACAAATCGCTCCCGATTTGACTTTTTCCGCTCTATAAAGTCATATAGTACCCGATTTTCTTTAAAATTAGCACAACATCTTATAAATAGCGTCCGCCTTCGGCATGCAAAAATCGTGTCAAGTTTCGTTTGAATCGGACAATAATTTCGACCTGTATAGTGATTACAAGAATAAATGGGCAGACAGGCGGAAATTGCTAACTCGACTCAGAAAGTGATTCTAAACCGAGCTGTATAATAAACGATGGGTCTCGATCTCGTCTCTTTTTCTACCCTATGGTGTAGGGTATAAAATTGGATTTTATAACTATAAATTTATTTTAACAATAAGATTTTCTTATATTTCAACAGACTTAGCCTAGTTACCTACCTTAAAATGCTAATTGTTCACTCAATGGAAAAACTATTTGATCACATTGTCGGTAACAACAACATATCAATGAAGTAAGAAAACGTCAGTCGGCTTAGTCAGCTGATATATAACCTCACTCTCTGAGAACATGTGTATGGTATTACTTAAATTGTGCTTAGCGCCAGAGTATGTTTGTGGGATGTACTAGAAGCTTTGTGCCAATTGAACCAGATCAAATATGAAGTCATAATTGATTTTAGGCACCGATAAAGCATTTAATTTTTCCTAGGATGGAGACAATTAATTGTGAGGTACAAGAAGGGACGTGGCTAAAGTAAATATTTTTTAGGTTTAAAGTGATTATAAAAACATTTTCTAATATCAAATTGTAAATGATTTGGACTAGTACAAGATAGATCTATATCGTTTCTTTTCGGTGTTACAAACAAATGCACAAAGACATAATACACTAGTGGAGGGTATACATTTTTTGTAAAGTATTTTGTCTCAATGTTACAATAGTTCCAGGTAGTGTAAATTGCCCAACAACATCTAAAATTCTATTTCAACCCCGCGTATTTTAGTATTTTGATTGTCAAATTCACACATATAATCACGGCCGTGAATGCGCAGATGGAATCGCAATTTATTGTGGCTGGTGTGACTCAAGACTCAACAAAATTTCACACTGTGGTGTGGTGTGAGAGCAGCATTTTGGAGAAGGTTCGGGAAATAATATCAAAACCCATAATCATCAACCCAGCTGCCGAAAATATGTATGACATACTGAGGGATAAATTGGTAAGCTGTTTCACAGATTCAGAAGAGAAGCGTCTTAAGAAGCTGATGACAAATATTGAACTCAGAGACAAAAAACCGTAGCAATTATTGAGAGTAGTGCGGTCTTTAGCACTGGGTAAAGTGTCAGATGATGTTTTGAAGCAACTTTGGATGCAGCGCCTTTCAGCACTGATGAGGGCAATCCTTTCGGTAAGCGATGATCGCCTTGAGAAAATGACCACCATGACTGACAGGATTTCCGACTGCAACGATTCTGAAATCGGTAAGTGTAGGAAATATGATGCCCGTGCACTTACAACAACCAGGAATACTAATAGGCGCGCCGTCTATGTTGACAGACAGTTGCAGCCACGAAACCAGTTTTTTGGTGGATACAGTAGCCGATTTAACAATATTTCACGGCATGCCGTTGAAAAATTTCACAGTCCGGTTAAAATTTATCATAACGATATACCCCCGGTTACCACAATTTCATGTTCTCAATATCTGCGTAGAGATTATACGATCGTTAAACGATAACCGCCACTCTTCCACCAGTTAGTCGTTTATCGAATCGAAAATCTTGAACAGCTGTAAATAAAAATGTTTTCCATCAACTTGTATTTAGCTTCAACTTATTGCATTTAGTTACTGTTTCGGACTAGATGTTTACTAGTAAACACTTGTGAAGCATGTTTCCAACGTTGCTTTCAGTTTTTTTACTTTGACACAAATAACACTAGTCAACAGTCAAAATGTACTCGGGATGCGATAATTTTTTCTGTGTAGATAACCTTGACATGAGCTCGAAAAACGCAATAAAAATTTTTTTTCGTTTGGTTTTTTTTTTATTTTTTTTTTTTTAATTTAAAAAATTTTTTTTTTGGTTAATTTGTTTCGTCCGGCATAACTCGGGAACCACTAGCCCGATTTAATTGAATTAAATTTTAAAAAATTTAAAATTACAATTCCCTTAATCTGTTCATATATTGTTTTCCTATACAAGCAACAGTTTCCAAGTTAAAAATGAATATATAAAGGAAAAAACTTATTTTTTGCCTAAAGATTTAATTTTTTTTTTAAATCCATAAAAAATCCAAAATGAAAAAAATGTCAAATCTTATTACTTTTACGTAAAGTCACATAACCTATGAGCAAAATGAGACAAAGATCATGAAAATCGATGCACGCGTTTCGCTTTTATTCGCAATTGAGTAAAGGTATGAATTTCAAAAATTTGCTCGACATATGCACAACTTTGTCTATGGTAAGGTTTTTTCTTTTTTTTGATTCTCAGAATTAACAAAACGGAATAAACAAAGGGTTATTTAATTTTTATGATTGCGTAAGCAAAGTAATAAACGCTAATAAATGTGCGTGAACAATTAAAAGGAAAAAAGGAAAGGGGACTGTTGGCTACCTGTATGATTTTTTTACAGAAATGCAACCCACATTTAAGGGTGGTCATTATTCGGAAAATTTAAGACTCACACATGGTGAAACAGGTATGTAGCCACCGTAAAAAAATATACACCCATTTATAAGTACCTGTCAGTAAAATACTAAACAATACACAGTATAAATAGGTCTTCATTGATCGATTTTACTCATTCAACAAGTGTCGACGAACGCGATAGTTAAAATGAGCAAACGTTCGCGAGGATTTGAATGCAATACCAATCCAAGTAATTTTTGTTACATGTGCGGAGAATACGTTTCTGAAAAAAACAAGCGTTGTTTTTCACCTAAATTGAGAGATTCATTTGAAGAGAGCTTCAATTTAAAGGTCTCAAACATAGATGAGCGGTGGACACCAAGTGCTCTATGTCCAAGGTGCTACGTACAGCTAGCTGACTCAAGGTAAGTGTAGATTACGAAATTCAAGAACATATATAACTTATTATTGAAATTCTTTCAGACGACAGCCGAGAATCATCATGCCAATGCTTTGGAGAGCTCCGCTTTGCCATGTAACAGATTGCTACTTCTGTCTTAGCAAAAAAACAGGCGTGGGAAAAAATATACGATGGACTTACGCTGCTGTTTCAACAGTGAATTTTCCAGTGCCATTTTCCGAAGAACCAGTGGACCCGCAACCGTCCGTTTCAAGATGGGCATCTAATAATGAGGCGATACATCCAACCGGAGACCGGAGACAGTAGAAACCACATCAGAATGCGAGTCAACATATACATTGCATGGAGGTCAACGCTTATGTTCCCAAGCAGAACTGAACGATTGGGTTAGAGAATTGAAACTCTCCAAGGAAGATGCAGAGTTGCATGCATCGCGCATGCAACAGTTCGGTTTCTTGGCTCCTGGTGTGGTGACAACAATCTACAGGAAGCGTCATGAACCATACGCAAGGTACTACACAAAAAAAAGACAACATCTGTTTTTGTAAGGACATTCCCGGATTATTTGGTGAACTCGGGTACTCTTACGATCCAGGAGAGTGGCGTCTTTTCATCGACAGCAACAAGCAGAGCCTTAAAGCAATTTTACTGCACAACGGCAACGAGAAACCTTCGATTCCAATTGCTCATGCCGTTGACACCAAGGAAACATACGAAGTCATGGACAATCTACTAAAGTGCCTTAACTATGAGAGGCACGATTGGAAAGTTTGTGCCGACCTTAAGGTTATCGGTATCCTTTGTGGATTACAAGGTGGATTCACAAAGTACTGTCGTTTTCTCTGCCTTTGGGACAGCCGCGATCGTCAACATCATTACACCAGGAGGAGTTGGACAGAAAGAGTTAACTTCATCCCCGGCAGCGACAACGTGAAATATACACCACTCATAAAAAAGGAAAATGTTTTTCTCCCACCTCTTCACATAAAGCTCGGACTCATAAAAAACTTCGTGAAAGCTATCAACAAAGATGGCGAAG
The DNA here is from genome assembly GCA_947397865.1 of Polietes domitor. Classification (NCBI taxonomy): domain Eukaryota; kingdom Metazoa; phylum Arthropoda; class Insecta; order Diptera; family Muscidae; genus Polietes; species Polietes domitor. The sequence continues at coordinate 115,581,595 of OX377618.1, read as the reverse complement.
CGTTCGCCTATTTAAAAACCATTTTTCCTCACCTTTCATCGGCAAAGATTAAGGAAGGCGTTTTCGACGGTCCGCAAATTAAAAAGTTGTTGCAAGACCAACAGTTTGAGCACATTTTATCACCAAATGAAGCTGCAGCTTGGAACTCATTTCGGCAAATTGTTTCCGGATTTCTTGGAAACAACAAAAGCTCAAATTACAGAGAGATCGTCGAACAACTACTCCAAAATTATAAAAAAATTAGAGCAAATATGTCGCTTAAGATATATTTTCTACACTCGCACTTGGACTTCTTTCCGGACAACCTGGGAGATGTGAGTGACGAGCATGGCGCACATGTAACAAAAATTACTTGGATTGGTATTGCATTCAAATCCTCGCGAACGTTTGCTCATTTTAACTATCGCGTTCGTCGACACTTGTTGAATGAGTAAAATCGATCAATGAAGACCTATTTATACTGTGTATTGTTTAGTATTTTACTGACAGGTACTTATAAATGGGTGTATATTTTTTTACGGTGGCTACATACCTGTTTCACCATGTGTGAGTCTTAAATTTTCCGAATAATGACCACCCTTAAATGTGGGTTGCATTTCTGTAAAAAAATCATACAGGTAGCCAACGGAAAACCCAAATAATTAAAAAAGTCCCCTTTCCTTTTTTCCTTTTAATTGTTCACGCACATTTATTAGCGTTTATTACTTTGCTTACGCAATCATAAAAATTAAATAACCCTTTGTTTATTCCGTTTTGTTAATTCTGAGAATAAAAAAAAAGAAAAAACCTTACCATAGACAAAGTTGTGCATATGTCGAGCAAATTTTTGAAATTCATACCTTTACTCAATTGCGAATAAAAGCGAAACGCGTGCATCGATTTTCATGATCTTTGTCTCATTTTGCTCATAGGTTATGTGACTTTACGTAAAAGTAATAAGATTTGACATTTTTTTCATTTTGGATTTTTTATGGATTAAAAAAAAAATTTAAATCTTTAGGCAAAAAATAAGTTTTTTCCTTTATATATTCATTTTTAACTTGGAAACTGTTGCTTGTATAGGAAAACAATATATGAACAGATTAAGGGAATTGTAATTTTAAATTTTCTAAAATTTAATTCAATTAAATCGGGCTAGTGGTTCCCGAGTTATGCCGGACGAAACAAATTAACCAAAAAAAAATTTGTAAAATTTAAAAAAAAAAATAAAAAAAAAACCAAACGAAAAAAAATTTATATTGCGTTTTTCGAGCTCATGTCAAGGTTATCTACACAGAAAAAATTATCGCATCCGGAGTACATGAAATTTTTTTAATTTTGTTGAGTAGTGTAACCAGGGCCGTGAGCAGGATTTTCCGCTGAGAAGGGGTCGGCTAAAGTCGGTTGGGGCCAACAATTCAATTCGGTGAAAATCATGAACTCCATTTGTATGGGAGCTATATTTAAATCTGAACCGATCTCTCCTCAAATCGGGAGCGAAAATTGTATGGAGCTATATCTAAATCTGAATCGATCTGAAACATTTTTACCACAGATGTTGTGTCAAATTTGATCAAAATCGATTAAATTATGTGATTTCTAAAGCAAAAGTGCACAGGAAGAGCAGATTTTCTGCTGAAAAAAGAGGCAGCAGATTTGTATCTGCTGAGATGGTAAACAGCTGTTTGCTGTATTTAGCAATAGAATCAACTTTAAGCATATGTACAGAACAGTATTACCACTTAAATTTACATGTTAACTACACCTTTTTGAATAGAAGTTATTATAAAGCTATTTATTACCACGGAAAGATAATGCGATTGTCTTTTTAATGATACGCTTATATATATGTATAATATAAAAGGAAATTAGAGGTAAACTCGGTTATGAACGCTTATCTTTTTTATACCCTACACCACAGGGTATAATGACTTTGTACATTTCTTTGTAACACGGAAAAGAAAATGATATAGACCCATCGTTTATTATACTGATCGACTTAGAATCACTTTTTGAGTCGATTTAGCACTGTCTTTCCGCTCTAGAAACCACAAATTTTAACAGATTTTCTTCAAATGTAGCAAAACAACTAATATTTTAACTAGAAACAGCTGTGGTGAAAATGGGCCAGATCGGTTCAGATTTATAAGTAGCTCCCATACAAATGTCTCCTCCGATTTGACTCTTTCCGCTCTAGAAACCACATACTTTAACAGATTTTCTTAAATGTGGCAAAACAATTTACATTTTAACTAGAAACAGCTCTGGTGAAAATGGGCCTGATCGGTTCAGATATATACATAGCTCCAATACAAATTACACCACCAAATTGATTATTTCCGCTCTAGCTATATTATATTTGAACGGATTTTCTTCTAATTTGGCAAAACAGTTCATATTTCAACTAAAGACATCTGTGGCGAAAGTGGGCCACATCGGTTCAGATTTATATATAGTTCCTATAAAAGTGTCTCCCCCGATTTGATTCTTTCCGCTCTAGGAACCACATATTTAACCATCATTACTTGTTATTCTTTAATACCAGCCTACAAATTTTAAGTCCAAAAAACAAATAATTGGTATTTTAGAGTTACGTCTTCCTACGTAGATCCAAGTTACTGAATTTGTTGTATATGACAAAAAATATCACTAAATTAAAACACATTTCTTAATGTTTTGCAACTATAAAGTAGATTTTAAAATAGATACCTACACACAGAGAAAAAATGAATTACGTAGAAATGAAATTTTGCACACATTTTTGAGTTTCTTTTGTGGGAAAAAATAGTGTGTTTGCAGTAAACATGTCATCAATTGTTGTAAGTGAACAAAAAGATATATGTTTATATCAAACAGTTTTCTTCGTTTGTCGAAATGGATTTGTATTATCATTACAAAATCCCAAAAGATTTAGATGTAACAGAAACAGTTGTTGTTGCATCTGTGATGAAATTAGGTCACATCGGTTCAGATTTAGATACAGCTCCTTATAAATGTCGCATCGCCAATGTTACATATTAGCGCTCTACAAACCACGTATTGCGCACCATATTTTATTTGACCTGTGAGAACATCTGTTGTTGAAAATGTGGGTCAATGTCTTGATATAGCCTTATACAAATATCCCACCCGATTTCTAAACTCTGAGAGGGGTATCATTCGTTTGAATTGAAAGAAATTTAAAAATGTAAATTCTATTTTATTTAAAAGTTAAAATATTGTACATATTTTCTTTTGTATAAGTAAGATATCTCTACATAAAAAATTCTTAGGTAACTCCAATACTTTTTAACAGAAACGAAGAATTTCATCTCGCCGGTAGATTTTTAAATAATTATTAATTTAGAGGTAAATTATTTTTCAATGATTTCATTCCAATTAGCTATACTACAAATTTGTCCAAAGTTTGGCACTCATAGTTAAGCTACGGGTGGGTTAACATCAAGCAAATTATTTGCTTTTATTAAGAATGTTTTTAGATTTCATTATGATATCGTAGTGATTCTTATTTACACTTTTTACAATTCGCTTAGTTTGTTCGTATTTTTCATAACCTTTGTCGAAATTAAAGAAAGCGTCCACGATTTGTTATGTAATTTTCGTGTTTTCATGATTTTACTGCAAAATTACCACTTCAGAGTTTTTTAAAATTAACCTAAAAAAATCTATATTTTATTGCTTCAAAAAGTCTAGAAGGTTTTCAAAAGTATATGTTCGAAACCTATCGGTGGGGGAGGGGTTTGAAACCACAAAACCCAATAGTAAATCTATTCGATCACGTTATATCTGGAAGTCATTAAAGAATGACGCGACTGCATGGACATGGAGTTGTATTGCTTGTCAACGATTAAAGGTAAATCGGCATGAAAATTTAAACGACCGACAACGAAAGTTTCAAGCAAGTTGATTTCGATATTGTCGGACCATTGACGGTATGTCAAGGTTGTAGATATTTTTTAACTTGCATTGAAAGATCTACCAAGTAGACGGAAGCCATTCCACTAGAGGACAAAAGGCGGAAACGATTGCACCTGCTTTCGTGAACATGCGGATTTCCCGTTTTGGAGTACCAAAGGAAATTGTTACGGACCAAGGCAAACAGTTTGAGATCAGATTGATTAGATAACTAGATAAACTACTAGGATCTGGAGTGAATCAGACTACGGCGCATCATCCACAAGATTAATCAGACTGGATAAATACATGTTCGGCAATAAGGTGCGATCCCGTGAAAAACGACCTACAGTCACCATACAACGGGTCATATAAAGTTATTTTCAGTAACGACAAAATTTTCAAGATTTTAATAGATGATAAGAATTGTTGTGTGTTTCAAATATGGGAATTATATTTCACCACAGAGTCATAAATTAGACTTGTTAGGTTAACCGAACCATATATACCCTCCACCACGGATTTCATTCCACAGAGGCTGTCGATTTCCCTTAGAAGTGCAGTTACATTACAGGAAAATGTTAAATTGTTTAATATAGCCAAACCAAAACAACTAAAAATATTAAAAAAATCTATATATATAAAAGAGATGCGTGATTGACTGACTGATTGATCACTCCCCAGACCAAACGGCTAGAGCTAGAATCATGAAATTTTGTGTGTACATTTCTCTTACAGCGTAGAGTTGCTATAAGACGGTTTTTTGAAACTCGTACTTTTAAGGGGTAAAACGGGATAAAAATGGCACCACCGCATTGACCAAACGGCTGGGCCTAGAAATTTGGTATGGATATTCCTCTAGCGGCATGAAGACACCCCAAAAAGAGACATTTTAAAAATTCGTACTTTTGGGGGGTTAAATTGGACAAAAGTGGTACCTACAGCATGGTTGTAGCTAGAATCATGAAATTTTGTATGTACAGTTCCCTTACAGCAAAGAAATCAGATTTGAAGGAAGTTTTTCGAAATTCGTACTTTTAAGAAGTAAAATGGGGTAAAGAGGAATACAAATTGTACCACCGCCCTGACCAAACGGCAGGGCCTAGAATCGTGAAATTTGGAACGGGCATTACTTTTATAGCACGAATGCGAATATTTTTCATTAAATTATAATTTTTTGTGGGTGATACCGGGTAAGAAGGGATAACAATAGTACCAATCAAACGGATGGAGCTGGAAAAATTAAATTCGATTAGTACTTTTAAGGGATTAAATGGGTTAAACATTTTACCACTAAAATTGTACTAACAGACTGGGCCTAGAATCTTGAAATTTGGAACGCATATTACTCTTATAACGCAAATACGACCAGGAAAATATTCTTCATAAATTTGAACTTTTAGGTGTTAAATTGGGTAAAACCAATAACAGCGGTACCAATCGTGAAATTCGGTTTGTGCATGCATAGAAACACAAAATAAATATATTTTTCGAAATTCGTACCTTCGTACTAGAATCGTGAAATTCGGTGTGTATATTCCTCTGACAGTGTAGACGCGAAACTGATTTTCAATATTTATACTTTTAAGTTGAACTTGGCAAAATGATATGTGTACTTTAAAGGGAGAAGCGGATCAAAAGTGGTGCAAATGGTACCAACCAAATTTGCGGATTTGGGATAAAGATAGTACCAACCAAAGTTTTCAATTAGAATATGAAAAGAAATTCGGTGTGTACATTTCTCCGAGTACATAAATTATTTTTTCGAAATTTGTATGTTTAAGGGCACAAGCGGCACAGAAAGAGTTATGTGTGAACATTATAGTCATTATCCAAGGCAAAATAAAAGATAGATACAAAATGTTTGTTCCATTTATAAGTTCAGAAGTTCAGAAGTCACGCACCGGTATAGAAGTTATGGTTTTAATGTTCACTTGGATAGGGGCTACAAAGGTGATTATAAAAACATTTTAAAATCTCGAATTGCAACTAATTTCAACCATACGTATGGAAGTTATATCAGTTTTATTTTGACTAAAGCTTATGTCAATTTGCGTGGAAAGTATAGAAGTTATATTAGGTTTAATTTTACGTACAGGTCGTTTGTTTTGAAATATGGACTATACGTGTGTGGGTACCATATGGTGTATATCAATTTCGGTTTGGGAAAATAGTACTATGTGCAGAGTTTGAATAAATTCTTTAAGTCCCTTCCAGAGTTATCGTGTATACCAGCGAGTCAGACGGACGTGAAAGGAACTTGGGACATACTTATGATTTTAAATCTCTCCTTCAATGCGTTACACTTTTTTCTATCCCTAATGATATATACCTACTCTGTAGTGGTAGGTTCACAGCTTAAGAAAGAAACGTGCAAATAATTTTCTACTTTATATGATTTTTTGTAGAAAAATTGTTTCCATTTTGTACCTATAAATTAAACTATTGACTACGTATAAATTGATATTTATACACTCCACGAGAGTATTATGTCTTTGTGCATTTGTTTGAAACACCCAAAAGAAAGCGAGATAGACCCATTGTTAATTATACCGATCGACTTAGAATCACCTTTTGAATCGATTTAGCCGGTCGCAATTATAGTTCGATCTTAACAAAAATTGGCACAAGTAAGTTTTGTGGATCAAGGACGAACGCTATTTAATTTGAGGCATATCGGTTCAGATGTAGATATAGCCCCCATACAAAAGTCGCAAAAGTTGGCAAATAATGTTATAATCCAACTGTAACCACATATGCAGAAAGAGGGTAAGATCGGTTCAGATTTAGATATAGCCCCCACACAAATGTAGCTCCCGATTTGACTTTTGACGCTCTAGAAACCACATATTGTACCCGATTTTCTTTAAATATTGCAAAACATGCTATAATCCAACTATAAATATAATTCTTTAAATTTGTCACAACATCTTATAATCCAACTAGAAACACCCATGCAGAAAGTGGGTAAGATCGGTTCAGATTTAGATACAGCCACAATACAAATGTTGCTCCCAAATGTTTTCCCAATTTTGGCCAAACTATACATATTATATATCACATATTTTGTTCCAGGTTTCAATATACCCCTCCTTTCCGATTTAACATTTTTTGTCAAACACATACATTTACAGGACACAAAAATCGTTCCCGTTTTCACTTTATTACCGACTTGAATTGTATTCTGATAGAAAGTGGAGTGTATCATATAGATATTCTTGTTTTTAATATTTTTGATTTTTCAAGTACTTTTCGGAAAAAAATATTCACATTGTTGTGTATACACATTTCTATTTTTATACCCTGCACTTAAGGATGGGGGTATATTCACATTGTTTAGAGTATTTCATCATGTTTTTTGAGCATGTCTGCTTATATTTTTTTGATATTTGGTATGTGTATTCCCCTTAAAGCAAAAACGTGCACAATAAAGTGTTTTTTATTTGTAGGGGTGAAATGGGGCAAAAATGGTACCTATCAAACGAAAGCAGCTATTTGGTATGTACATTCCTCTAATTAAGTGGATACATAATATAAAAGTAATTTTTCCAAATTCGTACTTTTAAGGGGTAAAATGGGATTAGAGGGATAAAAAAGTACCAATCAAACGGCTGCACCTAGAATAATGAAATTCGGTATATAAATACATCTAATTGCGTAAACACGTAAAATAATGACATTTTTCTAGATTCGTACTTTTAGAAGTGGATAAAAATGGTACCAACCAAATGGTCGCAGCTAGAGTCATGAAATTCGGAGTATGCATTCCTCTGACTGCGTGGACACGAAAAATAAAGAGGTTTTTCTTCAAATTCTTTTTTTAAGGGATACAATGGGAGCAGAGGGATAAGATGGTGATGAAATTCGTTGTATAATTTCGTAGACACGTGATATAAAGAGATTTTTGAAAGACGTCTGTCTGTTGAAGGCACGATATCGGTTGGGATTGACAGTGGGCGAAATCGGACCAGAGGGAAAAATAATATTTCGGCTATTTAAGCATTTTTTAAATTTCTGCTTTATATGCATTAGAAATTTTTGCGTAGATTCCCCTTGTAGCGTAAAAGCACCAAAAAGAAAATAAAGGTGGCGAAATGGGACAAAAAGGGATACACATTTTATCAATGATAGGACAATAGCTAGAAACATGAAATTTGGAATGTACATCCCTTTAATTGCGTAGATACGTATAATAGAAGGATTTTTCAAAATTTTTTCGGAATTTGTACTTTCATGTGGAAAATGAGGTGAATGGTAGACTGCGTAGACGCGAAAAATAAAGAGATCTTTCTATATTCGTACCTTCATGATCTAAATGGTATCAAATTTGGACCAAATATCATGATATTCACTCGTCTGACTGCGAATACGCGGAAAATACGAGATACGAATTTTTCTAAATTGTTCTAAATGAAAATCCTTTATGTATCATTTTATTATTGAGTATTAATAAACCGAAATCGTTTTTTTTTCAGATTTTATAAAAAATAGTAATTATTATAGGCCCACTTTCAACCAAGGCTCAAAATTTACAAAATAAATACATATTTAAATATTTTTTTTCGAGAAAATCGAAGAGCACAAACAAGTAAAAAATAAAGTTATAAAGTGGACACGAAAAATAAAGAGGTTTTTCTTCAAATTCTTTTTTTAAGGGATACAATGGGAGCAGAGGGATAAGAGGGTGATGAAATTCGTTGTATAATTTCGTAGACACGTGATATAAAGAGATTTTCGAAAGACGTCTGTCTGTTGAAGGCACGATATCGGTTGGGATTGACAGTGGGCGAAATCGGACCAGAGGGAAAAATAATATTTCGGCTATTTAAGCATTTTTTAAATTTCTGCTTTATATGCATTAGAAATTTTTGCGTAGATTCCCCTTGTAGCGTAAAAGCACCAAAAAGAAAATAAAGGTGGCGAAATGGGACAAAAAGGGATACACATTTTATCAATGATAGGACAATAGCTAGAATCATGAAATTTGGAATGTACATCCCTTTAATTGCGTAGATACGTTTAATAGAAGGATTTTTCAAAAATTTTTCGGAATTTGTACTTTCATGTGGAAAATGAGGTGAATGGTAGACTGCGTAGACGCGAAAAATAAAGAGATCTTTCTATATTCGTACCTTCATGATCTAAATGGTATCAAATTTGGACCAAATATCATGATATTCACTCGTCTGACTGCGGAAAATACGAGATACGAATTTTTCTAAATTGTTCTAAATGAAAATCCTTTATGTATCATTTTATTATTGAGTATTAATAAACCGAAATCGTTTTTTTTTTCAGATTTTATAAAAAATAGTAATTATTATAGGCCCACTTTCAACCAAGGCTCAAAATTTACAGAATAAATACATGTTTAAATATTTTTTTTCGAGAAAATCGAAGAGCACAAACAAGTAAAAAATAAAGTTATAACTAAAAAAAAATAAAAATTTGTATACAAAAGGATTGTGAATATTTTTTCAATATTTCTTCTGAAACGAATATCTAATTCGGACCTTTATTGAAGAACTTATAAACAAAAGACTGAAAAAAACTTATATTTAAAGATTATTCAGAAAAGTACGATACGATACAGAAAATACTCAAAGTATACCAGGAGGTGTTTTTAATGGGTACTAAGAAATATAAGAAAAGTGGAGGAAATCAAAAATATATTTTTTTACTGTACGATTTGTCGTGGAATGCCCCATATATCAAAATAATACTTCAAGTAAATTGAAAAAGTAAATATAACGCAGCAGTCTTCAAAAAAGCTTATTTCATAAATATTTTCAGCTACGTCAGTTTAGCAGCTGAACTATTTTAATGTTATACCAAATTTGGACCATTTCTTACTGGTTTCACTCTTCTTTGACAGTATTTTCGTTAAAATTGATGTAATTAGTTAGCTATTAAATGCAATCAAAACATTTTTTGAAATGTCTAAAATCTTCCTGTAGTTTGTAAATAAAACACGCCACATGTTAGTCATTGTCAGTATAATATTTTTTTACAATAAATACACTGAAAAAACCACACAAAAAGTTTCAAATTGTGTCTATTATGCAACAATGTTAAACGAGATAGAATGGAAAAATTTTTGATTATTATAGCTTGAAAAAGCTATTTATAGAGAGAAACCTAGTCTTGTTTGTAATTTAAAAACACATAGAATACCAACTTTGTGACAATTGATCATTATTATTATCAGAAATGTAATTATATGAATTACAAATAGATCCCCAGTTTTCCATTTATAAAGTAAAACTAAATTAGTGCTACAACAATAAGTAAATAATTTATAATACTTCCCGTTTTCTCGGAAATTTGAATTTTCTGAATTCCCGGACCCCAAACCTATTCGTAGATGAAAACCGACAGAAGTGTTTTCTGAACATTTTGCTTTCTAACAGACATCGCTCGAGAATCCCGGACCGTCCTGACCGATTCTACGATTCTCGTAGAGCCGGGCGTGACTACGTGCTGGTTGGACAATACAATGAAAGGAGCGACGACAGGAGGTGTATGTAAGCCATCTGATACCCGGGCCATTTTACGAGAAGTGGTAGCGGACACGATGAAACAACGCTGAATATGGGTTGGTCATACAAAGTACCTTTTTGTAATCTGCTTCTGGGCAAAATCTAAGAAGTTTGTTCACTCTGACCAGAAAGGTACCCCAAACCACCACAGATTTACACAAAGAAATAGAAAATTAATCTAGCTACGACTTATATATCTCCAATTCGATATGGTGGCGGCTCATATAAAGTACATTTCTGCAATACACTCCACGAGAGTATTATGTCTTTGTGCATTTGTTTGTAACACCCAAAAGGAAGCGAGGTAGACCCATTGTTAATTATACCGATCGACTTAGAATCATTTTTTTAATCGATTTAGCAATGTCCGTCTGCCTCTCTGTCCTTTTTTATGCGCTGGAGGTGTGAAATCTTCATAAACACTTTCAGTCCGTACTGAACGTATGCACGATTTACCGTTGGCACCTACGTACTAAAACACACCCCAAGACGTCAACGCTACTCCCCGCGGTACTGTCTTCGCGAGGGGGGTCAGCTATCCGTGCTGTTTTCTTTTGTTAAATTTCATATACCTCTACCCTGACCTTTTCTGGCTTCTTCCGCCGTCCGAAGCTCACGATTTACGGTGACTATTTTCTTCGGTGCTCAGCATCTGCCTAGAAAGGATTCCGCCATTGTTCTCAGTACCTCATATCTTGGGCAGTGAAACATGACGTGTTCAACGTTCTCTACCTCGGAGAGGCACTGTGGACACATAGGAGAGTTGTCGTGTCCATATTTATATATGTGGCTCCTATAACCTCCGTGTCCCGATAGGAACTGAGTGAGGTTGTAGTTCACTTCTCCATGGGCTCGGAATAATCTTATATGTCCATCTACCTTTGGTCGAGTTTTGCCATCTAATTTGCCATCTTTGTATGGTCCTCTCGCTGTCTGTCTGTCCGTCCTTCCGTCTGTCTGTCTGTCCATCTATTTTTGTAATCACGATACAGGTCGCAATTGTAGTCAGAAGAAAGTTAAAATTTGCACAACGAAGTTTTTTGGGATAAGGACGAACGCTATTTAATTTAATCAGATTTAGATATAGACCCCATACGACTTTCACTTCCGATTTGACGCTTTTCACTCTAGATACCACATATTTTAGCAGATCTTCTTCAAATTTGGCAAAATATCTTATATTTCAACCAGGAACACCCTTGGTGAAAATGGGTCGACTTGACTTTTCCGTCCCAAAAAACACGTATTTTCACCGAATTCTTTAAATTGAGCATACTTGATCTGGAAGATCCTATTGTGCAAGAGGGTAACTTTGGATATAGCCCCGATACAAATATTCTTCTCGATTTGACAAATTAGGTCAGGTCACATCAGCCTATGATTAGGAAACATACAAAAATCCTTCCCGTTTTCACAATTTTACCGAATTGAATTGTATTCGGATACAAAGTGGAGTGTATCATATAGTCGGCCCCGCTCGACTTTAGTCTTTCCTTACTTGTTTTTATTAATTTTAACATAAAAGCATTTATTATATCACGTTCCACAAGACGAATGTGCAGGAAAGCTCGCGTGTGGGACGTATTTAACTGACGATTTTATATTCACATACTTCGATCTGCAACCCTTAGACACATATTCAGAACATTTGAACCGCCTACCTCATTTCGATCGCAACCTAGTGTGCTTTCAAAAGACAGACAGACTGACTGACTTTTTCCAGGATGCAAAATATATATATTTTATTGGGTTGAATATTTCAAGGTATTGCAAACGGATTGACAAAACAAATAAGTAAGCTTCAGTCGGCTAAACCGACTTATATACCCTCACTCTCAGAGAACATATATACGGAAGTTATAAGGAATTAAATTTAACGTAGGGCAGGATAATTTGTGTTCCACATTTATAAAACAATTGTAAAAACATGATCAAATATCAAGTCGTAGTGGATCACATGCACCAGTATGTAAGTTATGAAGGATTTAATATTACCTAGGATAGAGACATGGTGGGCATGGTTAAAGCGTAAATATTTTTTATGTTTAAAGTGATTATAAAAACATTTGAAAATATCAAATTGCAAATGATTTTGACTACCCGTATGGATGTTATGTTGGTTTTAATGTAACCGAAGTTTATGCCACTTTGTGTGGGAGGTACCAGAAGGGGTGTGGCAATATCGCCCATATTCCACATAAATGTAACCACTATAAAAGCATTGCTAAATATCATATTTCGCAGTTTTCCGATCATCAGTATAGAAGATTTGTGTGGGAGGTACTGGAATGGGCGTGGCAAAACCCGCCATATTTTGCACGCTGTAAGTGATTATAAAAACTTTAACAAAGACCAAAACGTAGCTTATTCTGAATATCGGTGTGGAACTTATATGGATTTTAATTTAACATTGGAATATGGACTTTTAGTGTGGAAGGTACCGGAAGGGGCGTGCCCATTTCTCCCATCTTCGAACTTAAACTAAGTTTTGGAAAAATATTGCTATGTGCAAAGTTTTAATCGATTTCTTAACTACTTTCGAGAGTTATCGTGTACACCAGCCAGCCAGACGGACGGACGGACGTGTCTCAAACACCTTAAAAAGTTGTGAAACGGATTTGGTCCAAACAGACTTGGGGTCTTAACGCATACACCTTTTTTTCTGTCCCAAATGATATATACCCTTCTACTCTGTAGAGTGAGTGTATAATGAATCTATTTTTATACTTTACATAGTTTAAAGGAAAAGCAATGCTGAAAAAAATTCTATTTACGCAACCGTTTAATTAAAGCACAGCAGTCCCAATCTAGGTAAATCTCTTGTAAAACTTGATTATATTGAGTACCATCGTATCTAAAAACAAAACACATTATCTCTTTATGCTATCATAAGCTTCCCACATCTAGTACAATTCGCAGAGTTTAAGTTTTCCATGAATAATTTATATTCCGAACGCCTTTCATACAATTTGCACCATTGAATATTTTGAAGAACACTTCAACCAGAGTGGAGGTTAATAATTGCTTGACATTAAGACACCTCGGGATAATGGCATCATTACCGTAGCACGTTCTGCTACTTTGGCAACTTATTAATAACAATTTAATGTCGGAATATTATTTAAAATATGCAGCAATTTCGATAAATCGTGACATTTTAACTAATGGTGTGATTATTATGGATGAATAAAGATTGAAGTATGTTTCATGAGATGGATGTATTATTATATTTTTTAAAGTTATTTTTTTGTGAAATCAACCAACAATTTTCGAAGATCTTTCAATGTCAATGCAATGTGTGAGCGAGCTTAGTGTTGCTAATTATTAGGGCTGGTTTCCTTAAGACTCGATAACTAAGCTGCAATAACAAAATCCTAAATAAAATGTTAAAATTTCACTAACATAACATTTTTTTGCTTTTTTTTTAATTATCGCCAACAGCAATATCAACGTGTGTGCATCAAAACAAATTAAAAAAGTAATTTTGTGTTAAAAAATTTGGACTCAGCCTGGATAATTATCCTGTGTAAGTCAAATTTATGTTTATCGAGGCTAAGTCCAAAAATGTCGACTCAAAATATTGTCTTTGAAATTTGTTTTTGATATACATTTTTATATTGTAGTCGGCGACAATGTGAACACATTTTTTTATTTGAGTAAAAATTAACTTTTTATTAATGTTTTTATTATCGCAGCTTGTTATCCCGGCTTAAAGAAAAACAGCCCTATTAAGTTAGGCGAAATTACTTTCAACATTTTTGAAAACTTTGGCAACCCTGTATCTTCGAAAATTTCTTCTCTTTTTTGGAAAGAAATTTCATAATTATTTTTATTCGTTTTTCCACGAATTTAGAAAAAAAACTATTTTACGCTTCTACGCGGTCCGAGGAACGTATATGCCGAGTTTCATGATTCTATATGCAGCGGTTTGGTTGGTAAGATTTTTATCCCCTTTCACCCCGTTACCCCCCTTAAATTTACAATTTGCGGTGCACGTCTCTACCATCAAAGTAATGCATAAACGAAATTTCATGATTTAAACTTCTGCCGTTTGTTGGTACCAAATATCCATTTATTGGACAAGTCTACGCAATTAGATATTGAGTTTATATAGGAGGTGATAGTGGCCGTGGTCCGATCGGCCCACTTTTATTATTTATACCCTACACCAAAGGGTATAATGCATTTTGTTTGCAACACCCAAAAGGAAACGACATATACCCATCGTTTATTATACCGAATCGTTTGAGTCGATTTAGCAATGTCCGTACGTCCGGCCATCCGTCAGTCCATCTATTCTTGTAATCAAAGTACATGTCGCAATTCTGGTTAGAACTAAATGAAACTTTGCTCATCTAAGTTTTCTGGGATAAGGACGCAATTTAATTTGAAGAAAATCGGTTCAGACTAAGATATAGCTCCCATACAAAATTTGCTCCCAATTTTACTCTTTCTGCTCTAGAAACCAGACATTTAGGCGAGATCTGTTCAGATTTATATAGCTCCCATACAAATGTCTCCTCCGATTTTATTCTTGCTGCTCTATAAACCACACATTTTAACAGATTAGAAACAGAAACAGCTTTGGGGAAAATGGGCCAGATCGGTTCAGATATATATATATAGCTCCAATACAAAATTTCGTCACCGAATTTAATATTTTCGCCCTAGAAATAGCATATTTGAACAGATTTTCTTCTAATTCGGCACATCAGTTAATATTTCAAATAGAAACATCGATTGCGAAAGTGAGTCACATCATTTTAGATTTATATATAGCTCCCATATAAACGACTCCCCCGAATTGAGTATTTCCGCTCTAGAAACTGCATATTTGAACAGGATTTCCATCGAATTTGGGAAAACGTATCATAATTCAACTAGAAAACCTATGCTAAAAATTGGTCACATCGGTTCAGATTTGTACATAGCTCCCATTCAAAGTTTGTGTTCAAATTTTCATACAAATACAGATAGAAGTATGAAATTTGAAGTATATTCTCCTCTTATAGCTGTATCGTATATCACCCTGTTCAAACGTAACAACCTTTTATACCCTACACCACAGGGCATAATGACTAGGTGTAGAATATCATATAGTCGGCCAAGCCCGACTTTAAATTTCCTTAATTGTTTTTCAATATGTTAAGTCCAGCAAGCGTGCTAAATTACAAGATATATATATATATATTTTTATTTTTCGATAAAAAATAGATTTGGGACCAGGGTGCACTGTTCAACAAATTTTAAATAGTAGTCTATTTACAATTGAGCATCGATTACCCGTGATCCAAATAACTAAACGATTATCCGGGTTCAGTAGCGAAAAGAAGATTTATTTATTGATTAACCGTGATTACCTCCAGTATTCTGGATTGCAAAATGTGTATTTATATTGCCGATTTTTTTGAACGTGTTAACTAAAAAAAGTAAAAACATCGTTAAGTTCGGTCGGGCCGAATTTTATATATCTCTATCATGGATTGCATTCCATAGAAGCAGTCGATTTTCGTAGAAGTGCAGTAATATTACAGGAAAATATATTTTTTTAATATAGTCAAACCAAAACATGCATTTGTATATAAAAACAAGTAAGGAAAGACTAAAGTCGGGCGGGGCCGACTCTATGATACACTCCACTTTCAATACGAATACAATTTAATTCGGCGAAAAAGTGAAAACGGGAAGGATTTTTGTATCCTGTAAATGTATGTGTTTGACAAAAAATGTTAAATCTGAAAGGACATTTGTATGGGGGTATACTGAAATCTGAAACGAAATAGGTGAAATATAATAGGTATAGTTTAGCCAAAATCGGTTAAACATTTGGGAGCAACATTTGTATTTGCGCTATATCTAAATCTGAACCGATCTTAGCCACTTTAACCATAGGTTTTTTACTTGGATTATAAGCTGTTGTGCCAAATTTGAAGATAATCGGGTACAATATGTGGTTTCTAGAGCGGAAAATGTCAAATCGGGAGCGACATTTGTATGGGGGCTATATCTAAATCTGAACCGATCTTACCCAATTTTTGCATAGGTGTTTCTAGTTGGATTATAAGATGTTGTGCCAAATTTAAAGAAAATCGGGTACAATAAGTCGTTTCTAGAGCGGAAAATGTCAAATCGGGAGCGACATTTGTATGGGGGCTATATCTAAATCTGAACCGATCTTACCCAATTTTTGCGTAGGTGTTTCTAGTTGGATTATAAGATGTTGTGCCAAATTTAAAGAAAATCGGGTACAATAAGTCGTTTCTAGAGCGGAAAATGTCAAATCGGGAGCGACATTTGTATGGGGGCTATATCTAAATCTGAACCGATCTTACCCAATTTTTGCATAGGTGTTTCTAGTTGGATTATAAGATGTTGTGCCAAAGTTAAAGAAAATCGGGTACAATAAGTCGTTTCTAGAGCGGAAAATGTCAAATCGGGAGCGACATTTGTATGGGGGCTATATCTAAATCTGAACCGATCTTACCCAATTTCAGCACAGGTGTTTTTAGTAGGATTGTATGATGTTGTACCAAATTTGAAGATAATCGGGTAAAATATGTGGTTTCTAGAGCGGAAAATGTCAAATCGGGAGCGACATTTGTATGGGGGCTATATCTAAATCTGAACCGATCTTACCCAATTTTTGCATAGGTGTTTCTAGTTGGATTATAAGATGTTGTGCCAAATTTAAAGAAAATCGGGTACAACAAGTCGTTTCTACAGCGGAAAATGTCAAATCGGGAGCGACATTTGTATGGGGGCTATATCTAAATCTGAACCGATCTTACCCAATTTTTGCATAGGTGTTTCTAGTTGGATTATAAGATGTTGTGCCAAATTTAAAGAAAATCGGGTACAATAAGTCGTTTCTAGAGCGGAAAATGTCAAATCGGGAGCGACATTTGTATGGGGGCTATATCTAAATCTGAACCGATCTTATCCAATTTTTGTATAGGTGTTTCTAGTTGGATTATAAGATGTTGTGCTAAATTTAAAGAAAATTGGGTACAATATGTGGTTTCTAGAGCGGAAAATGTCAAATCGGGAGCGACATTTGTATGGGGGCTATATCTAAATCTGAACCGATTTGGCTCAAATTAAATAGCGTTCGTCCTTGATCCACAAAACTTACTTGTGCCAATTTTTGTTAAGATCGGACTATAATTGCGACCTGTAATTTGATTACAACAATAGATGGACAGACGGACAGACAGACAGACGGACGGACATTGCTAAATCGACTCAAAAAGTGATTCTAAGTCGATCGGTCTATCTCGCTTCCTTTTGGGTGTTACAAACAAATGCACAAAGCCACTCTCGTGGAGTGTATAATAATTTTATAAATAAATATAATATTTTTATTAGTTCAATGCAAGGCTACCAATACGTTTACGCTATATATGTATATCGAGATAATAATTCAAGTCAATTCGAAACATAAATATTCTTATATTTTTATTTTATATAAAATTAAATTTATATAAAAAAGGGTAATTACCATAAATATTTGTAGATAGTGGGTGCTACAGTAGGTTATATTTCCATTCCATTTTAATTCCAAAAGTACAAATTTTGAAAATCCATTATCTCACACACATAGTGCATAATAACCTAACCATTTTTTCAGTAAAAATAAAAAGTACGAGAAGTCTTTTTATTTTGCTGCGGCCATTTGGTTGGTACCATTTTTATCCTTTTTTTCTATTTTACCCCCTTAAGAGTACGACTTTCCAAAATCTCTTTATTTTACGTGTCTACGCAATTAGAATTTCATCATTCTAGCTATAGCCGTTTAGTTGGTACCATTTTTATCCCTCTGTTCCCATTGTATCCCTTGAAAGTACCAATTTGCAAAAAATCTTTAATTTTTTGTGTCTACGCAGTCAGAGGTTTAGTCGTTTAGTTGGTACTATTTTTATCCCCTTTTTACACCAAAAAGTACGAATTTCGAAAAATCAGTTTATTTTACGTGTGTACGCAATCAGAGGAATGTATACTCCGAATTTCATTACTCTAGGTGCTGCCGTGTTGTTGGTACCATTTTTATCCCTCTGTTCCCATTTTATCCCTTAAAAGTACGAATTTTGAAAAAATGCTTTTATACATAATATCTACTCAAGGAATGTACACACCGATTTTCGTGTTTCTAGCTGTTGTCGTTTGATATGTACCATTTTTATCCCTTTTTTCCCTATTATATAAAAATCATTTTATGGTGCACGTCTTTGTTATAGGGGGAATGCGCATACCCAATATCAAGTAAGTACAAGCAGACATATTGAAAAAATAAGCTGAATTATTCTTAAATATTGGGGGTTATTATGGCTTGTGATGGAAAATGTTTTCCCTTTGGGCCGATTTCGCCCAGTGTCAATCCCAACCGATCTACGACTATAAGACACATTTGTGGAAAATTTGGACGTCTTAGCTCCTTTCGTTTAGATGCTAGACTGCTTTCAACAGACGGACGGGCGGACATGGCTAGATCGTCTTAGAATTTTATGACGATCAAGGATATATATACTTTATAACAAAATGACAAAGTTTGTATACCCCAATCCTGGAGGCGCTTTCTAAGTGAAATATGACGGGATATACGAAATTGTATGTATTGGTTATAATATATATGTTTCTAGAGAGGAAAGACAATCAGGAGTAACATTTCTATGGAGCTATATCTAAATCTGAACCGATGTGAGTTACTTTCACTACGTCTGTTAAAAGCACGCTACCATCTAAAGGAAAAAGACACATTTATGGAAAATTTGTGCGTCCTAGAAATTTTCCATAAATGTGTCTTATAGTCTTAGATCGGTTGGGATTGAAACTGGGCGAAATCGGCCCAAAGGGAAAAATTTTTCCCTCACAAGGACTAAAAATACCCATAATATCCCTTAATATTTGAGAGAATTTAAGTATATTTTTCAATATGTCTGCTTGCACTTACTTGATATAGGATATGCGCATTCGACCTATAATAAAAACGTGCACCATAAAGTGATTTTTATTCGTAGTGGGTGAAATGGGACAAAAAGAAATAAAAATAGTAGATATCAAACGACAACAGCTAGAAACATGAAATTCGATATATAAATAAACGTAAAATAAACGGATTTTTCGAAATTCGTACTTTTTGGGGTTAAAATGGGAAAAGGGATAAAAATAGTACCAAACAAATGAACGCAGCTAGAGTCATGAAATTCGGAGTATACATTCCTCACGAAAATAAAAGGTTTTTTTCAAATTCGTACTTTACTTACAATGGGCACAGAGGGATAAAAATAGTACCAACTAAACGACTACAGCTAGAATGATGAAATTCGGTGTGTGCATCCCTCTAATTGCGTAGACAGGTAAAATAAAGAGATTTTAGAAAGTCGTACTCTTAAAGGGGTAAACTAGGAAAAAGGGGATAAAAATGGTACCAACCAAATGGCGCAAAATAAAACGATTTTTCCAAATTCGTAATTTTTACTTTTACGACAAGTAAAAGATAAAGAACTTTCAAAATGTGTGCTTTTGAAATTAAAATAGAATGAAAATACAACCCAATGAAAATACTCCCACTATCTACCAATATTTATTTATTTAATATAAATATAAGAATACTTATTTTTTTGAATTGACTTGAAGTACTTTTTCGATATGTAAACGTATTGTAAGTCTTTCTTTATAAGCGTGGTTTAAAATAATTAAAATTTTATAGTTATTTATAAAATTATTTTTTCAATATTTGTATTTGTGTATTACTGCACTTCTACGAAAATCGACTGCCTCTGTGGAATGCAATCCATGGTGGTCCCAATTGAGCTTGTGGCCTTTTCGCTTTTTTTCTATTTTAATAAAAAATATATGACTTGTACAATTTATTGGAGTTCAATGACAAATAATTACAGTAAAAATTTAATGTAAACTTCTTCGACATGACAAACAATTTGTCGACAGATTGCTAGTTTGTATTTCATCGAAGCAAAAAAGACAGATTTTGGCACGCTTGCAGGGCTTCGTAAGTGTGTCTTTTTTTGTGAAGGAGATTTCACAAATAACTCCATCTGGAATAGTGTTTTCGATTTCATTATCAGACGAATCGATATCTTCAGTGTATTCATTTGTTGGTAATTGGGGAGGCGAGAATTTGTTGATTTTGTTCGTCATTATTTGTAAAAAAATTTTTGTTGATATTTCCTTTAAATATAGCTTTTCTGTAATTTTTCTTATTTAATAAAGATCACAGTGATTAAATAAGAAAAATTCCGTTTTTTGGACTTTCTGAAATATCGTGGATTCCATCAAGTGCTTGTTGTAATTCTTGCTTAATTACTTGAAGGAAATCCCAAAAGCTGTCATGCATTGGTATTTGTATACACAAATGGCTATTAAGAGCACTTGTAGTTCTAATGGATTCTCCACGAACAGACAATTTTTCTGGGGATTCCTAAGCAATATAATATTAATCTAAATAATGAAATATTAAAATTAATTTCAACTTTCCAGTTGTAGTCACTGGTGTTGAAAGTAATCAAAGAATTTCTCAAAAATGTTGTCAGATTTGCTATAACATTTAGCATCATTAGCATATGCTTCCTGCTTGCATATATTAAATGCGTGCCAACGCCAATATTTTCTTAAAAGTTCTCCTGGCTTCGTCCGTGGTTTTATCCTTTTTAGTGAGTTCACTCATTTTTGATAGTTTCCTTCTCAGAGTCTGACAAAAATGAAATCAACAGCACTTTAAACCAGGGTTGTCAGATTTTTTTGTGATGATACAAATGAAAAAACTAAAAAAAATGAACGTTGGCACGGCAGAAGTATTGCTGGGTAACCTGCATATACACATACTTACATATGCAACTCAATGAGATGCTTGTAAAATGGCATGTGTACTTTATTACATGATGCGACTTTTTAAACACAAATTCGGCAAGTGAGTTGTGATTCTCGTTCGTTTGTGAGAATCATCTCCTTATAGAGGTCGGGTTTGATGTTGAAAAGTCGCTGCGAAGCCACTTGAAAAGACTTTTGACATGGTCGAAATCATGACCGTGGTAGTCTGCAGCCAAGTAATAAATGTCACCATGCCCTTTGTAAATAAATTTGCATTCCATTAAATATAGATGCAAAATGGTCTTGAGACAGGACAATATCACAGTTCAAATCAAAATTGAACATTTTCAGGAGCGTTTAGAACACAGATGGCTTGACCCAGTGAGGAAATATTTTGCAGATCATCATTAAACAATCCAATCTTCATTTCTGGGGGTGACCGCTGTAATTTATTTTCGTGGCCCATCCTAATGTACATGTGAATGTGAAAAAAATGTTTTGTGTGTAGAGGACTCAAGGCACCCCTCACTTTTTATCATCTGGCTCTCGAAATAAATTAGCAAATGACTTTCTTAGTTTATTTGATCACAAATTTGACAGAAAAAAAAATTCCTCAACATATATTTTTAATTATTAAAAAATTGCCGGTTAGGGGGTGAAATTAGTGATCTGACTAAACTAAAGAGAAAAATTGGGATATCTCGATTTTTTATTTTTGACTTAGACCACTATCATTCTAACTGGTACAATTTATACTGTTATATACTTCAGTCTCATCTGCTTCATTTAGGTTTTCTGAAACTTCATACATTATATTGGAATTGAATCTTTTCAACATATCTTGAGTTGGTGTGAAAGAATTTTATTGGTATTCTGGTGATTTATTATATTAAAATTGAATAACCATTAAAAATCCGGCAATATGTTTATGTTTCTATGTAATATGTTTCTCGATGAAATACCAAAAATGTGAGTTTTGTATTTGTGATCACATATAAAACGGCAAGATCGCTGAATTAATAAAAACAAAAAAACATGAATACACTACAATTTTCCAAAAATTAGCCAACAAAATCGCCAACTATTTTAAAAATCGCCATGTCGCCATATCAAAAAAGACGCCAAACGCATTAAAAATCGCCATATCTGACAACCCTGCTTTAAACGTCTTTCTGGAAATGATTTTAAAATCACATTTCTAAGTTCTTTTTCGAAGTCAGTTCCAAATGTCTTGGGTTTCAAGCGTAAAAGATTACTATATATGAATTGGAAAATATGTTCATATGATTTTTGAGTTTTCCTCGTCATAAGTACAAATGCTAAGGGAAATACCTGAAACAAATGTGTACACATTATATATTGATATGAATATGAATATCAATGAATACAAAATTGTAATTTAATTTCAATAACTTACATGTCTACTATATCCAAAATGAAGTAGTAAAAGTTGTTTATACCCACATGATGGGACAACAGAAAATGTGATATCAACCAAAAAGTGGCGATCACCTAGAGCTACGTTTTCAATTATTTTTAGAATTGGTAATGAGCAAAACAAAGTATATCGAGGGCTAATATTCAAAGGTGGCTATCAACCATTTTCTCAAAAATGAGTTTTTGATGCCAAACTATTCTAAGTTTTGGATGTCATCTGTCACATAAATTTGGAGAAGAATTTTTTTTCTAAAGCCTTTTTTTTAATGTTTCTGACTTGGCTATCCACTCACACGTTACTTTGTGACTGCAAAAGTGCCTATGAAAATTAAAATAAAATAAATGAATAGTTCAAAAATGGAGCAGATTAAAACCGAAGGCTTAATTCTCTACAACGATTTCGTTTAAAACATTTTTCTATAACATTCCATCATTTCGCCGTTAATCGCATTTTTCTTCCCAAGTTATCAGGCTAAAATAGGATAAATGTTGACTGTAACGTAAAAAATTGTGAAAAGTATCTGTAGATATATGATCTTTTTGACATATGATTACTGACTTCATGGGGAATATTTGTGTCAGAAAAGTTTCAGAAGCCTGGATGGAGAAAGTTAAATTGCAACCGCGAATTTTGAATTTTTCAAGTATTGCAGCGATTTTCACGACTGACTATATATATATGCGAGAAAACCATAAAACTAAAAAGAAAATTTTCCAAAAATATCCAATTTGTAATTTTTGTTTACCGTGCCCTACCGCAATATCCACTTTTTGTAAAAAATGTGGAAAAATGGTACCAATCTTACGGGTGAAGTTGGAATCTTTAAATTCGCTGTGTACACCCAGAAAATGCATTTTCTAAACAACATTACCAACATTGCATGAAGAACTTTATCGAGTTTACAATAAATCTTATTTATATATTTGGGCATTAATGGCTATGAGCTTATTTCATCATTCAAAGGCCTCAATTTTTAAACATGCAAAAGTGGCTATGAACCATAAAACCGCGAATAATAGGAAATTTGGAAAACTTCTTAATCGTAGCTGAACAGGATTCCAATAATAATGGACCTGTTTGCCTCCAGCTGAGGCTATAGGTTATTGAAAACACTATGAATTTTATTTATTTTACGAGATGGTAATACTTTTGTACACAGAAAAACAGATGGTTTTGACATATAAGAAACAACATCAAAAGGAATACAATTAGAATCTACATGTCAGACCGGTTGTAGTGTCATTTAGACTTCTATTTAGATCGATCATATGATCGAACGTAAACAGTAACAATTAGTAATCCTCTTTTGATTATTCTGTAGAAGAAAGAATAATAATTACTCTTAAAATTAAGGTGACGATCAGTTCTCCTGAAAAGTTGTGTTTTTGTTCCTAGCCACTTTTGAATATAAGACCTCGATATGCGAAATCTGCCTCCAATACAGTTGTTTGATAGAAAGGTTCGTCTGGTATACTTTCAATTTTAGCTGCTTCGCGGGATCTTCTTGGTTTGGGTGTTCTCCATGAGTGATGTTGTCGACTCGTTGCCTGCAGTGTTCTCTATTAATAATAATCAATGATGACCTGCATTTCTTCTGATAACATATATATCTTTTTATGTTTTCATTATTTTTATACCCTCCACCTAAGGAAGGGGGTATATTCACTTTGTCATTCCGTTTGTAACACCTTAAAATATTCATCGGAGACTCCATAAAGTATATATATTCTGGGCCGTGGTAAAATTCTAAGACGATCTAGCCATGTCCGTTTGTCTGTTGAAAGCACGATAGAGGTCGAAAGAAATGAGCCAGGAGGTTCAAATTTTTCCTAAATGTGTCTTATGGTTGCAGATCGGTTGGGATTGCAAGTGGGCGAAATCGGCCCAGAGGGAAAATTTTTTCCCTAACAAGGACTGAAAATACCCCTAATATTTAGATTCTTTCATCATGATTTTTGAGCATGTCTGCTTATATTTTTTGATATTTGGTATGTGTATTCCCCTTAAAGCAAAAACGTAAAAGTAATTTTTCCAAATTCGTACTTTTAAGGGGTAAAATGGGAATAGATGGATAAAAATATTCGGTATATAAATTCATCTAATTGCGTAGACACGTAAAATAATGATATTTTTCGCAATTCGCACTTTTAGGAGGGTAAAATAGAAAATGGGGATAAAAATGGTACCAATCAAATGGTCGCAGCTAGAGTCATAAAATTCGGCGTATATATTCCTTCGACTGCGTAGACACGAAAAATAAAGAGGCTTTTCTTAAAATTCTTTTTTTTTTCAAGGGATACAATGGGAGCAGAGGGATAGAAACGGTACCCACTAAAGGGTTACCGCTAGAATGATGAAATTCGTTGTGTAATTTCGTAGACACGTGATATAAAGAGATTTTCGAAAGACGTATGTCTGTCCTCCAGTCTGTTGAAAGCACTCTATCTGCCGAACGAAATGAGCTTGGAGGTTCAAAATTTAAATTAATGTGTATTATGGTTGCAGATCGTTTGGGATTGAAAGTTGGCGAAGTCGGACCAGAAGGAAACATTTTTTCCCTAACAAGAGCTACAAATACCCCCTAATATTTCGACTATTTAAGCATTTTTTAAATTTCTGCTTTATATGCATTTGAAATTTTTGCGTACATTCCCCTTGTAGCGTAAAAGCACTAAAAAGTAAATAAAAGCGGGCGAAATGGGACAAAAAGGGATACAAATTTTATCAATGATACGACAATAGCTAGAAACATGAAATTTGAAATGTAATGTTTAATTGCGTAGATACGTATAATAGAAGGATTTTTCAAAAATCGTTCATTTAAATCTTACAATTGGAAAAGAGGGATAAAATTCGCTGAAGTTGAAATTCGGAATTTGTACTTTTATGTGGAAAATGAGGTGACTGCGTAGACGCGAAAAATAAAGAGATCTTTCGATAGAAGTGCCAAGCAAATGGCTATAGCTAAAATCATGAAATGTATCTGGTTTGTACATTTGACTCTGAAACATATTGGATCTTCTAAAGGGTGATTCTTTAAAAGCTATAGGAAAGTTTTTCAAAAAAAACACATAAAATTCAGGAAAATGCATGAAATCTTTATTTGAATCGATAGTACGGTCCATATAATTTAATGTTTGAAGATTATTTCATGCAAATGTTGACCTTGAATGCGCCTCAAATGGGCTATCCGCTTAGACCAATTTTGACATACTCTTTCCAACATTTCGGCCGGTATCTCACGAATAAATGCTTCAATGTTGTCTTCCAATGCGTCAATTGAAGCGGGCTTGTCTGTATAGACATGAGCTTTAACATAGCTCCACAAAAAATAGTCTAAAGGCGTTAAATCGCACGATCTGGGCTGCCAATTGATCGGTCCCGAACGTGAAATAAAATGTTCACCGAACTCGCCTCTCAATAAGTCCATTGTTGCGCGCGCTGTGTGGCATGTGGCACCGTCTTGTTGAAACCACATGCCATGCAAGTCAAGGTCTTGCACTGTGACTTTTTCTGGATGCATTGGTAGCTCTTGCAATGCTTCTGGCTGATATTCAATCCAAAATCGACAATTCTGCCTATTTACGTACACATTGAGCCAAAAATGAACACAATTTTTCGGTAAAAAAGTGGATCTTCGGCTTTCTTGAACTTTCTTAACAGATCACGCATTTTGATAATAAAATTCAATAATTTACAATCGTTGTTCGTTTGTAAGACGATTCATGGTTAAATTATAGACCAAACTGAAGATGTTTGACACGAAACGTGCGTCAGCTGTTTCAACCAGTGTTGCCAAAAAGATAACAGCTAAAAAATCACCCTTTATATTAGAACCTTTCCTATCAAAATGGTACAGACATTTAGGCTGTAGCTGGAATCAACAAGTTGCAAATGGGTAAAATCGGGTTTGAGTGAAATTGTTTCTCTCTTATAACGACTGACAATACACCAAATATTTAGGGCATATTTTTGAAGATTGCTACCTCATGTTCACTTTTTTATTATACTTGAAGTTTTATATTTTTACTAGCAAATACCCGCTACTTCGTACGAGGTGTAAGGATATTTATTTCAGGGTAAATCGCTTGAAAAAACGCTTTTTGCGCAACTACGTATTCACACCAAATTCTAAATTAATAGCCTTTTCGTATTCAAGATGAATAAATTGGTTGGTACCATCCGAATTTCCCCAATTTGGTTTGTACGGTTTTTATTACTTTTGGTCCACCTTTAAAGTACACATTTTGATACAATACATTTTGCATTTCAAAGTAATTGTGTATATACCTTATTCGACGCATTGGTGGGAACTGCTTTTTGTTCCGATGTCTACTTAAACTACGCATTTTGCAAAAGGACGGAGGTACAATTTTCAATCACTTAAAAGTACAAATTTCGAAAAATTCCTTCTTATCTCGCATCTACGCTATAAAACGTATATACACACCGAATTTCAATTTGAGAATTAATATCATAATTCCAGCTTCGTCTGTTTGATTTCTTTTTGCCTTCAACCCCAAAAATACGAATTTGGAAAAAATATTTTCTTGAACGCATTCGTGATATAAGAGTAATGTCCGTTCCAAAATTCCAGATTTAAGGCCCAGCCGTTTGGTACTAATTTTAACCCATTTTGTCCCTTTTGGAAAATTCCTTGTTACGCCGTAAGACAAATATACACACTGAATTATAGTGCCAATCGTGTCGTTAGTACCTTTTGTATCCCCCTTTTCAAGTTTACCCCTTTAAAAGTATGAATTTCGAAAAATTTCTTTATTTTGCGTTTGCAAGTATTTTGAGGTATGTGCCAGCAAATTTCACGACTCCACCTCCGCCTGTTTGATTGGTGCAATTTTTATCCCTTTTTATCCGATTTTGTCCCCAAAAAGTACGAATTTTGCTAAAATATTTTCTTGGTCGCAATCGTGCTATAAAAGTTCTGACTTTCAGGATTCTAGTCCCACCCGTTTGATATGGGCTGTACCATTTAATCCATTCAAAGTACAAATTTATAACAATTCCTTCTTATCACTGATCAGCCCTGTAAAACGAATATACACATCGAATTTCATTATTGTAGCGTCATCCGTGTTGTTGGTACCCTTTTATCCCCTTTTTCCCGTTTACACTTTAAAAGTACGAATTTCGAAAAATTCGTTCATTTTGCATTCCTTAGTATTTTGAGGGATGTACACACCGAATTTCTGTGGTACCATTTTTATTCCTTCTTACCCCATTTTATCCCTTAAAAGTACGAATTTCGAAAAACTCACTGTACACACCAAATTTCATGATTCTAGCTTCAGCCGTGATGTTTGTACCATTTTTGCCCCATTTAACCCCCAAAAGTACGAATTGTTCAAATTCCATTTTTTGGGATGTCTTCAAGAGGAATGCCGCAGGAGGAATACATATACCAAATTTCAAGATTCTAGGTCCAGCCGTTTGGTCATTGCGGTGGTACCATTTATCCTTTTTATCCCATTTTACCCCTTAAAAGTACGAATTTCGAAAAACCCCCGTCTTATCAAACCTCTACACTGTAAGAGAAATGTACACACCAAATTTCATGATTCTAGCTCTAGCCGTTTGGTCTGGGGAGTGATCAGTCAGTCACTCAATCACGTAAGTCTTTTATGTATATAGATTAGAGTGGCTTCAAAATAAAAGTTGTGGATGTTCCCGACTATAATGAAAGACTGGTTTGTTTTATGTGTTCTCCCAAAATATTTTGCTTTTATCAGTGTCCGTTCGTGAGCTGGGCGCGTTCAACATAACCTCTATAAATCAGGTTTTTCTTGAATAAAATTCACGGTGAGAATTGTATTTAGAAAAAACCTGCTAGAAATTAAAATCTGGTCGGAGGCTTATCAAGCCTTATCAAAAGCTTGCATTTTAATCAAGAATAGAATTTTAATAGAGTAGAATTTTAACATTTTTGTGCAATTTTTGTTGCATTTTTTATAAAAACCGCAATAACTTCCATATTTTTAGTTCGATTTGTGTTTTTGTTGGATCGTTTAAGAGGTATTGATGACCAATTCCAATTTTTAGAACTTTCTAACCCATTAAGGGCCGACAATTTTTTTCTTACTGTTGGTTCTCAGTGGGTTAAATGTGATGTAAAAACTGAAATATGGGGTTATTTGCATCGTAAACACATTCTAGTCTTACAAAAAGCTAATTTTTGAAAAAAAAACATCTGAAATTTTGGTCTTTCAATGGATAAAAATGGGGGGAAAACTTCACGTAAGATGTTACAATAAAATCATGCGACATGATTTCCCTCCCAAGAACGAGATTATATAGAAGTGAAACTACAGGTCACTATTAGGAAAACTCATACTCAGTTTTTTATTTCGTGGTCGTTTGTCTTTTTTACAGGACTTTTAATTTCCAAAGGATGTAAATGTTTCAGTAATTTAGTTTAGTACTTTTGCGTATCGTACAATGGTATGAGTATCAAATGAAAGAGAAGAAAATCTGCTAAATATACTTTTAATTTCATGCGTCTATCTATGTTAATTTAGCATTAACAACCATTTCAATTTTTCCCCTTTATAAAGTTTATGTAGATTATTCATGTTTTATTTTTTAAAGGAGAAAATTTGAAATGGTTGAATTTCTTTCCAAAAATTTGCTTTATATAAGACTAGAATGTGTTTACGATGCAAATAACCCCATATTTCAGTTTTCCTTCACATTTAACCCACTGAGTATTAACAGTAAAAAAATGTGCGGCACTTAATGGGTTAGCAAATTCTAAAAATTGCAATTGGTTATCAATACCTCTCCAACGAGCCCCTAAAAAATAAATCGAACTAAAAATGAGGAAGTTATTGCGGTTTTTATAAAAAAATCATCAAAAGTAGCACTAAAATAGTATAAATCGGTCCTTTATATTGGGTTATATCGCAAGTTTTTAATATGGTTGATAAGGCTCGGGTCGGATTTAAATTTCTAGCGGATTTTCTCAATACCATTCTCATCGTGAATTTTATTCAAGAAAAACTTGATTTATAGAGGTTATTTTGAACGTGTCCAGCTCACGAACGGACAATGCTAAAAGCGAAATTTTGTGGGAGAATGCATAAAACAAACCATTCTTTCATTTTAGTCGGGAACATCAACAACATTTTTTCCTTCCTCACAAAAGAAGCCACTCTAATATAGATATTGTAGGAGACTAATAATGAAAATTGTGATGTTTCAATTTGGTAGTGCACTTCTATTTAAAGTTGACAGCCTCTAATCTGACGGTAATAATGTGGAATGCACTCCGTGGTGGAGGGTATATAAGATTCGGCCCGGCCGAACTTAACGCCTTCATACTTGTTAACTAACTACCCCTAATATTTAGATTATTTAAGCATTTTTTTTTGAAAATTTCTGCTTTTATACACTTGAAAGTTGTTTCGATAGTAACTTGTAATCACCAAAAAGTACAAACAAGATTTAGCTGGTGAAATGGGACAAAAGGGATACAAATGGCACCAATGATACGACAATAGCTAGAAACATGAAATTCGGTGTGTACATCACTATAATTACGTAGACACGTAAAATAGAGAGATTTTTCGAAATTTGTAGTTTTAAGGGATACAATTGGAAAAAAGGGATACCAACTTTGGTCGCTGAAGATAAAATCATGAAATTCGGTGTATGCATTTATCTGGCTGTGTAGACGCGAAACATAAAGGATTTTTTTTCCAAATTTGTACTTTTAGGCAGAAAATAAGACTGCAAACGGTTGCAGTTAGAACAGTGAAAGTCGGTGTGTACATTGCTGTGACTGTGCAGACACGAAAAATAAAGACATCATTCGATATTCCAACCTTTAGGATCAGCTGTAGCTAGAATCATGAAATTCAGTGGTTACACTCGTCTGTCTTCGTAGACACGCACAGTAAGGGGTTTTCTCCAAAATCGTACTTTTAGGGTTAAATTTAAAAAATAATAAGAGTGGTACCAAGCAAACGGATGTACCTAGAATCATGCAATTAGATGTGTTCATTCCAATATGGACGCGAAACATAACGAATCTTTGAAATGTGTTCTTTTCTTATCAAAATGATACATTCGCTCTGTTTGTAGCTGAATCAAGAAATTGCAAATGGGAGAAATCGGCCCGGAGGGAAAGTGTTTCTCTCTAGTGACGACTGACAATACACCTGATGTTCACTTTGTGTTTACATTTGCAGTATGTATTATAAAGGGTGATTTTTTAAGAGCTTGATAACTTTTTTTTGAAAAAAAACGCATAAAATTTGCAAAATCTCATCGGTTCTTTATTTGAAACGTTAGATTGGTCCATGACATTTACTTTTTGAAGATAATTTCATTTAAATGTTGACCGCGGCTGCGTCTTAGGTGGTCCATTCGGAAAGTCCAATTTTGGGCAACTTTTTCGAGCATTTCGGCCGGAATAGCCCGAATTTCTTCGGAAATGTTGTCTTCCAAAGCTGGAATAGTTGCTGGCTTATTTCTGTAGACTTTAGACTTGACGTAGCCCCACAAAAAATAGTCTAAAGGCGTCAAATCGCATGATCTTGGTGGCCAACTTACCGGTCCATTTCTTGAGATGAATTGTTCTCCGAAGTTTTCCCTCAAAATGGCCATAGAATCGCGAGCTGTGTGGCATGTAGCGCCATCTTGTTGAAACCACATGTCAACCAAGTTCAGTTCTTCCATTTTTGGCAACAAAAAGTTTGTTAGCATCGAACGATAGCGATCGCCATTCACCGTAACGTTGCGTCCAACAGCATCTTTGAAAAAATACGGTCCAATGATTCCACCAGCGTACAAACCACACCAAACAGTGCATTTTTCGGGATGCATGGGCAGTTCTTGAACGGCTTCTGGTTGCTCTTCACTCCAAATGAGGCAATTTTGTTTATTTACGTAGCCATTCAACCAGAAATGAGCCTCATCGCTGAACAAAATTTGTCGATAAAAATGCGGATTTTCTGCCAACTTTTCTAGGGCCCATTCACTGAAAATTCGACGTTGTGGCAGATCGTTTGGCTTCAGTTCTTGCACGAGCTGTATTTTATACGGTTTTACACCAAGATCTTTGCGTAAAATCTTCCATGTGGTCGAATAACACAAACCCAATTGCTGCGAACGGCGACGAATCGACATTTCACGGTCTTCAGCAACACTCTCAGAAACAGACGCAATATTCTCTTCTGTACGCACTGTACGCATTCGTGTGGTTGGTTTAATGTCCAATAAAGTAAACTGAGTGCGAAACTTGGTCACAATCGCATTAATTGTTTGCTCACTTGGTCGATTATGTAGACCATAAATCGGACGTAAAGCGCGAAACACATTTCGAACCGAACACTGATTTTGGTAATAAAATTCAATGATTTGCAAGCGTTGCTCGTTAGTAAGTCTATTCATGATGAAATGTCAAAGCATACTGAGCATCTTTCTCTTTGACACCATGTCTGAAATCCCACGTGATCTGTCAAATACTAATGCATGAAAATCCTAACCTCAAAAAAATCACTCTTTATATAGTAGTAGACTATTAATTAGAGATGTGCGCGTGAGTGATTATTGGCTCACGTTGACGCACGCTCACGAAGGAAAAAAATTGAATCACGCACGTTCACGCACGAATATTTTTTCGTTACTCACGTTTACGCACGCTCACGTGAGTAAAATAAATTTTGCTCACGATCACGCGTGAATCACGTGATTCACGTAAATCGCGCAAACAATTTCCACAACGATATACATTTTAAATCGAAATGAGTAACGCCCCGCAAATCCGAAAATTATTTAATTTAATTATTTAAAACACTCTATGTTTGCGTTGTTTGTTTTAAATTCATATTTTTAAAATAGTATACAATATTACAGTGTGGTATACCGTATAGTTTAACGCAAAATAAGTTAGAAATCGGACAATGACATAAAATCCAAATAAAAATAAACACAGCATATACCCCGATACCAGTTGTGTGGTTTTTCTTCAATTCAGTGGCTAGGGAATGCTTACTAAAATAATAGAAAATAAATAGATATTATACCTACACTGAAGCACTCTGTTTTAGAAGTAAATATGTCTATGACTTTTATTTTGAATGGAAAATTTCACATTCTTAAACGAAATTAAATGAAAATAAAAGAATTAATAAATCACGAAAAAATCACGTGATTCACGCAGAAATTAGACTCACGCACATTCACGCACGAAATTTTTTTCGTTCCTCACGTTCACGCACGCTCACGTGAGTAAAATAAATTTTGCTCACGTTCACGCGTGATTCACGCGGGAATCACGTGATTCACGCAATTCACGTGAGTGGCGCCCACCTCTACTATTAATATTATAATAATGAAGCAATGGCATTTATTTAAAACAGTGCGCATAAGTATGCCTTATAGTTTGAAATAATAAACAAATATAGTAATGCGCATTAAAAATATCACAATTTTCAAAATATTTTACTTCACTTCTTTGTAAAGTCGACAGCCTCTAATCTACCGGTAATGGAATGCACTCCGTGGTGGAGGGTATATAAGATTCGGCCTGGCCGAACGTAACGCCTTTTTACTTTTTTATCTTTAAAATCACAAAATTTCCACTCGAATATTGAGTGCTGGATTCAGATAGTTAAGTAAAAACCCCATATTTGGATGTATTTTGAAATAGAGTTGGGTCGTTCCGGAACGAACTCGTTCAATTGAACGATTGACTTGGTGGAACAGGATCCTGCTCTTTCAGTTCCATCGTTCCAATATTATTTTGTTTGTACCCAACTCTCGTTCATTCATTCGTTCGTTTTACCATTGAACAGCTGATTAGTTGTTGCCACAATTTTTTCAAATTTTCTTGTTTGGAAGAATTGTGAATCACGTTCGTGAAAAAACTCAACGAGTAAACAAACAATGTTGGTGCGTTTGAACGACTGAATAAGGATCGAAAGGAACGATGGAACGAAAAGACTGAACGAGTTCATTTGCAAGATCGGAATGAAAAGGATCGGTCCGTTTAGTGAACAATAATGTCCAACACTAGTTTGAAATCAATTTAGCTTACCAGTGGACGTCGATAGCGCCGAAATACTTTATGCATTATCAGAAATTCGCCTCTCAAAGCCATTAATGTCGCGAGGCAACACGTAATTGGATAAATTGAATTTCGTCAAATAAAAATAATATATAAAAAACATGATAATCTTCAGTTTCAAAGGGGTTGAATTATTTATCATATATAGTGTAAATTGAAAATTTCAATATAAAATTTTTGTATGGAAAAAGTCAAAAATCAAGTTCATGCATACTCAATAAACTCACACAAAATTGCAGTATTAATGTTTCCATAGGGTTAAGGGTTTTCATCTGAATGGGAGCCACGCCCATATCTCAAATCCCGCCCATGTTTGTCTCATATGCATAAGACAACACTTAATGTAATGCACACGAAATTGCATTCCCGATGTCATACACTGAAAGAACTTTCCTTCATAATATTTATGAAGCGATTTCATAAAAGGTTTTTCATAAATTTAGTTAACTTTTATACACTCCACGTATTATGTCTTTGTGCATTTGTTTGTAACACTCAAAAGGAAGGGAGATAGTTGTTAATTATACCGATCGACTTAGAATCACTTTTTGAATCGATTTAGCAATGTCCGCCTGTCTGTCCATCTATTCTTGTAATCACGATACAGGTCGCAATTTAAACCAGAACCAAATGAAACTTTCCACAACGAAGTTTTTCGGGACAAGGATGAACGCTATTTAATTTGAAGAAAATCGGTTCAGATTTAGATATAACCCCCATACGAATTTCACTGCCGATTTGACTTCTTCTGCTCTAAAAACCACATATTTCAACAGATCTTCTTAAAATTAGGCGAATTATCTTATATTTGTACTATGGTGCAAATGGGTCAGATCGGTTCAGATTTACCTATAGCTACCACACAAATTTCACTACCGATCTCACTTTTTCCACTCTAAAAACCACATATTTTAACATATCTCTTTCAAATCTTGCAAAAAATCTTATATTTCAACTAGAAACACCCACGACTTTTTCCGCCCAGAAACCACGTATGTTCATCGAATTTCTTATAAAACGTTATACTTGAACTGGAAGAACTTATTGTGAACATACAAATATTCTTCTGGAATATTCGTAAATTAAGACTAGATCATACTTCTTCCGTTCTTCCCGTTTTCACTTTTTACCGAATTGAATTGTATTCGGATAGAAAGTGGAGTGTATCATATAGTCGGCCCGCCCGACTTTAGCCTTTTCTTACTTATTTCTTAATATGTATGAAAAATTCGTAATTAAAATGAATTGTTTCATACAGTTTTTTCATAAACATTTCATATTTCATAAAACAAAATTGTTAAATTAGTGAAACTTTTCTTAAAAATTTTCTGCAATGAGCAATGATGCAAGTGCTTTCTTATGACAAAATATTTGTTACAACAATAACCAACGGCAATAAAATGAAAAATAGATAATAATTATCAGTTTATAGTTGAGTTGCTTTCATCGACCGTTCTAGTGTCTCATATACTGTAACACGCATAAACTTATGCTACATCAGTCACGCCACGTTCACATTATAGGTTGTAAAAAAGATTTTTTAAGTTTCTCCTTGTTTTTCGCCCCTTTGAAACGTACGACTGTCGCGTATGTAACCAGGGAAATACTCATTTTCAATCCGATCATTTACAATCGATTCTAGGTTAAATTTGACAATTAGATGTTAACATAATGAACCAGAAGAAAATTAGTAACAAAAAACGTAATATGGCGTAGAGAGTGTGATGTGTAATATAGTCGGGCGGGGCCGACTATATTAACATAACATATGAACAAGTTATTTTGCAATTTAACTTTCAATATTTTCTTAATTCGTTATTTTTCTAAAACGCTTACATTTTCTTAAACATTATTAATTTTCTTCATAATGTTTTTAGCCTCGCCAGTAGCAGAAATGGTGGTCATGTATAGACTTTTGTCCGCCAGTGTATATATTCGGTAAAGAACGACTAAAATTGTCCAACCATTGACGTAACCAACCCTACCGCAATGTAAAAGTGCATATTTCTATAGAAATATTTTCAGACACAAACTAAGCTTATATTTCTCGTTGGATTTTGTCTGTGAGTGTGGTGTGCATGCGGGTAAGTTGAGTGTGAGTGTGCGGAAGGAAACAGAATAAAAACTGCATTCAGATGCTCGTTCAACGGAAATAGTATCACACAAAATTTATTACCACTCTTGAGAGCCATAAAAGGAAATTGTACACAATATACTTTTTTTGGTTTCCAACTCTCTTTATTTTTTTTTTTTGTGGAAAATATGTTAGATTTTGTTTTTTATTGTTTTTCGTACATTTTCCGAAAATCCTTTTATTCGACATTTGTTGTTTTGCGGCAGTCTTTTCGAATGGGTTTGTATGTGTTTAGATTGAACATTGTCGCGAACAGTTTTTGTAGAATAGGAGCTAAATTCGATGCGTTGAGTGTTTGCATTCCACGCTTAAGCGTCATTTCAATGAGAAGCATAAATTTGGAGGAACACATGACATTTGTGTCATTGGCTCAGATGGTGATACCACACTCAGAAAAATATCACTCCTAAATTTGAGTAACATTCATACTACAACTTAGTTCAACAGTTTTACTTCGCGAAAAAACAATGATTGACCTTTTCAACAGATTGCTGTTTTCTACGGATCCTGTAATATCTTCCATATCTCGAAATAAGTCTATCAGCCATCAACATAATGAGCCCGCTTCACTAGTGCTAAAATTGTTGCAGGATCCATTGCTACCAGATAATTGCAAAATATCTCAAAAATCGGACTCAAAGCAAAAGACATATAATGTAATGAAAATAAAGAATTTTAATTTATTTTGATATCCTTATATTCATGCGTATTCAATATTACGTGTCTCTATTTCCAGGATTTTTTATAAATATTTTTTTATTAAAATCTCTCTATAAAGGTAAAAATTGTCAATATTGAACAATATTGAACCAAATCAGGCATAACCATTAGGGGTTGGATAGTGTTGTGTGGGAATTTTAGGAGCTCGTTTCCGAGGCTTACAAAATTAGGCATTCTATCACCCGTAATTACCATACATGACAAATCGAATTCAGATTTGTTTCGCGCTAAATGGGTGTTTTTCCCATAGTGTCTTAAAAGCTCGTTTTATGTGTCGGCTTATTTTGGAATCACCCATTTCATATTGTTTTCTTTTATATCAGTTGTGAACATTTTCCTCGGATTTAGTTAGATTGAAATTATTTTAAGTTCCCTTTTTTATTTACATCAAGCAAAAATTGTCTCATTGTAAGCAAAAGTTTACTTGTTTTGAGAAAAATTAAGTTTATGTAAATATTTAATTGGTTTTAGGAAAAATTGAATAAAATTTGTTTTGCGGAAAGTTGAACTTGTTATAATACGTTTGAGATTTTTTTATGTTACTGTTTTTGAATGACGTTTTGCAAACTCAGAAGCAAAACATTTTTTTTAAGTAACGGTAAACATTTCCTAAGTTATGGTTCAATTAGACTTAGTTTAGGTTCATGTTTCCTCATATCAATTAAAATGTTCTTCCGTTTATATGAACATTTACTGGGTTTGAGGAAAAATTCAGTGAAATATTTTTTGCAGAGTTACTGAAAATGTACTTGGTTTTCCAAAGAACCGATA
This sequence comes from Polietes domitor, assembly GCA_947397865.1. Taxonomy (NCBI): domain Eukaryota; kingdom Metazoa; phylum Arthropoda; class Insecta; order Diptera; family Muscidae; genus Polietes; species Polietes domitor. Next base: position 115,544,210 of record OX377618.1, on the reverse strand, counting down.
AAGTGAACCTGCTATATAACTTGTTTTTCAGAATACCTTTTTGTTTACATATTGGATGGATGTTTACAGACATGGATTCTCCGTGCCAGCAATTGACTGGAACCCAAACTCTTGTTTCAGGTAACGTATGTATAATAATATCGATTGTACGCGTATTTTTCATATCAGTCGAATCCAATCTGAATCAACAATAGTTTAAAATATATATAGTTAAAAAAACATATAAAATTCACCCATGAGAATGCAGATTCCACAACTGGTTCCAAAGAGCAGGTATGTGTTCTAGTTTTACGTAAAATAACCTGTTGGTTTTGGGACAAACTCGAACAAAAATAATCAACGCTAGAATTAGAACAAGTTCTGTGGCAGAACAAGTTGTTCACCAACCGGTGTATCTACTCAAATAGCGGAATGTACACAACGAATTTCGAGTCTCTAGCTGTTGTCGTTTGATATGTACCATTTTAATCCCTTTTTGCCCTATTTCACCCCCTACAAATAAGAATCACTTTATGGTGAACGTTTATGCTGTCAGGGGAATGCGCTTTCATTTTCAGTCCTTGTGAGGAAAAATTTCCCTGTGGACCGATTTGGCTCACTTTCAATTCCAACCGTCCTACAACCAGAAGACACATTTATGTCAAACGTCCTAGCTCATTTCGTTTAGATGCTAGATGCTTGTCCTCGAATTTTATGACGATCAAGAATAGTCGATATTTCAAGGTGTTACAAACGGAATGACAAAATTATTATACTCCCATCCTAGAGGTGGAGGGTATAAAAATATATATTTTTTGTTATATACAGATAACCGTTATCAATTGTTATTTTTTTAATTTTGAGTAGAATGTGGTTCCTATTATTCTAATATTCGGTGGAAAAATATTTTTAATTGATTCATACACAAACCATTGCATATTTCAAAACGAATAAAGTGTGACTTAGACCACTGTCATACTAACTGACACATATGACGATTTTCGATCATTTCACTTCGTTGTAGGGTTAACATTTTTCTGAGTGCATGAATGTTCATACCTACGGAGCCGTACCATGTGCTATAAGTAGGAATTTATTAGGTCACAAAACTTTATACATATAAATATTTTAAATTTCTAACAACACACTTGGATTATAGATGCCAAAATGGAAAACCGGTGTTGTGCTCCACATCTGTCCACTGGTTTTTAATGTGTCAATTTCTACATACGAGGAATCCAATGTTTTTATTTCCTCTAACCTAAATTTTAATACAAAACAAGTAAGGAAAGGCTAAAGTCGGGCGGGACCAACTATATGATACACTCCACTTTCTATCCAATTACAATTAAATTCGGTAAAAAATTTTGATATCGGGAAGGATTTCTGTATCCTGTATATATATATGTACGACATTACAGGTGTTTCTAGTTGGATTAAGATGTTGTGTCAAATTTAAAGAAAATCGGGTACACTATGTGGTTTCTAGAGCGGAAAATGTCAAATTGGAAGCGACATTTGTATGGGGGTATATCTAAATCTGAACGGATTTCCTCCAAATTCAAAAAAGTAACTTCTGCCAAATTTCATGATAAACGGACAGCAATTGCGACCTGTAGAGTGCGAACAAGCTTAGATGGACAACAGACGGAAGGACGGACAGACAGACATCGGTAAATCGATTCAGCTGGTGATTCTAAGCCGATCCGTCCAAAAATTGATCAAATTTTATAACAAAATGTTTTTTATGGCAAACATTTTCAAATCGCAAAGAACCGATTAGGAAACGTATAGCATTCTGTTTTAAAGCCATATGTTTGCTTCTTACTAAAGAAATATTATCAGATCCCGGTGGGAAATAAATAAATGGGATCATTCTAATAAAAAATCAAAATGTTTGGAACAAATTTTCTCCCCTGTGGAATTTGGGTGTTGTTTTGGAAAAAGTTGAAAAACTTTTTACCCATTACTCTTGTAAACAAATTTTTTATGATATCTCAATTTTTGTAGATTTCAATATGAGTTTTTATTTATTTACGTGTAATGAAGCACTACAACTGATTCACTATTTATTGCCTGTTACATATTATTTTTCTGCTTCAAAATTATAATAAGATTAAGATAAGGCAGCATATGCATAGAAAGGGGTGGTCTAATACCTCGAGAACCTTTCTACAACTTGGAATCTAATTCTACTTCTTTGAAATCTTTTGATTGATGAAAAATGCAAAGTGAATCATTCAAGAAAGTTGATCAACCGAAGCACCCCACGCAGTGTGGTGGAGCACGATATAAAACAACTTGAAGAACACGATGAGTACTTAAAAATATTATAGATAAGATATTAACATAACTTAAAAATTAAGATCGAGTCGATTTTCTCATTGGCGATGGACGAGTTCAAGTTATTACAAGATTTGTAATCAATTCGGAAGTAGAAGAACGACGAGTTCAAGTAGAAGAACGATTCCAATGTTAAGTAAGTAGAGATTTGTTCTCTTTTTTTGCAAAATAAGATGAAAAATATTTCAATAGTTGGACAGTCTTATGATGGTGCACATGTAATTTTGAGCTACAAGAATGAATGACTTCAAATGAAAATAAAGGAAAAAATCCATAAGCCGTTTTTTCACTGTGTGACACATATTTACCAGAAACAACCATGATAACAGTGGGTCTGATTTATATATATCGCCTATGCAAATGTCGGTACTGATTTGACTTTTTCCGCTGTAGAAACTACTTATTTTAACAGATTTTGTTCAAATTAGGCAAAACAGTTTCCTCAGTTGTAGTAAATATTCAGTTTTGAGGAAATTTAATTTATCTTAACTCATTGAACGGCTCACTTTTTTCTGAGTGCAGCACAATTTTGTTTCTAAAAATTGAAATAAACTATGTAAACTTAGACGAATTATTCAAGAATTTAACTTGTTACAAATGGCCTATTCATATTTTTATTGAAAATTCTAAAGTAGACTAAGCCATTTTTACTTATGCAGTTCTATCAATATTTTGATTTGTATTCAAAATGATATCCCATTTCTCAATAAAAGTATGATTTTAGATATATATATATATATATTCTCGTCGTTCCACCGTGGAAAATAAGACAATAAATCTTAGAGAAAGCTTATTATTTTGCGTGACTAGTAAGAGAACTATGTATATATATCGAATTTCATGATTCTACACTCACAAAAATAGCATTCCTAAAATTGAAAAAGATGTTTATCTTGTGATTCGGAAGTAGTGAAAACTGGGATCTTCATCAATGAATTTAACATGGAGTTGTCATAGGAGGGATGTCCTTTATTTTGAAAAACTTAAAAGTTATTTTAAAGTGTTCCAAAGGGAACCATTTTTTCACTAGTTTCCAGTTCTGTTTTAAAAAATCCACCGCTACCGGGGATAGAACAGCGGACCTTCTGGTTACTGCTACGGCGCTCTAACCATCTCAGCTATCCACTGTTGTGCGTGCTGAATAACTAAAGCAAACCATTTTGTTCGTTATAACTGACAAAATATTTATTTAGTATGAATTAATATATATAAAGGGTGATTTTTTAAAAGCTATAGGAAAGTTTTTCAAAAAAAAAAACACATAAAATTCAGAAAAATGCATGAAATCTTTATTTGTATTGATAGTACGGTCCATATAATCTAATGTAGCGGTAGCGCTCACCATTCACAGTTACGTTACGATTCGCATCATCTTTGAAGAACTACTGTCCAATGGTGCCACCAGCCCATAAACCGCACCAAACTGTGTCTTTTTCTGGTAGCTCTTGCAATGCTTCTGGCTGATATTCACTCCAAAATAGATAATTCTGCCTATCTACGTACCCATTGAGCCAAAAATGAGCTTCGTCGCTGAACACAATTTTTCGGTAAATGAACTTTCTTAACAGAGCACGCATTTTGATAATAAAATTTAATAAAAAAATTCAATTCAAGCGTTGTTCGTTTGTAAGACGATTCATGGTTAAATTGAAGATGTTTGACAGTGAAACAAAACACGAAACGTGCGTCAGCTGTTTAAACCAGTGTTGCCATAAAGATAATAGCTAAAAAATCATCCTTTATATATATATATATATATATATATATATATATATATATATATATATATATATATATATATATATATATATATATATATATATATATATATATATAATTAAATTAGCATTAACTAAGATAACACTATTTAATTTTACTGATATTATGTATTATGTGTGTATTAATAAAAATGAAATATTTGAAGTACACTAATAAAGCAATAAAGATATATTTTTTCAAGCAGAAAATCTTTAAAATCAATCTTTAAATTATACAAAATTAAACATTGTCTATTTATAAAAGTAATAAAAAAGTTTTGTTTGTTTGTTTAAAAGAAATTCCTCAAAAGCTGGAAAAATTTTGGATTTTGAGAAGCGATTAAAATGTGCTTCCTATGGAAGTACTTCTTATTTTTTTTGCTGGGAGTATCTTTCAAGGACAACGCCATTTATACTAAAGTTATGTCGCAGCTTTGCTGCTAACGAGGGACATGTCGCATTTACCTACGATCAGTTTCAATTTCCACTTACGAAAGTATTCCGACAACTCTGAAAGATATGTGTTCAATCTCAAGTTAACAGTACGGGACTTAGGCCCCGAAGCAGCGACAAGTATATCATCCGCATACACCAGCAGTAGATTTCCATCCGGTGGCTGCGGGATATCACTTACAAATATGTTGTAGAGTACAGGTCCAAGTAATGCGCCCTGTGGTACACCTGCTACAACATTCCTACTGTCTGACATAATGTCCCCTACTTTCATTCTAAAAAATCTGCAACTATCCTACAAGTGTTGCCCCAAATCCGTACATCAACATCATGTGCACAACGTCGTCCTGCCAGACAGTATCAAAAGCCTTAGCAAAGTCCAGGCTTACCGTAATGTTAGCCTAACTTTTGTTCAATGTCCTTGATACGTAGTCGCAACAGCTACCTCAAAAGGAGCTGCAGTAGAAAGTTGATCGGGCAGAACACACTGTAGGCTATCGGCTAGAAGATTAGCCTTACCGTCGTCATCTGTTATCAGGACGCCATTTGAGTCTAGCAGATTCAATATCGGAACTTATGCCAGCAGCACCCTTAACCTGTTTAAAAGTCCTGTTGTTCACTTTTATACCTCTGAGTTAGTTTGTCCAGTGCTCACGTTCAAACTGAGCAATGACTACCTGTATAATTCGGTCAAGGTTCCGAATGTCAGCCCTCAATATGTTCGGCCGTCCGAAGTTGGTCCTTTGGCAAATCCTCCTAAGTCTTTTCTTCTCGCTGATGAAGCCAAGAATATGCGGAGGAAGACGCCCTTCCCGGATGTAATCCTGAAAACCGCGCTCAAATTCTCTACTATAACAGAAATGCGCATACATATTGAAAAATATGCTTTAATGCCCTAAATATTAAGCGTTATTAGGGCTACTTTTCGTCCCTGTGATGGAAAATGGTTCCCTTTGGACCGATTTCGCTCAGTTGCAATCCCAACCGATCTGCAACGGACCTCCTAGCTCATTTCGTTTAGATGCTAGCGTGCTTTCAACAGATGGGAGGACGCACATGGATCGCCTTAGAATTTTATGACGATCAAGAATATATACTTTATATGGTCTCATGTCGATATTTCAAGGTGTTACAAACGGAATGACAAACCGTACCCCCATCCTATGGTCAGTGCTCATACTTTTATACTTAGCATTATCTTGACATATTTTGGGTTTAATTTAATTATAAGCATTTTTATAATATTATCAGTCAATTTGGTTTGAGCTGGGAAACCTCTACAATATTATAAATTATATGCAAAACTAAGTCAAAATGGGGACCAACCCAAGAATGCCCATATCTAAGTTATTTACATAAGTTAGAGCACATTTGAGCATAACATTTGATAAAATTGACCTCGTAAGTAGCCCTGCAGGAAATAAAAATAAATCCCATAAATTCTAAACACACCATCGCGGATCAAACCGCTCTCTCAACTAAGCATCTAGCCTACATAAGCCATAAGTTTCCAAGAAGCCTACACGCGTGCCTACGCGAGAAATGAATGTCAGACTCCAATAAGTTCGCCTTTCTCCTTACAAGCATTGTAGAAATATTAGACCTGTTTTTCTTTAAGCCGGGATAACAAGCTGCGATAACAAAAACTTTAATAAAAATTTAATTTTTCGTTCAAAATAAAAAATTATTTCTTCACATTGTCGCCAACTACAATATAAATATATGTATCAAAAGAAATTTTAAAAAAAATATTTTGTGTCGACTTTATTGGACTTAGCCTCGATATCCATCATTTTGACTTACACTGGATAATTATCCAGGCTAAGTCATGCATTTTTAACACAAAATTATTTTTTCAAAATTTGTTTTCACACACACATTGATATTGCTTTTGGCGACAATTTTAAAAAAGAATTTTTTATTTTGAGTAAGATTTTAACATTTTATTTAGATTTTTGTTATCGCAGCTTAGTTATCCAGTCTTAAAGAAAAACAGCCATATTATCAAAAACCAGAGTTACAAGCCGAACCAGAATTATCGGCGGCGGCGCTAGTCAAAATGGGTCGGCGGCGGCGGCTTTCGGCTTATTTTCCGGATCGTTCTGTTATTCGATTTTATATTTGACAATTTTGGGAAAATAGAAGGAACAATTTGTATTGGTTTTTAATACCTTTTCTTTTATTTTTTGGCAAGTAATTCAATATTCGTTAATATTAGCCAATATTAGCAAATGTTCCCATAATTTCATATCATTATCCCATACAACTATTTTTTGGGAGTGGAGTCCATTCCCAAAATTTATTATATGGATGGATTTAATAAATATTTCTGCAATTACAGCTTCTCATGTGAGGCATGTTTGACCAGGCATCTTGAATATCATAATCCTTCCAAAGGAGGGAAAAGCTCTACCTACTTCGACAGGCTAAAGAACAATAGAGTAGCTGTTGTTTATTGTTTTTTTATAGGAACACATGGCCAGGCATACTGGAATTGACTTATATAAATGCGACTTTCACATCAAAATACAATAATTTAATTTTTGTAGATGCGCAATGCTTCTCAAGGAGTTAAAATGATACTATAGCGATCAATGTCTCTCAAACGAAGGGAATCGGATATACACATAGAAAAAAAATTCATATCATTATCCCATACAACTATTTTTTGGGAGTGGAGTCCATTCCCAAAATTTATTATATGGATGGATTTAATAAATATTTTTGCAATTACAGCTTCTCAGGGTCATTACATTCTTTATCAGCAAATGTTACACCAAATCTGGTGGTACATTTTTATCAAACAATGGACCGATTTGATCAATTTTAACTTCAGATGTTTCTAGGTGCAATGTGGCATGATGTGCCAAATGTGAACAAAATTGGGTAAAAAATTTTGTTTCTAGAGCGGAAGAGACAAATCGGGGCGACATTTGTATGGCAATACATAAAACTGAACCGATGGGACCCACTTTCACCATAAATATTTCCAGTTGAAATATAACGTGTTGTGCCAAATTAGAACGAGCGAAAAAAGTCAAATCGGGAGTGACGTTTATATGGAATTATATCTAAATCTGAACCGATTTACTTCAAATTTAATGCGTCCGCCATTGGTGCGCAAAAATCAATTGTACCAAGTTCTGTTGGGATTGGATAATAATTGCGACTTGTTCTTCGATAACAAGAACAGATGAATGAATGGATTATTAATTTATTTTCCATGAAAATTTTTGTTTTCTCTAAATTGTACCCAAATTGTGTTTTCTTTTATTGTTTATGGTATAAATATTAAAAAATATAAACATTACCTGACCTAAAGGCTTTCCCGAATTAATCTCCATTTTTATCGATTTCAACCCTCTGTGCGACGGTTTAGATTTTATGAGTTTATACATATGGGATTCATGTTGTATCCACGTTTTTCCAGTCGCGCTTTACGTCATTGGCCAATTTAGTGCATCTTACAGAAAATGTACAAAAAAGTGTATTGAAGATCATGAAGTCTAAATGTAACTCTGTAACACTTTGTGAAAACCAATAAATTTGTATTTTTGTCGAGCTCGTTAAATTTGTATTTTTGTCGAGCTCGTTACCGCACAGAGCTATAACAATGGTGACCGGAATTTTCGCCCATGGTCATAATGCCCAATATTTTTGGGCGTTATGAGCGCCCTGTAGACGTTCAAAGCGCCCAATAGCTTTTGGACGTTGCGGCCATCTCAAAAACGCCCAAAAAATATTTGGGCTTTAACTTTTGTTTTAGTAAATATTTTTTGGGTTCTGTAAAAAATTGAAATTAGACAAGAACCCGATGATTATTTTGGATTAGTTACATATTAACATTGGATAAATTTTAGAAATTAGCACTAAATTGGCTACTTTTCGCATTTTTCGATTTAAGATTTTTTTGTTATTTTTTCGTTTTATGTTTTTTACGTATTTGTTCATAATGCAGATTTTGAAAATTGGAAAAAAAGTAATTTCATCTTCCGATTTTGAACTGATTCTCACACATTTTAAGATATTTTGCACTAAATATTTAAAAAATCCTTTTCGAAAAACTATATGAGTCATTCCATATCAAGCGGTACGACTTTTTACCACGATAGCTGCGATTGGTTTGAAAAATTGTGTACATATATGTGTATAAGTGTAAATATGAGCAAAAAGCTGAATTTTATGCCAATCGGAGTTCAAAAAATCCTAATAATACCTTCATGAAAGTAAATCACAGTGGTCTAATTTGTTTATTGTTTACTGTAATTACTCTGAATACAAATATTACACCTGTCAAGGTACACTCTAAAAAGTGAGTTTAAAATTACTGTGAAAAAGTGTGTAATTTTTAGTGTAAATTTATATTTGGTATAGACACATTTAGTGTATAAAAAAGTGATTTAGACATTTATTGCTTAATATTGCAGTCATTTACTTTTACATACATATGTATATACTAGTTTTGTAATTTTAAATCTTTATTGTGTAAAATTAAACACAATTTGTTCATTTCTACATCATTTGCTAAATAGTACACAAGCATTGTTGATTTTTATACACATCATGTTGAAAATTGCGACAATTGTGTTTAATCTTGAACACAAAAAGTAGTAAAGCAACCGGAGCCAATACACACCAGTTCTCAGTAAACAATCGTACAGTGAAGTCATAAAAACAAAACTATTAAAAACGTGCTTAAAATATATTCCAATTATTGTGTGTATAAAACGTAAGTATATTATTAGATAAGATACCCTTAAAAGAGTTTGAATATTAAAAAGTTACTGCTCCCACCACATATCTTTTTTTCAATCGCCACAAAAAAACAATAGCTGTACTGTAATAGGCTTTTATCAAATGATTTCATCTTACTTCTTGAAGAAGTGACGAAACTGATTTTATGTTTTTCCCAAAATTAAAAAATCAAATTAAAATGATTAAAACATTTTACAATAAAGCTATTGGGATAACAATAGGTAAATAAAAAAATATGTTTATTTTTTGATTTCAGAGCGTGATATTGGACATCGAAAAATATTGGTGAATCATTTTGATGAAGAAATCTAAAAATATTTAAATGCAATACCTGACGCAATCATTTATTATTACGTTTTCAACATAATGTATCCCCGTCAGCTGTCACAGTCCATGAAGTTTGTGGTTCGGGGTTTCTACAAATATCCACAAAAAACGTGTGAACAGAAAAAATATTATTTTTTTATATTATATTGTAACATGTAATAAAATATTTTTCTGATATTATAAAATTCTTCTTAATTTTTAGACAGTTACTGTGGAAATTTAAAATTACACATTAAAAAAGTACAACAGGTTTAAATTTACATATTTAATGTCTAATTTTCAACACAAATATGTTCAATATTGCACTAAAATTGAACCTTTTATGTCTAAATTTTGCACAACACCTTAAAATCCAATTATAAACACCTATGGTGAAATTGGGTAAGATCGGTTCAGATTTAGATATAGCCCCATACAAATGTCGCTTCCGATTTGACTTTGATTTCAATAACATAATTTTCGGATTTGCGCGGTGTTTACTCATATATAGAATAGGAAGTAAGGGGGATCATGAAGCATATAATATTTTCTTAGTTTGCGAGATTTACGTGAATCACAAGATTCAGGCTTGAATCACGTGATCAAAATTTAGTTTACTTAAGTGAACGTGAGCAACGAAAAAATCTTCGTGTGTGAATTTTTTCCTTCGTGAGCGTGCGTGAACGTGAGTCAGAAATCACTCATGCGCTCATATCTAGTCCAGCTGTACTGAATTTCATTTTACAGCGTTTTACGGTCAAAGGGAGCATTCTACTAAGTAAGGAAAGGTTAAAGTCGGGCGGGCCGACTATATGATATACCCACTTACAATTCAATTCGGTAAAAACGAGAAAACGGGGAGGATTTTTGTATGTTCCCTAACCAAAGGCTAATATGACCCAATTTGTCAAATCGAGAAGAATATTTGTATGGGGCTATATCCAATGATGGAATGAATAGAATCTTCCATTTCAAGTATAACATGTTATGCTCGAAAAATCTGTAAAAATACGTGGTTTCTGGGGCGGAAAAAGTCAAAAGAGTGAAATTTGTGTGGGAGATATGTGTAAATCTGAACCGATCCGAACAATTTTCACCATGGGCGTTTCTAGTGGAAATATAAGATATTTTGCCAAATTTGAAGAACATCTGAAAAAATATGTGGTTTCTAGTGCAGAAAAAGTCAATACGGGAGCGAAATTTAAATGGGAGTTATATATAAATCGGAACCGATCTGACCTATTTTCACCATAGGTGTTCCTAGTTTAAATATAAGATGTTTTGCCAAATTTGAAGACAATCTTATAAAATATGTGGTTTTTAGAGTGAAAAGAGTCAAATCGGGAGTAAAATTCGTATGGGGGCTATATCTAAATCTAAGCCGAGTTTCTTCGCATTAAACAGCGTTCGTCCTTACCCTGAAAAACTTCGTTGTGCAAAGTTTCATTTGGTTCTGACTGCAATTGCGAACTGTACTTTGATTACAAGTATAGATGGACGGACATTGCTTGATCTACCTAGAAAGTGATTCTAAGCCGATCTGTATAATATTGTTGTATTCTAAGTACTGGTCGCAATTATTGTCAGATCTTAACAACAATTAGCACAGGTAAGTTTTGTAGATCAAGGACGGACGCTATTTAGTTTGAAGCAAATCGGTTCAGATTTAGATAAGTCGCTCCCGATTTCACTTTCTACGCTCTAGAAACCAGATATTTTAACCGATTTTCTTCAATTTCAATTTGGCAGAGTTCCTTATAATTCAACTAGCAACATCTATTGCGAAAGTGGGTAAGATCAGTTCAGATTTAGATATAGCCCCATACCAATTTCGTTCTCATTTTGACATTTTCCGCTCTAGAAACCACATATTGTACCCGATTTTCGTTTAATTTGCCAAAACATCTTATAATCCAACAAAAAAAAACTGTGGTGAAAGTGGGCAAGATCGGTTCAGATTTAGATATATACCCATACAAAATGTCCTTTTCAACTTAAAATGTTTCGTCAAACACACACATTTAAAGAATTCTTTTAAAAAAATTGGAAGAACGCGTTATATTTTATCTAGAAACATACATTATAATGTATCATAATTATGAGAATGGAACACATGATTAGGACCCATACAAAAATCCTGCCCGATTTCACTTTTTTACCGAATAGATTTACAATGGGATAGAAAGTGGAGGGTATCATATAGGCGGACCGTCCGACTTTAGCCCTTCTTTACTTATTTTTCTGGGATCATTTTTATCATTAACTGACAACATTTTTTTCACTTAGCACCCGGCGATTCATCGTGACGTTTAATATATAATGTAAAATAAAACACATAAATTTTAAAGTGAACTTAAACATTTTATTATCGGTGTTATCCTTAGGTTGCAAAATGTTATAAACGGCGAAGCAAATATTTGCTAATGCCAAGGATAACGTATGCATTTCATGAAGAATTACAAATTTGACTAGACGCGAGTTTTCTTCACAATTTCTATCCGAATGCAATTCAATTCGGTGAAAAAGAGGAAACGGGAAGGATTTTTGTATCCTGTAAATGTATGTGTTTAACAAAAAATGTTAAATCGGAAAGGACATTTGTATGGGGGTATATTGAAACATGGAACGAAATAGGTGAAATATAATATGTATAGTTTGGTCAAAATTGGTTAAACATTTGGGAGCAACATTTGTAGTGGGGCTATATCTAAATCTGAACCGATCTTACCCACTTTCACCATAGGTGTTTTTAGTTGGGTTATAAGATGTTGTGGCCAATTTAAAGAAAATCGGGTACAATATGTTGTTTCTAGAGCGGAAAATGTCAACTCGGGACCGGCATTTGTATGGGGGCTATATCTAAATCTGACTTGATCTTACCCACTTTCAGCATAGGTGTTTCTAGTTGGATTATAAGATGTTGTGCCAAATTTAAAGAAAATCAGGTACAATATGTGGTTTCTAGAGCAGTAAAAGTCAAATCCGGAGCTACATTTGTATGGGGGCTATATCTATATCTGAACCGATCTTACCCACATTCTGCATAGGTGTTTCTAGTTGGATTGTAAGATATTGTGCTAAATGTAAAGAAAATCGGGTACTCTATTTGGTTTCTAGAGCGGAAAATGTCGAATCGGGAGCGACATTTGTTTGGGGGCTATTTATAAATCTGAATCGATTTGCCTCAAATTAAAAAGCGTTCGTCGTAAATCGGTGTTATCATTGTGAGGCTTTCAGTGCGCTTTATTCTTGACATATCCTACCGTCTGAAAACGCTTCACTACGCTTTGAGAACGCTTTCCGTACGTATTTTTCTACGTATTTTTTTCCATGCTTTATATAAGGTTACTTTCTATATATGTGTGCCACAAAATTTGAAATCAATTTTTGAAAGCTTTTTTCTCAACCAATTTTGCTCAAATTTTGCACACTTAATCATTTTCGATGACAATACAAGGAAATGGAAAAATTTGACCAATTGGGCAAAGGGGCGTGGCACCTCCCATACAAAGTTAAAACCTATTATTGAATATTGTCAGTTCTATGACACCTAGAGTGCTGAAATTTTGTGTAAGTGCATCTAGCATCAATGTGCATAGTTGTGCCAAAAATGGGCGGTATTGGAAAAGTGGGCGTGGCACCTCCCATACGAAGTTAAAACATATTATTGAATATTGTCAGTTCTATGACACCTAGAGTGCTGAAATTTTGTGTAAGTGCATCTAGCATCAATGTGCATAGTTGTGCCAAAAATGGGCGGTATTGGAAAAGTGGGCGTGGAACCTCCCATACGAAGTTAAAACCTATTATTGAATATTGTCAGTTCTATGACACCTAGAGTGCTGAAATTTTGTGTAAGTGCATCTAGCATCAATTCGCATAGTTGTGCCAAAAATGGGCGGTATTGGAAAAGTGGGCGTGGCATCTCCCATACGAAGTTAAAACCTATTATTGAATATTGTCAGTTCTATGACACCTAGAGTGCTGAAATTTTGTGTAAGTGCATCTAGCATCAATTCGCATAGTTGTGCCAAAAAGGGGCGGTATTGGAAAAGTGGGCGTGGCACCTCCCATACGAAGTTAAAACATATTATTGAATATTGTCAGTTCTATGACACCTAGAGTGCTGAAATTTTGTGTAAGTGCATCTAGCATCAATTCGCATAGTTGTGCCAGAAATGGGCGGTATTGGAAAAGTGGGCGTGGCACCTCCCATACGAAGTTAAAACCTATTATTGAATATAGTCAGTTCTATGACACCTAGAGTGCTGTAATTTTGTGTAAGTGCATCTAGCATCAATGTGCATAGTTGTGCCAAAAATGGGCGGTATTGGAAAAGTGGGCGTGGCACCTCCCATACGAAGTTAAAACCTATTATTGAATATTGTCAGTTCTATGACACCTAGAGTGCTGAAATTTTGTGTAAGTGCATCTACCATCAATGTGCGTAGTTCTGCCAAAAATGGGCGGTATTGGAATAGTGGGCGTACCACCTCCCATACGAAGTTAAAACATATTATTAGTGTCAGTTCTATGACACGTATAGTGCTCAAATTTTGTGTAAGTGCATCTAGCATCAATGTGCGTAGTTGCGCCTAAAATGGGCGGTAATGCAAAAGTGGGCGTGGTACCTCCCATACAAACCACAAATTAAAAATCTATTATTTCTGCTCCTGATAACGCAGTAATTTTTCCTTCTACCGATGGTCCTTGGCCAGAAAAAATAACTTCTGCCAAGTTTCATGACAATCGGAAAACAATTGCGACCTGTATAGTGCGAACAAGCTTAGATGGCAGCAGACGGACGGAGAGACAGGCATCGTTAAATCGACTCAGCTGGTGATTCTAAGCCGATCGGTATACTTAAAGGTGGGTCTAGCTCGATTATTTCTTGGTGTTACAAACATTTGGCGCGAAACTAACTTATAATACCCTAGACCACGAAGTGGTGTAGGGTATAATAAACGACAGCTTCTGAACGTTTTCAATTTCTAAAGAATTTAAAAAGAAGAAACTAAGACATATGAAATGATATATACGTTGTTTCCGTAAAATTTGAAGAATATTTGTGTATTTGATCAGCAATCACATTTTTCGGTTTTTACGCCACTTTGCAATTTTGAAAATCGTATTACATCTTATCATCATCATTTACATTTTATTTATTTATTTAAAAAATATAATTAATAAGAACCAAAACGCTATTTTCTTAAAAAATCTGTTAATTGACTGAGTTATTGCAGTCTTATCAAAATACCTAAACTATCGAAGAAGCAAATATCGGCAAATAAATGTGTTGTGTCCATTTTAATAAAAATCCCAAATTTTGGTATACATTCCCCATTTTAAGATTTTGGGTATATTTAGAGTGATCAAACCCGAGACCGATAACCGGGTCAACCTGGCTTTTCATCTCAGACCGACGGGTTATTTTTTAAATCGCGGTTTTTTGAAAACCGGGAAACCCGGGTTTTTATGTCGGTTTTTTATGTTGCAAAAAAGTCTCTTTTTCGGTGCTACATAGAACATATTTATTAGGGACCGCAAATTGACTAAATAAGTTACAAACACAGCAATACTGTAAGTCTAAAACGGGGATGTCCGTCATAGATTCCACATGCATTTCTTATGGGCAGAAGAAAAATCGACGCCGTTGACCATTTGTCGCCGTGGATGTCGACCAGCCATACACATAAGAATATATGTGATTTTTTAGAGATTATTTGACCTAAGGACGAAATATTTTGCAGATCATCATTAAATAAATTAGAATTAATTTTTGGGGTATTGCAAAGAGTAAAAAATTTGTATCTGTTTCAAGAAAACCCGAAAAAACCTGGTCCGGCCGGTTTTTTATAAAAAGAAAACCGGGAGCCCGTTTTTTTGAAATCACTTTTTTCGAAAAACCCGACATTGCAGAAAACCCGAGTTTTCGATGGTCTTCTTTAAATTGAATTTTTACAAACTTTTATATCCACAAACACAAAAAGATCCAGAAATGAAAACTGAGCACACAGTTTTTTATATACGATCTCTAGTTTCGTATGTATGTGGTCTTCCTCAAGTCCAAAAAGTACACTCCTAACCTTGATTGCTGTACCGATCAACATTTTTTTTAAATATACATTTATATGATTTTTGTTAAAGGTTGGCAAAGAAATCTATAGGGACAACACTTAAGAATGTTCTACAGTATGCAAAAGGTTTCAATATATATTTTTTTTTTGAGAAAAACAATTTGTTTATTTTGATACCCATATTGACAGAAACTGATAGATACATAGAAATATTTAAATACATTTATAGAGAACATTTTGAAGGCCTTTAAAGTGAAAAATCAAAAATCTTCCTTCCTGTATATGGTCTTGCCCAAGTCCAGTATGTACTGTCACACAGTGTTACAATTAAACGAAATTCTAAGATGGGCATGTTACAATATCCATTCATACTTATGTGTAATAGGTATTACTATTGTAATTTGAGTAAATTATTAGGCTAATTAAGGCTCCGACCCAATCTTTTAATTTTTCAATTTAAATCTCTAATAATATCAAACATCCTCAACCAGGGTACCTCAATCTGTCATGTTCATTGTATTGAATGAGTCTATGAAATATTGAAACTTTAAACCTGCTCATTAAGACAACTTTGTTAGACATCAGTTCAGTAATGACGATACTGATGATGATGGTTATGGTTATGCTGATGCTGATGTCGGTCTGCTTGGTCTGTCCCATCGCTTCATTATTCCATGCATGGAAACGAAGTTCATCTGGCGCAGTGTGGTTGAAACACAATATTGTGTTTGGGTTTGTCAAGTTAGGAATAATTTACCCCTTCCTGTTCATTAACAAAAGTCATATCCACCTGTTTAGCTCCATATGAATGTGGGAATTATAAAAGAAAAGGATGTCATACATAGTAATGATGCTGATAACGGTTATGGTGATGATTGCGAATATAAACGACGTCCCCAGCTTCAATCCACCCTCTATGTATTTATATGTATGTACATTTTAACTAAACTTAATTCCACCGATATCATTCCATCGTCGTGCCTTAGTTAACCAAGACCTCACATGAATATCTGCAAACTACGTACACACATACATATATGTGTAAGTAGGTGTATTTGATTTCCTTCAAGGTGTGAGTTGATTTCTATTCGTAGCAAATTGTTTTCATCGGCTGGGAGGATGTGTCAAATGAACTCACGTACTTGACGTTGTTGTTCTCCGTGTGAATTAGCAAAAAGATGTTACTGCAACCTTTTGTAATCATGACGAGGTATTTACCTTTTCTTCTTTCGTTCATTCTTTCCCGATGTTATATCATGCTAATTAAAATGGTTTTTCATTAGTTTTTTTTTCTTCTTTTTCGGCCGCATTAATTTAGGAATAAAGCCAGACATACATGTACACGTTCTTGCGAGTGTTCTTTACGAGCGTTATATGGTTCAATGAGCAAACTAACTAATAAAGCTGCGGCGGCAAAACGTTAGCAATGTTATCCTTCCAAATATTTGTATAGTTACCTCCAGAGTTACACTCAGAGAAATATAATGTATGAATAACAATTTTCAATTCAAATGACATTTGAATTGTACGTCAGGTATCATTGAACCTACAAAATGTTTTCAACGTATTCTAATATTTATTCTGGTTCTTTTCTATGTGTGTTTCCGACTCCTTTCGTTTGAGAGACATTGATCGCTATGGTATCATTTTAACTCCTTGAGGAGCATTTCGCATCTACAATAGTTTTTTGCCAGAGATACAAGCCGACCGATTTTAAGCCGACAAGCCGCCGCCGCCGCATGTTTCTGCACAAGCCGCGCCGCCGTCGATTTCAACGACTCACATCGACTTCAACCACGCCGCCCATTTCATCGGCTCATATCGACTTCAACCACCCCGCCGAGATTTGAAGGAGTTCTAACTCCGAAAGCCGCCGCCGCCGACCCATTTTGACTAGCGCCGCCGCCGATAATTCTGGTTCGGCTTGTAACTCTGTTTTTTGATAATATTTCTACAATGTTTGTAAGGAGAAAGGCGAACTTATTGGAGCCTGACATTCATTTCTCGCTTAGGCACGAGTGTAGGCTTCTTGGAAGCTTATGGCTTATGTAGGCTAGATGCTTAGTTGAGAGAGCGGCTTGCTCCACGGTGGTGTGTTTAGAATTTATGGGATTTATTTTTATTTCGTGCAAAATCTGTAGTTACGAGGTCAATCCTATCAAATGTTATGCTCAAATATGCTCTAACTTATGTAACTAACTTAGATATGGACATTCTTCGGTTGGTCCCCATTTTGATTTAGTTTTGCATATAACTTATAATATTGTAGAGTTTTCCCAGCTCAAACCAAATTGACTGATAATATTATAAAAATGCCTACATAAATGCTTATAATTAAATTAATCCCAAAATATATCAAGATAATGCTAAGTAAAGGGTGATTTTTTAAGAGCTTGATAACTTTTTTTTAAAAAAAAACGCCTAAAATTTGCAAAATCTCATCGGTTCTTTATTTGAAACGTTAGATTGGTCCATGACATTTACTTTTTGAAGATAATTTCATTTAAATGTTGACCGCGGCTGCGTCTTAGGTGGTCCATCCGCTTAGTCCAATTTTGGCATTTCCACGTTTTTGAGTAACAGAGACCCAATTGGTGCGAACGGCGACGAATCGAAAATTGGTGGTCATCATTAACACTGGCCGATACAGCTGCGATATTTTCTTCAGTTCGCACTCTACGTAAGCGTGTTGGTGGTTTAATGTCCAACAATGTAAATTTGGTGCGAAATTTAGTCACAATAGCCCGAATAGCCGCTTCAGTGGGTCGATTAAACTGACCATAAAATGGAAGCGCGCAATGAACTTTCTTAACAGAGCACGCATTTTGATAATAAAATTCAATAATTTGCAAGCGTTGTTCGTTTGTAAGACGATTCATGATGAAATGTCAAAGCATACTGAGCATCTTTCTCTTTGACACCATGTCTGAAATCCCACGTGATCTGTCAAATACTAATGCATGAAAATCCTAACCTCAAAAAAATCACTCTTTATAAGAGTACGAGCACTGACCATAGGATGGGGGTACGGTTTGTCATTCCGTTTGTAACACCTTGAAATATCGACATGAGGCCATATAAAGTATATATTCTTGATCGTCATAAAATTCTAAGGCGATCTAGTCATGTGCGTCTGTGCATCCGCCCATCTGTTGAAAGCACGCTAGCATCTAAACGAAATGAGCTAGGAGGTCCAAATTTTTCCAAATATTCTTATAGTTGCAGATCGGTTGGGATTGCAACTGGGCGAAATCCGTCCAAAGGGAACCATTTTCCATCGCAGGGACGAAAAGTAGCCCTAATAACGCTTAATATTTAGGGTATTAAAGCATATTTTTCAATACGTATGCGCATTTCTGTTATAGTAGAGAATATGAGCGCGGTTTTCAGGGAGGCCATAGAGGCCTCTATTGCCAGGATTACATCCGGGGGTAGGGGACTCAGGCGTCTTCCTCCCCATATTCTTGGCTTCATCCGCGAGAAGAAAAGACTTAGGAGGATTTGCCAAAGGACCAACTTCGGACGGCAGAACATATTGAGGGCTGACATTCGGAACCTTGACCGAATAATACAGGGAGCCATTGCTCAGTTTGAACGTGAGCACTGGGCAAACTACCTCAGAGGGATAAAAGTGAACAACAGGAATTTTAAACAGGTTAAGGGTGCTGCTGGCATAAGTTCCGATATCTAATCCGCTAGACCCAAATGGTGTCCTGATAACAGATGACGATGGTAAGGCTAATCTTCTAGCCGATGGCCTACAGCGCGTTCTGCCGGGTCAACTTTCTACTACAGCTCCTTTTGAGGTAGCTGTTAAAGCTAGAGTGATGGACTTGGTGGACAGAACTCCGCTGCTGGAATTTTCATCAGACATTTGCGCAGATGTTTCATCCAGACGGGACGACGAGAGGTGGCATGATCTCGGGCTGGTTAGCCCTAAGGAGGTAGGCGCAGTTCTTAGGAGTAGACCGAACAGCAAATCGAATGGACCAGGCGGTGTACCGGACATTGTTCTGAGAAAGACTGGTTTGACAACATGGACGTTCCTAGCGGTGCTTATTAATCACTGCCTCAACTTGGGTTATTTTCCGGGGGCATGGAATGAATCAGTAACGATTCCAATTCACAAACCCGGAGCTGACACCACTTTGTGTGGAAGCTACAGACCGATATCGCTGTTATCGGCTCCTGGAACACTTTATCCTAGCGCTGGCAAATCGGACGATAGAAGATCTGGATATACTTACAGATAATCAGTTCGTCTTCAAGAGATGACATTCCACATCTCAAGCACAGGTTGTGTTCGGCGACTACGTATCAAGGGCATTGAACAAACGACAGGCTACCATTACGGTAAGCCTGGACTTTGCTAAGGCTATTGATACTGTCTGGCAGTACGACATTGTGCACATGATTTTGATGTACGGTTTTGGGGGCAACGCTTGTAGGATAGTCGCAGATTTTTTAAGGGATCGTACATTTAGAATGAAAGTAGGGGACAGTAGGTCAGACAGTAGGAATGTTGTTGCAGGTGTACCACATGGCTCATTACTTGGACCTGTACTCTACAACATATTTGTATGTGATATCCCGCAGTCACCGGATGGTGTATGCGGATGATATACTTGTCGCTGCTTCGGGGCCTAAGTCCCGTACCGTTAACTTGGGATTGAACACATATCTCTCAGAGTTGGCGGAATAATTTCCTAAGTGGAAATTGAAACTGAACGTAGGTAAATGCAACAGTATCATATTCAAGGGGAACATGTCCCTCCTTTAACCAAATTGCAGGTCATATGAACCTGAAATATGGATTGGAGGGGAACGGGTGCGCAACTCGGTGAAAATTAAATATCTTTTAATGAAAACTTTAGTTTCTATCGACACATTGACCTCATGTTGAATAATGTGAAGAAGACATACATGTTGTACCGCAGAATTCTTAGATGTAGGGGAGGACAGTGTGACGAAGTTAGGCTCTTATTATATCGACAGATAATTAGGCCGCTACTCTCCAGTCTGGTATTGGATCTCTTCCAGCCAAATGGAAAGCCAGATGGGAAAGGACGATTTTGGTTTCCTGTCTGGGAGACCATCCTGCCGGAAGATTTACGGTTCTATCGATTTCGATAGAATCGATGTCTTTCTTGTTCGGAAAGCTCTGAACTTCTATGAAAGGGCTGAGTTTCTGGACAACAGACTGATTGGGGGTTGCTTGAGATGACTTGATGATAGTGTGGAAATGCAACTCAGTAATGAGTTCCTTCCACCAGCTGCGCTACTGACTCTCGATTCCGAGGGAATTCTTTGCCGGTTTAAGACCTTGGACATTGACGACACGGTATACAATACCAACCAATAATTTGTATATAATAGTTTTTAAATAGTTTGTAAGTGTTAGTATAAGAAATAAAATGTAAAAGATCTTCCGTTTTTATATAATTCTATTTTTTATGGAAAATCATTTTAATGTAAACAAGTAAGGAAAGACTAAAGTCGGGCGGGGCCGACTATATAATACCCTACACCACTCCCCGCGTATATACCTCGCTTTGATTACTAAACCCAGCTATTTCATGGGAGCAATTTTATGTAGTTCATATAAATTATACAGTTACTATAAATTCATCTTTAGTCATATTTAACGAATATGGTTAGTAACTGATCTAATTATCCGAAAGACAAATACTAATTATACAGTAGTAATAGGATGAATCGGACCGACATTTCAAAAAGGGGCCTAAAACAACATTTTGCGGCTGGTCCAAAACATGGGCCTATATAATTCTCATTCACAGTAGGTATTCATAGTTGAAAAATATCATGATCTGCAAAATTTGATGAAGATACGATGTAAGATGTAGTTTCTAGAGCTGTAATAGATCAGAATGGGGCCCCATTTGGGTTATACCAAAGTATGGACATATGGGCATCTCCCAAACAAGTAAGGAAAGGCTAAAGACGGACGGACTTTCTATCTCATTACAATTCAATTCGGTAAAAAAGTGAAATTGGTAAGGATTTTTGCATCCTGTAAATGTATGTGTTTGACGAAAAATTTTAAATCGGAAAGGACATTTGTATGGAATTATATTGAAACCTGGAACGATGTGACCCGCTTTCACCATGTATGTTTATTGGTGAAATATAATATGTAAAGTTTGGCCAAAATTGGATAAACATTCGGGAGCAACATTTGTATGAGGGCTATATCTAAATCTGAACCAATCTTACCCACTTTCACCATAGGTGTTTTTAGTTGGATTATAAAATGTTGTGCCAATTTTAAAGAAAATCGGGTAAAATATGTGGTTTCTAAAGCGGAAAAAGCGACATTTGTATGGGGGCTATATCTAAATCTGAACCAATCTTACCCACTTTCACCATAGGTGATTCTAGTTCGATTATAAAATGTTGTGCCAATTTGAAAGAAAATCAGGTACAATATGTGGTTTCTAAAGCGGAAAAAGAGAAATAGGGAGCGACATTTGTATAGGGGCTATATCTAAATCTGAACCGATCTTACCCAAATTCTGCATACGTGTTTCTAGTTGGATTATAAGATGTTGTACCAAATTTAAAGAAAATCGGGTAAAATATGTGCTTTCTAAAGCGGAAAAAGTCAAATCGGGAACGACATTTGTATGGGGGGTTTATCTAAATCTGAACCGATCTTACCCAAATTCTGCATAGGTATTTCTAGTTGGATTATAAGATGTTGTATCAAATTTAAAGAAAATCGGGTAAAATATGTGATTTCTAAGGCGGAAAAGCGACATTTGTATGGGGGCTATATCTAAATCTGAACCGATCTTACCCACTTTCAACATAGGTGTTTCTAGTTCGATTATAAAATGTTGTGCCGATTTTAAAGTAAATCAGGTACAATATGTGGTTTCTAAAGCGGAAAAATCAAATTGGGAGCGACATTTGTATGGGGGCTATATCTACATCTGAACCGATTTCCTCCAAATTCAATACCGATGGTCCTTGGCCAGAAAAAATAACTTCTGCCAAGTTTCATGACAATCGGGCAACAATTGCGACCTGTAGAGTGCGAACAAGCTTAGATGGACAGCAGACGGACGGACGGACAGACAGACAGACATCGTTAAATCGACTCAGGTGGTGATTCTAAGCCGATCGGTATACTTAAAGGTGGGTCTAGCTCGATTATTTCTTGGTGTTACAAACATTTGGCGCGAAACTAACTTATAATACCCAAGTTCACGAAGTGGTGTAGGGTATAAAAAATGAAGGAATGTTATGTTAGCAGCAAAGCTGCAACATAACTTTAGTATAAATGGCGTTGTCCTTGGAAGATACTACAGTATGCTGTAATGTAAATTACCACTGTTAGATGAATGAATTCAATAAAGCCCAAATCGTTTGCAAAAAATCGTTTTGTATTTCTGTTATAGCATAAACGTGCGCCATAAAAGGATATTTATTATTAGGGGTGGAATGCGACAAGTTCAGACTTTTCTTGAAAGTAGTAGATGCATTGATCTTAACTCTAGTTCAATTTTCCTCAAACCAACTAAATATTTACTCAAACTAAGGAAAACTGCAGGATTTTACTCAAATTTAGGAATGCTATTTTTGTGAGTGTAGAATCATAAAATTCGATATATATAGTTATTTTACTAGACACGCAAAATAAAAAGCTTTCTCTAAGATTTATTGTCTTATTTTCTATATGTATATAATCTAAAATCATACTTTTATTGAGAAATGGGATATCATTTTGAATACAAATCAAAATATTGATAGAACTGCATAAGTAAAAATGGCTTAGTCTACTTTAGGATTTTCAATAAAAGTATGAATAGGTCATTTGTTACAAATTAAATTCTTGAATAATTCGTCTAAGTTTACATAGTTTATTTCAATTTATAGAAACGAAATTGTGCTGCACTCAGAAAAAAGTGAGCCGTTCAATGAGTTAAGATAAATTAAATTTCCTCAAAACTGAATATTTACTGCAACTGAGGAAACTGTTTTGCCAAATTTGAACAAAATCGGTTAAAATAAGTAGTTTCTACAGCGGAAAAAGTCAAATAAGGAGCGACATTTGCATGGGCGATAGATATAAATCAGACCCACTGTTATCATGGTTGTTTCTGGTAAATATGTGTCACACAGTGAAAAAACGGCTTGTGCATTTTTTCCTTTATTTTCATTTGAAGTCATTCATTCTTGTAGCTCAAAATTACATGTGCACCATCATAAGACTGTCCAACTATTGAAATATTTTTCATCTTATTTTTCAAAAAAAAAAGAGAACAAATCTCTACTTACTTAACATTGGAATCGTTCTTCTACTTCCGAATTGATTACAAATCATGTAGTAACTTGAACTCGTCGTTCTTCTACTTCCGAATTGATTACAAATCTTGTAGTAACTTGAACTCGTCCACCGCCAATGAGAAAAATCAACTCGATCTTAATTTTTAAGTTATGTGTTAATATCTTATCTATAATATTTTTAAGTACTCATCGTGTTCTTCAAGTTGTTTTATATCTTGCTCCACCACACTGCGTGGGGTGCTTCGGTTGATCAACTTTCTTGAATGATTCACTTTGCCTTTTTCATCTATCAAAAGCAGGCCCGTGCGCAGGATTTTCCCCTGGGGGTTTTCATCTACACTCATAAAAAAATGAGTTAAAATTAACTAAAATTTAGGAAACCAAGTACATTTTTACTAAATATAAGTAGAATTTTTTTCTGAAATTTTCCTAAATCAAAGTAAATTTTTCCTAAAACCTAGTAACTTTTTACTAAATTTAAGCAAAAACTAAGTAAATTTTTACTAAATCTTAGTAAAATTTTGCTGAAAATTTCCTAAAACTAAATAAATGTTTACTCAAGTAAACATTTATATATATATTTTCTCAAACTGAGGACAATTTTGCTGATTTTTTCCTCAAACCGAGTAAATTTTTACTTAAACTGAGGAAAATTTTATTTGATACAAGGAAAAAAGGTGCAATTACAATAAGTTCAATTTAACTAAAAAAATCAAACAAATAGTTTTGCTTCAGAGAATGCAAAACTTATACAAACTATGACAACATGAAATATTTCTCAAAAGTTTCATGATACATCTGCCATAAGGAGTTGAGCTATTACTCCATGATTGTTGCGAAGGCAAGATAGGCGCCTTCGCAGTGGTTGTTTAGAATAATTCATAAAGTATTTAAGAAATAAGTCTCTGCAAACAAACGAGAATTGCTTCTTAGATTATAATTCAAGAATTTTTTAAACAATTTCAAATGTTTTTTATAAGTTCATTAATACTTAAATGTATGAAGAACTCGGCATAAATTTCAGTAAACATTTTAACTTCATTTTAGAAAAAAACTCATTTTAAAGTTAAAATTTCCTAAATGGAATTTTTTCCATACAAAAAATTTCAGATTCTTTCTCACTTAAAACATAAGTTTGAATTTACTCAATTGTAAGAATTTTTTATCAGATCCAAAGAAATGTTTTTAAGTAAATCTACTACCCTTTTTCTAGTAAATGAACTATTTACTATGGCTTTGAAAGAAGGAAACTTTACTCATACTTAGTTAATTTTCCAACTTTTTAGGAAATTTTTACTGGAACGTTTGGAAATCACTCATATTGTATTCGAGAATCTTCGAGAAATATTTTGATACATTCGTCCGACAGACATTGTCGGCAAAATTGCATTTCAGTAATCCATCTATCAGTACACTCAATATGTCAGTAAAAGAGAGCAGAAAGTCTACTGAAAGATCAGATTTTCTGCTGTTAAAAAAGAGACAGCTGATTTGCATCTGCTGAGATGGTAAACAGCTGTTTGCTGTTTTTAGCAACTATATGATACGCATTTGTCCCAAGCTAATATAAAATAAACTCGCTTATGTACGCTTATCTATTTTTATATTTTAATTAACAACAGCCAATTTTAGAAGACTGCAAACTCTTTAGCAGTGTGAATGGTGATGTAAGATTGCAGAAAACTGCTGTTATGCCAAAAAACAGCTGTAATAGCAGAAAAGTGTCTGCTGATAGGTAGCAGACAATCGCTGCTTTTATTAACAGACTTGTTCTCTAAGTGTAGAACTTTTTTCAAATAGTTGCTTGAAATTACATACATACATATCGAGGACTTATATTCATAAACATAACTTTTCAGGAGAGCGCAAAAACAAATTTTCTCCCTAATTTGAAGAGAAATTATTAATCGTTCTTCTGCAGTTTAATCTAAAAAGGATTACTAATTGCTACGATTAAAAAGATTTCGAAATTTCCTATTATTCGCGGTTTCATGGTTCATAGCCACTTTTGTATGTTTAAAATATGTTGAAATAAGAATAAGATTTATTGTAAACTCCATAACTTTTTTCATGAAATCTTATCAATGTTGTATAGAAAACGCATTTTCTGTGATGTAAACAGCGAATTTAAAGATTCCAGCTTCATCCGTCAGATTGGTCTCTTGTAACATATATGTAGCCAGTCGCGAAAATCGCTGCAATTGATGAAAAATCCAAAATTTGCCGTTGCAATTCCTTATATTTTAACTTTCTTCATTCATAATTCTGAAACTTTTCATACACAAATATTCTCCATGAAGTCAGCAATCACATGCAAAAGAAATATTTGGTTTCTCAATATAATAAAAAGTTACGCCGGTTTTTTTTTTTTTCTAAATATACTTTTCACAATTTTTGACTTTACAGCCACCATTTTTCATAGTACGATATGCCCTAAATCTAGAAAAATGTTTAAACAAAATCGTTGTAGCGATTTATAACCTTCGGTTTTATGCTGTTCCATTGTTGAACTATTTTATTTCTATTATTTTTATGTTCATAGCCACTTATGCAGTCACAAACTTACGTGCGAGGGGATAGCCAAATCAGAAAATTAAAAAAATGGCTTTAGAAAAAAGTCTTTTCCAAATTTATATGACAGATGACATCCAAATCTGAGAAGTGTCTGGCATCAAAAACTCATTTTCGAGAAAAAGGTTCATAGCCACTTTTGAATATAAGCCCTCGATATATATTTTGAAGAAATATTACACAAAAAACGATCAAATTCCTCGGCGATAAACTCTTCAGTCCCGCATTTTTTCTATGATTGGATAAGCTTTTTGACAAAGTATGGGTCTAAATAGGATGTCTAAAGAGTTTTGGGGTTTTTAATTTATATAGGACATGAGTAAAAGAATGTTTATTCAAAATCTTTATACGCATATTCCGATTAAATAAAAAAATATTTAGAAATGTTTCTTCATTTTTATAATCCTAAATATGTATAAATTCGAATAACAAATACATTTTTTTGTATTCGATGAAATGCAAGAAGAAACAACTAGAAAATTTAATTCCAAAAAACCAAATAATTGGTATTTTTGAGTTTCGTTTTCCTACGTAGATCCAAGTTACTAAATTTCTTATTTCTCTTTTGAATAATACTTGTTACATATATACAAAAAATACTTACTTTGAAAAATATTTGACATAGGTGATAAATATAACAAAAATATTAGTAAGTTAAAACTCATTTCTTATTGTTTCGCAATTTTAAAGTAGATTTTAAAATAGAGACCTACACGCAGAGAAAAAATGTATTTCGTAGAAACGAAATTTTAGACACGTGATCATCGTTTTTTTTTTGGGAAAAATTAGTTTGTTTGCGGTAAACATGTCATCAGTTGTTGTAAATGAACAAAGAGAAATAAGTTTATGTATACCAAACAGTGTTCTTCGTTTGTCGAAATGGATTTGTATTATAATTGCAAACTCCCAAAACATTGGAAGTAACAGAAACCGTCGTTGTTGCATCTGTGATGAAAATAGGACACATCGGTTCAGATTTAGATACAGCTCCATAAAAATGTCCAATCGCAAATGTTACATCTTAGCGCTCATGCAAATTATTTGCTTCACGGTTCTAAAGGGTGTTTTTTATTGGGGTATAGAACTTTAAGTTGGCATCACTTTTTTAACTGGCGGCCATTTTGTCAGCTGTCAAGTGATTAATATTTAGTTTGGTTTGCCATTTCATCATGAACAGGTTGACAAAAGAACAACGCTTGCAAATCGTGCAAATTTATTTCGAAAGTAATGGTTCAGTTCGCGAAGTTCACCATTTTATGGTCGACATAATCGTCCATCAGAGCAATTAATTCGGTTAACCATGGATCGTTTTCGCACTACGTTTACTCTATGTGATAATACGCATCCGCAGAGACGTCGAACAGTGCGCACCGAAGAAACAATTGCCGCTGTAGAGCAAAGTGTTGAAGAGGACCCGAATGAATCGATTCGCCACCGTGCACAGCAATTGGAGCTTTGTCCATCAACAAAAAGTGGTTGAAAATTGGACCTGTAGAATTGGCTATATTCGAGCCAGCCGCGGCGGTCACATGCCCGAAATCATATTTAAATATTAATGGCATAAAATTATCCTTCCAATAAAGCCAAATTGATGGGCATTAAAACGATTTTCTTGTGTTTTATTTCAATTCGAAGTTCTATACCTCAATAAAAAACACCCTTTATTATTAAATTTCCAAACTTTTATTGCAGTAGAGAATTAAAAGTTCATAATATATAGCTCTAGTCGAATGTCAAGAAGTGGTATCGATTAATAAAATGAAAATTTTCCGAACAATTTGGTGTCCATTAGCGGAATTAGCACTACACAATCTTGAAATTGGCACAATTCGTTTAGTTTGTTTGTATTTTTCATAACCTTTGTCCGAAATTCAAGAAAGTGTCCAAGATTTTTTATGTAATTTTCATGTTTTTATGATTTTACTGCAAAATTACCATTTCAGACGAGTTATTTTAAAAAGACCTTAAAAATTCTATATTTTATTGCTTTAGAAAGTCTAGAAGGTATTAAAAAGTATATGTATAAACCTCTCTGCGCACGGCCCTGATCAAAAGAATTCAAAGAAGAAGAGTTAGATTCCAAGTTGTAGAAAGGTTCTGGGGGTATTAGACCACCCCTTTCTATGCATATGCTGCCTTATCTTAATCTTATTATAATTTTGAAGCAGAAAAATAATATGTAACAGGCAATAAATAGTGAATCGGTTGTAGTGCTTCATTACACGTAAATATAAAAATTTCATTAAATATTATTTTTTGTTTAAAAATTCATATTGAACATCACGTAAATCTACAAAAATTGAGATATCATATTTTTTTAATTATATAGCAAAAATCTTTACAAAAGTAATGGGTAACAAGTTTTTCAACTTTTTCCAAAACAACACCCAAATTCCACAGTGGGAAAATTTGTTCCACACATTTTGATTTTTTATTAGAATGATCCCCATTTCATTATTTCCCACAAGGATTTGATAATATTTTTTGAGTAAGAAGCAAACATATGGTTTTAAAACAGAATGCTATACGTTTCCTAATCGGTGCTTTGCGATTTGAGAATTTTAGCCATAAAAACATTTTGTTATAAAATGTTATCAATAAAAAACATTTTGTTATAAAATGTTATCAATTTGGGGTCAGTCAAATGTATGACGGATCGGCTTAGAATCACCAGCTGAAACGATTTACCGATGTCTGTCTGTCCGTCTGTTGTCCATATAAGCTTGTTCGCACTCTACAGGTCGCAATTGCTGTCCGATTATCATGAAATTTTGGCCAAGGACGATCGGTATTGAATTTGGAGGAAATAGGTTCAGATTTAGATATTGCCCCTATACAAATGTCGCTCCCGATTTGACTTTTTTTCCGCTCTAGAAACCACATATTGTACCCGATTTTCTTTAAAATTGGCACAACATCCTATAATCCAACTAAAACAACCTATGGTGAAAGTGGGTAAGATCGGTTCAGATTTAGATATATACACAATACAAATGTTGCTCCCGAATCTTTAACCGATTTTAGCCAAACTTTACATATTATATTTTACCAATAAACATACGTGGTGAAAGCGGGTCACATCGTTCCAGGTTTCAATATACCCCCATACAAATGTCATTTCCCATTTAACATTTTTTGTCAAACACATACATTTACAGGATTCAAAAATCCATATCACTTTTTTACCGAATTGAATTGTAGTGAGATAGAAAGTGGGGTGTATCATATAGTCGGCACCGTCCGTCTATAGCCTTTCCATACTTGTTGGGGAGATGTCCATATGTCCATACTTTGGTATAAACCAAATGGGGCCCAATCTGCTCTATTACAACTAGTTTCAACTAGTAATACCTACCGTGAATGAGAAATATATAGGCGCATGTTTTGGCACAGGCCTCATGTGTTTTTATAGGCCCCCTTTAAACGTCCGTCCGATTCATCTTATTACCACTGTATAATCTGTAGTTATCGTCGGTTTTGATCAATTTTTCCATATCATGTTATATTTACTTTACTCGGAATATCGGCTGGAAAATTGGATCAATTACTTTATTATTTACCATATTCATTAAATTTGACTAAAGATGAATTTATAGTATAATACTGTATAATTTACATGAACTATTTTAGCCTTTCGTTACTTGTTTTAGTTAATTTGCGGTGATGATGATTTGATATGATGCTTGTGATAATATAAAAAGTGACATATTATAAAAATATTTAAAAAATCACCGAAAAAGAGAC
The DNA here is from genome assembly GCA_947397865.1 of Polietes domitor. Lineage (NCBI taxonomy): Eukaryota > Metazoa > Arthropoda > Insecta > Diptera > Muscidae > Polietes > Polietes domitor. The sequence continues at coordinate 115,513,915 of OX377618.1, read as the reverse complement.
TTTTTGGCAATATAAAAAACCGGTTGAGACCGACATAATAAACCCGGGTTTCCCCGTTTTCCAAAAACCGCGATTTAAAAAAACCCGACTGTCGGCCTCAGATGAAAAACCCGGTTCGTACGGATTGTTGTTAAGGATATTTGAGAGCAATCCTTGTCGTCCACTGCATCAGCTAACGTAATGTTATTACTAGCCTCGTTTGGACGAAAAACTTGATCCAAAAGGTTGCTCCGCTCTGTAGGGGCCTAATTATGGGTTATCAAAGTTAAAATTAGTAGAAAAATCAATTTTATGGTAACTAAAAAAAATTATTTTTACATTTTTAGATTGTTTTTATTTTTTTCTTTAGGGTTTTATGTTTTAAATTATTACCCAACAAATTAAAAAAAAAATTATTTTTTTTTTAAATTTATTTTTTCAATTTTCTGTAAAATATTCATCACAGTTCGTAAGAGAAGGTATATCTAAAAGACTAACCATTTCTAAACTATAATTATTTTCTAACTCTAATCTTGACTTCACATGCCGCAGGGAAGAAATAAGTGGATCGGAAGATGCTGCCAACATGTTGAAGAGGTCCTCATTTTGCCTTACCCTTGATGCTTTGAATGTGTTCTGCAATCTATATTTTTTATAAAATTTGTTAAGAGACTCCAGTGCTTCTTCAGAAAGCTCTCCAATTGGCAAAGACTGGTACTCAATTATATCTTTGCCATGCGCCAATATTTTATGGACGGTCGGGGTCAACTTCTTCTGTGGATACATTTCTGCTAAAAGAGATACAGTTTTCGACGCATATTCTCCATATTTTGTAGAATTGACATTTTCTTTGCAGTTTAAAACATCTAAGATCGTTCCCAATCTTTTCACGATTTGATTGTCAATTCCAGTGATTCTAGTTACTGCCTCATCATTTTCAAAAAATCTCCTAGAAGTGTTTCCATCGTTTGAGTTACCGTATCCGTGCTTGGGACAGTCTACTTTTAGTCCAACTTGTTTAAAAAAGCATCCTGTATTTGCTTCTTTCTGATCTTTTCCTTATCCTTTATTGATGTATTTTCATCGAAGTTTTCCTCCTCTTGTGGTAGGTAGGTACGCCAGTTTTAGCAAGAATTCCATACACCTTATCCTTGCGTGCAATGGTGACATTCCATATTCGTAATTCTCCTCATTTGTAGAATCGTTTAAATTACCAAAGTTCTTCTGACTCTTTTTGCAAATCGGGCATGACATTGTTGAGGTTGTTCCTGTCAGTTCGTTTACGACTTTTCCGTCAACCATGGTCAGATGGAACTCGTAATTGCATTCAATATATTTTCCTTCTCCAATTTGCAGCTTTGTAGGCTTAATCTTGCTTATTTGTTCTTCAATGTCCTTCACCGTGGTCCTTATGAGTTCTGCCGATTCCCTTGCAAACTGAAACATTATTGGTCGGCAATAATGCACTGATGACGGACGTGGATTTTTCCAGTGTAGGGAAACATCAGATTTTAGCCGCAAAGGAACAACAGATGCCATAAACATATTTCCGTCCGATATTGTAGCGTCATCGGAAGATATCCTCTCTCCTCTGGTTGATGTGGTGGGTTTATCTACTGCCAATATATCCAGGATGGTGTCTTCATTAAGCCAGTCCTCGTATTTGGAGTTGAAGTTCTGAATGGTTCGATTAGATTTCACCCATTTTGCCTTAATATTTGCATATATCAGATAAAATTTATTTTTTATAATTTCGCTTCTCTCAATATTTCCGTATAAGCTATCAAGTTCTTCTAAAGCAGCTTCCGTGAAAAAAATTGGTGTGGTTGACTTTCTAAACAGTTCAAATAATTTAAAATTGTTCAACGCCATGTTTTCAGTACTTAAATTGTTTAATGGTGTCAGTAATTGTTGCGCCAACTTTCAGTCGTAGAGTAATCCAGGCATTATCCTTATTTTGCAATATATAGGCTTATGCTACCATGCCTAAAAATAAAAAATAAAAATAGGGACCATAAGTCAATATTGTTCTTGACCATTTGCAATATATAGGCTTATGCTACCATGCCGAAAAAATTTACCTGTTCCCTGCATACATATGGATTTAGGCTGAATAATGCAATTTTGATATTATGCACGTGTCCAAATAAGATTTGTGCCTACCTGTAGGGACCATAACTCAATATTGTTCTTGACCATTTGTACGCCAAAGTATTGTTTAAGTGAGGTACGTACCTGCTAATTTAAATGAGTAGTTTTTTTCAAACTATTAGATCAAACTACTGTCAGTCAAAACATATAAGGGATGGACGCCATACAATTTCTGCAACCATGTCTTTTTAACCTTTTTTACCTCTAGAAGCCAAACGGGGACGTACGGGCAGCTAAAATTTTTGAATTATGTAAAGAAATAATCAATGAACAGGTTTTGCAAATATGGCAAATATAGAAAAATATAGATTTTTTTTAATTTTCCGTCAAAGTTGAAAAACAGTGAAAAACGGATAGTTTTTAAATAGTGATTTACCAGGAGAAACACAAAGCAAACAGTTAATTTTTTTATCATTATACATTTAATAAATACATCAATCAATACAAACAAAAAATAAGGCGATTCACTATCCCCCAATATTTAGGTTATTTAAGCTATTTTATAGATTGCTGCCATATATATACATATTATTTTAAATTTTATTTTTATACTCTCCACCTAATTTTGCCATTCCGTTTGGAACACCTTGAAATATTCATCGGAGACTCCATGAAGTATATATATTCTGGGTCGTGGTAACATTCTAAGACGATCTAACCATGTCCGTCTGTCCTTCTGTCTGTTGAACACACGCCAGCAGCCGAACAAATGTGTCTTATGTTTGCAGATCGGTTGGGCTTGAAAGTGGGCGAAAGCGACCCAAAGGAAAATAATTTTCCCTAACAAGGACTGAAAATGCCCCCTAATAATTAGACTATTGAAGGATTTTTTAAATTTCTGCTTTATATACATTTGAAATTTGTTGCGTACATTCCCCTTGTAGCGTGAAAGCTCCAAAAAGTAAATAAAAGTTTCTCTCTAATTGCGTAGATACGTAAAATAGAGGGATTTTTAAAAATTCGTACATTTAAGGGATACAATTGGAAAAGTGGGGCCAAATACGGCCCAATGATGCCGCCAGTCCATAAACCGAACCAAACAGTCACTCTTTGTGGGTGCATTGGTTTTTCGACCATCACTCTTGGATTATCATTCGCCCAAATGCGGCAATTCTGCTTATTGACGAATCCACTGAGGTGAAAATGAGTGATTAAATTGACCGAAAAAATCAGGAAGTACACGATATGCATTTTGATTTGAACGCTCATTTTCATAATAAGCCCGAATAACTTTAACGCGTTGCTGGATTGTGTATCTTTCCATGGTTCAAATTGTGTTAGTCTGAAATTGAGAAATGTCAAATGAAATGCAGAAAAAACTTGACGTTTAGGTGTGATTGAAATTCAACATCGGCCCTTACAATTTAACCACCATAATAATAAGTTTAAACTTTATTATACCCTCCACCTCCAGGATGGGGGTATACTAACTTTGTCATTCCGTTTGTAACACCTTGAAATATCGACCTGAGACCCTATAAAGTATATATATTCTTGATCGTTATAAAATTCTAAGACGATCTAGCCATGTCCGTCCGTCCGTCCGTCAGTCCGTCCGTCCGTCCGTCTGTCCGTCTGTTGAAAGCACGCTAGCATCTAAACGAAAGGAGCTAGAATGTTCAAATTTTCCATAAATGTGTCTTATAGGCTGTTTCCACTACGGTCGCTTCCACGTCCGCGTCAACGATTTATCGAAAATTTTTAATGGTGTTTCCATTGTGTTTTGCGTCCACGTTTGCGTTCAAACAGCTGTTTGAGTTTATTTGTTTTTTTTTTGCGATGCGAAAAGTTTAATATTTTTTGGTTGTGACATTATCATGGAGTTAAATGATATTATTTTGCTAACCGCAGTGGAAAATGAGGATCAAATGGTATTGCGCCTAATGGAAAGCGCTGCTGCTACTGCACATTTCTGTTTTTTGCATTTTGGCTGTGGCTGTTTATGTTTATGCTGATAAACAGCTGTTTTAATAGGGATGTGAAATTTGCGGTGTTGCCATTAATAGGTATGGGTGGGTTTCGATTGCAAAAATAATCGAATTTATAGTAAACGTGACTTATCGGAAAACGCGTCCAATATGAACGCGACTTTTTCCCATACCTAACTGCCTATGATATTTGTATAGGCTTTAACGCGCGTTCATTGATTATTGGACGCGGACGTGGAAGCGACCGTAGTGGAAACAGCCTATTATAGTCGTAGATCGGTTGGGATTGAAACGGGGCGAAATCGGCCCAAAGGGAAAAATTTTTCCCTCACAAGGACGAAAAATACCCATAATAATCCCTAATATTTTAGCGTATTTAAGCATGTTTTTTGAATATGTCTGTTTATATTTGCCTGATATTTGGTACGCGCATTCCCCTTGTAGCAAAAAAGGGGACCATAAAGTGATTCTTATTTGTAGGGGGTGAAATGGGGCAAAAAATGGATAAAAATGGTACCTTTTAAACGACAACAGATAGAAACACGAAATTCGGTGTGTACATTCCTCTAACTGAGTAGAGACATTATATAAAAGTATTTTTTCCAAATTCGTACTTTTAAGGGGTAAAATGGGAATAGAGGGATAAAAATGGTACCAACCAAACGGCTGTACCTAGAATAATGAAATTCGGTGTATACATACACGGATTTTGTTGTGACCGCAGCTAGAGTCATGAAATTCGGAGTATACATTCCTCTGACTGTGTAGACACGGAAAATAAACTGATTTTTCGAAATTCGTACTTTTTGGGGCCAAAATAGAAAAAGGGGATACAAATAGTACCAACCAAATGACCACAGCTAGAGTCATGAAATTCGGAGTATACATTCCTTTGACTACGAAGACATGAAAAATAGAAGGTTTTTTTCCAAATTAGTACTTTCAAGGGATACAATGGGTACGGAGGGATAAACATGGTACCAACCAAACGGCTACACCTGGAATAATGAAATTCGGTGTATACATTCCTCTGATTGCGTAGACACTTAAAATAAACAGACAAACAACAATACATGCATAACACACAGCACATGAATTGGCAAAAGAGAGTGTGTCGACTTAGTTCGGTGGAATATTTTGTTTATCAGCGCTTCTCATTTGTCATATGTGACCGCTGGTACTAATATGAACCCTGATTTAAGTCAAAGACATACATTCGTTGCGAAAGTTCTGACGAGATTTGGTAGCGCCCATCGAAACTGCGCCTTTTGCCTTTTTGCTAATTTTGGGTTCTACTGAAGACTTCAGCACAACCTTTGGTCTTAAACCAGAATAAATGACAACACAGATTTTTCGAATTTTTCGTATTTTTTGAGGTTAAAATGAAAAAGGGTTAAAAATAGTACCAATAAAATGACCGCAGATAGAGTCATGCAATTCGGAGTATACATTCCTCTGACTGTGTACACACGGAAAATAAACTGATTTTTCGAAATTCGTACTTTTTGGGACCAAAATAGAAAAATGGGATAAAAATAGTACCGACCAAATGACCGCAGCTAGAGTCATGAAATTCGGAGTATACATTCCTTTGACTACGAAGACATGAGAAATAAAATAACTAAACGGCTACACCTGGAATAATGAAATTCGGTGTATACATTCCTCTGATTGCTTAGATACTTAAAATAAAAAGATTTTTCGAAATTCGTATTTTTTGGGGTTGAAGTGAAAAAGGGGATAAAAATAGTACCAATAAAATGACGCAGCTAGAGTCATGCAATTCGGAGTATACATTCTTCTGACTGCGTATACACGGAAAATAAACGGATTTTTGGAATTTTTTACTTTCAAGGGATACAATGGTACAAAGGGATAAAAATAGTAACAACTAAACGACTACAGCTAGAATGATGAAATTCTAATAGCGTAGACACGTGAAGAGGGTAATACTTTTGGAATTAAATAGAATGGAAATACAACAAACTGTAGCACCAATATCCAAACTACCAATATTTATGTTTTTTTTTTTTGAAAATATAAATATAAGAATATTTATTTTTTGATTTGAAATAAATAATGGTTTGAAATAATAAAAATATTATATTTATTTATAAAATTATTTTTTCAATATTTGTATTTGTTTTGGTTTGGCTATATTAAAAAATTTATATTTTCCTGTAATATTACTGCACTTCTACGAAAACCGACAACCTTTGTGGAATGCAATCCATGGTGGAGGGTATATAAAGTTCGGCCCGGCCGAACTTAACTCCGTTTTTACTTGTTTTAACATAATATATAACGAATGAAATATTTAATTTGTGCCTGAGTGTACTTATATTTTTCTTCAATATTATTTACATAATCTTCAAATATTGAAGCAAAAAATAAATTTTAGAATTCAGAGTATTCAGAGTTTTGATTTTCGTAACTTATTTTAACCACATATATAATGGAGTGGCTTCTTTTGTTGTCGATATTCCCGAATTTCTGAAGCAATTTCAATAGAAAAGAAATTAACAATATGTGCAGCAAGTCGGCATTATATATACATTCGTGGTATTTTTTCAAGTAAAATTGTCCATAATTGTTGTCCTTGTTTCTGGCGTTTTGGGTCTCTTCTAATAAAAACCCGTTCTTTCATAAAATCAATTTGAATTTCGCTTCGCAAATTCAGTAATTTCTGTTTCTAAAAACTTTGTAATGACACTTCATTATTATGTGCATTACCTAGTAATGGCAGCTCGTTACGCCCTGCATTATTTTGAAGTATGAAATAATTTCTTCTTATAATGGTTTAAAAAAATCGCTCTTTTTAGGTTAAATTTCATAAAATGTTCGGACGAACTTCAGATTTTATAAATCAAATTTCTACTAATATACATTTCTGTGGTGAGTCTGAGAATAGTTGGGCTGGTTTTCTTTAAGCCGGGATAACAAGCTGCAATAACAAAATCGTAAATAAAGAGTTACTTTTTTAGTCAAAACAAAATATTCTTTCCTATTGTCGCCAACTACAAATAAATTTACATTTTAGCCTGGAAAGACATAAATTCCACTTATACTAGATAGTTAACCAGGCAAAATCGAGAAATTTTAATATAAAATTATTTAAAAACAAGTAACGAAAGGCTAAAGTCGGGCGGGACCGACTATATAATACTATATAATTTTATTACTAAACCCAGGTCATTCATGGGAGCAATTTTATGTAGTTCATATAAATTATACAGTATACTATAAAAATATCTTTAGTCGTATTGATCCAATTTTCCGACAGACAAATAAAAAATATACAGTAGTAATAGGATGAATCGGACCGACATTTGAAAGGGGCCTAGAACAATACTTGGGCCTGGTCCAAAACATGGGTTTATATATTTCTCATTATTGGTAGGTATTCCTAGGTGAAATATATCATGATCCGATGTAAGACGTAGTTTCTAGAGCTGTAATAGTGTAGAATGTGGGCTTCATTTGGGTTATTGCAAAGTACGGACACATATATTTGACTTTCATAGCATGTATTCTTAGTTGAAATAAAATTAAATATGCAAAATTTGAAAAAAAAATCTTAGAGGGGTAAAAATTAAAAATTATTCTAGAGCTGTATTAGAGTAGAATGGGGGCCCAATTTTTATGGGGGTTATATCAGAATATGGACCCATATATTTGACTTTCATAGTATGTATTCTTACAAATGTCGCTACCGATTTGACATTTTCCGCTCTAGAAACCACATATTGTACCCGATTTTCTTTAAATTTGGAACATCATCTTATAATCCAACTAGAAAACCTATGCAGAAAATAGGTAAGATCGGTTCAGATTTAGATATAGCCCCCATACAAATGTCGCTCCCGATTTGACTTTTGCCGCTCTAGAAACCACATACTGTACTCGATTTTCTTTAAATTTGGCACAACAGCTTATAATCCAAATAAAAAACCAATTGTGAAAGTGGGTAAGATCGGTTCAGATTTAGAAATAGCCCAAATACAAACTATATCTATTATATTTCACCTATTTCGTTCCACATTTCAATATACCCCCATACAAATATCCTTTCCGATTTAACATTTTTTGTCAAAAACATACATTTACAGGATACAAAAAACCTTCCCGTTTTCACTTTTTCACAGAATTAAATTGTATTCGGATAGAAAGTGGAGTGTATCATAGAGTCGGTCCCGCCCGACTATAGCCTTTCCTTACTTGTTTCAAATTACTTTAGAAAATATTTAAGAATTTGTTTATTGACTAATTCCACGTGAAGCATAACAGAAATTTTTCTTTAGGTTTAATGAAGTTTTCAAAAGTTGGTATTTTAAACAAGGAGAAATAAAACTGCATTTCCCGATTCAAAAAAAAAACGAAAAAAATGTCTTAATTGATGGTTTACCAATATTTGGTATAAGTTTGTGACGTTTAGTTAAGATGGTAAGTGTTGGTGTATTTATGATAGGTTGCTACATAGCAATAACAAAACCATTGGACACAAACTGTTTTATACATGACCTTGCAAATGAGCTATCAGATTTTCATTACAGAAAGATTAACATACAAATTCGTGCATTCATTTCCGACGCACCGGCTGAATCCTTCTTTTGTGGCAATAAAGGTCATATGACGAAGTGTCAACAAAATGGGGAGAGAGTTGGCAATTTTACCACTTTTTCGACTACAACCTACGAAATGTAGATTTTTTAAGAAAATATAAAGATTTTTTACATACCATGCGGATTGATATGGAAATGAACCTGGAACGTGAAGGTATTTTAATGGTGCCGCAATTTCCTGCTGACTGAATGCACGCCTAAGATTTAGGCATGACAAAATCAAGAAAGGAAAGGCTAAAGTCGGACGCAGCCAACTATATGATACACTCCACTTTCTATCCAATTACAATTCAATTGTGTAAAAAGTGAAATCGGGAAGGATTTTTGTATCCTGTAAAAATTTTAAATCGGAAAGGACATCTGTATGGGGGTATATACCATGTATGTTTATAGACGAAAGTTTGGCCAAAATCGGTTAAACATTTGGGAGCTACATTTATATATATATAAATCGGAACCGATCTTATCCACCTTCACCATTGCTGTTTCCAGTTCAATTATAGGGTACTGGGCCAAATTTGAAGCAAATCGAGTGAAATATGTGGTTTCGAGTGCGGTGTTACAAACGGAATGACAAAATGGATATACCCACATCCTTAGGTGGAGGGTATAACAATAAAGCACATTTGCAAAATTATAAGTAATTCTAAAAATGGCATGAGGACAAACGATATTCTAATTTTACTAATAATAACAACCACAGTTTCAGAAAATTCATTGTTTGATTTAATATTCAAAAATTAATTTGTAAATCAATTGCAAATCAAGCAAGTAAAGTACGGCCGGGCCGAATCTTATATACCCTCCACCACGGAGTGCATTCCAAAGTATTACCGGCAGTTAGAGGCTGTCGACTTTACATAGAACTGCGGAATCATATTAGGAAAATTGTGATAGTTTTTATGCATTTTCTATATTTGTTTACTATTTCAAACTATAAGTTACACTTATACTTATAAATAAATTGCATTGCTTCATTATTAAAATAATAATATTCCATTGCTATATCACATTATATTAAAACGGCAAGCATGGATTTTTTGGTACCATTTTACGGCGTTTTTTTAGGCTCAATATAAACTAATTATATATCATTGGAAAGCTCTTGCCTCCAAAGAAGTGCAGAATTACATTATTGTATAATAATTATGCTTATTTTATTAATAATTAACGTTTTTATTTCGAGTGTGTTTTGTTATTATTTTTGTTTATTTTTAAGAGAGCTCGCTCAACGTTTATGTTAAGTGTGTTTATGTTTTCGGTTTTGTTTTCTTTTCTTTCTCTGTCAGAATTCGCAAAGAGTCAATCATTTGTGTTTGAATGCGCTACTTTGCTTCGGTTTTTATACACTCCACGAGAGTAACACCCAAAAGGAAGAGAGATAGACTCATTGTTAATTATACCGATCGACTTAGAATCACTTTTTGAATCGATTTAGCAATGTCCGTCTGTCTGTCTGTCTGTCCGTCCATCTATTCTTGTAAGCACGATACAGGTCGCAATTGTAGACAGAACCAAATGAAACTTTGCACAACGAAGTTTTTCTGGATAAGGACGAACGCTATTTAATTTTAAGAAAATCGGATCAGATTTAGATATAGCCCCCATACGAATTCCACTCCCTGTTTGACTCTTTTCACTGTAGATACCACATATTTTAACAGATTTTCTTCAAAATTGGCAAAACATCATATGTTTCCACTAGAAACGCCCATGGTGAAAATGGGTCAGATCGGTTCAGATTTATATATAGCCTTTTTCGCTCTAGAAACAAGATAGTTTAACAGATCTTCTTCGAATTTGGCAAACTATCGTATATTTCAACTAGAAACACTCATGATGGGTCAGATCGGTTCAGATTTATATATAGCCCAAATTTCTCCCGGCTTGACTTTTTCCGCACCATCCATGTTTGGATATATCCCCGATACAAATATTTTCTCGATTTAACAAATTGGGTCAGGTCATATTAGCCTATGATTAGGAAACATACAAAAATCCTTCCCGTTTTCTCTTTTTTACCGAATTGATTTGTATTCGGATAGAAAGTGGAGTGTATCATATAGTCGGCCCCGCCCGACTTTAGCCTTTCCTTACTTGTTTTGCATTGCGTTTATGTAGGTTTGCAAGGTTATTTCTCCATTTCTCTTATGTGAATTAATCAGATAAAATAAAGAGTTAAGTCAGAGGATTTCACCTTAGATATGTTAAATTTGAACGGATTTTGCCACTTTTAGAAAAAGAGAAGAGAAAAATCTGAGAATACTGCACCGGCGCACAGTGCACTTTTTTGGCACTTTTGGTGATCAAAAATCAATAACTTTTGATTGGGTTAACCTTTTTTCTTTATTTTTGTTTGTTTTATTAGTATGTGTTATAGCTATCATTATATGTGATAAAAGTTTATAATTTCAATGCCAGTCCTTGAGAAATAAAACACAAGTTTTAGAAAAAAAAATATTTATTTTAAAAGACCTTCGAGGTCGGATATTACTTCTTTTTCGGTATTACTTTTTGGTACATATCGAAGAGATGAGATCAGAGGATCAGAGGAAATCATATCATATGTATTTCAAAACACTTTTCACATAGATCTTTTATGGATATATTTAATTTATCCATTATGAAAAATTATTTAACAAATTAAGAGGAATATTTTATCAGATTGCTTGTGTTTCCAAATTCATTAAAAATAACGGCATTTAAGTGACATATTTTCTCTACACTAATCTCTACTCTACACTACACTAATTCATTCACAATAAGTTTTGATGTTTGACCATATTCACAATAATATTTCGTTATACTTGTCATAACTTTGAAATGCACGAAAATTAAAGTAATGCTATCATACATGGAGAGTTGCAGTTTGTTGCAGCTGAACTGTATATAGGATTATAGGGGATATATCAGAGAATAACTCTATGTCAATTGCTAGTGTGGCCGCAGGTGGCAACATAGTTAAAAGCTTAGATAAAGTTAAAAAAATTGGTAAAATAAATTTTTTTTATGAATAAAAAAAATTGCTAAAATGCAACACATATGAGCTCATGTGAATATTTAAAGTTAAGATTGAATCCATCTTTCAAACAAGAAAAGAATCAGCCCGATATCTATAACCGTTGGTAAACTGCTTGTCCCGGAAGTTGAACTTTTTTTCATTTTTTTCATCATTTTGCAATATTTATAAATTTATCAAACTTATACATCCAATATCTCCCGAACCAAAGAAGATAGAGCAAATCAGAAAAAAATGCAGCTATTTTTCATTTTAGATTCGTATTTGAAGTATGTAAATTCGAACATGCATTTTCATGTTTTTACATATTTTTGAGCACTCACCGGGCCAAAAAAGTGCACTGTGCGGCGCACAGAGGGATTTGTTCATACAAAGTTTGGCAAAAATATAAGGAGTGCTCGTAGAATGTTAAAATTTTGCTCTGAGTCTTCGGTTAGATCAATTTAGAAAAATATAAAGTTTCATCAAAATTGGTCACGCCCAGTACCCAACGGCCATAGAAATCAACATTTATTTTTGGGCCAAACTTTCTGAAATTTGCCACAGAGCCTTATATTACCTCAATTAAGAATAAAATAAAGTTTCGTCAAAATTTAACACGCCCACCACCCAACGCCCATAGACCCCAAATTTATTTTGGCCCAAATTTTTTGAAACTTGGCACAGAACATTTTATTACCTCAATTAAGAATAAAATAAAGTTTCATCAAAATTGGCCACGCCCACCGCTCATAGAACCCAAATTTATTTTTGGCCCAAACTTTTTGTTATATGGCACAGAACCTTTTATTACCTCAATTAACGCACACCGCCCACATGTCCCATATTATATTTTTCCCCAAAACTTTTTGTTTCTTTAGCACAACTAATTATTTTATAAGTAAATGTCTGTACATGCATATAAATATAGACGTTTATTCATCATCAATCATTTCTGTAACTATATCATCAAGTTCTAGAACCTGTTTACCTGGATCTGACGATACTAGACGTCGATGATAAACATCTGTATTTGTTGCAACTCTATCACACTTTCTGGAGAACTTTAATCTATAATTTCTATAATCTTTTATATTTTCTATATCTTTTTGTAATTTTTAAAAATTAAAAATTTCATGAATTTGGAGACAAATTTTATGATTTTAGAAATGATTATTAATTATTTAAACATTTTTTAATTTTAATTGATAGTAGTAGGAGTCTTACCTTTAATTTTATTATAGCGGGAGCACCTAGCACTCAACCCCCCCCCCACCCAGAGATGTTTCGAACATATACTTTTTAAAACCTTCTAGACTTTCTGAAGCAATAAAATATAGAATTTTTAACGTCTTTTTAAATAACCTTGTCAGAAATGGTAATTTTGTAGTAAAATCATGAAAACACAAAAATTACATAAAAAAATCGTGGACACTTTCTTGAATTTCGGACAAAGGTTATGAAAAATACAAACAAACTAAACGAATTGTGCCAATTTAAAGATTGTGTAGTGCTAATTTCGCTAATGGACACCAAATTGTTCGGAAAATTTTCATTTTTATTAACCGATACCACTTCTTGACATTCGACTAGAGCTATATCATATGAACTTTTACTGTCTGTACTGCAATAAAAGTTTGGAAATTTAATAACAAAATCGTTTAGTAATTTTAAAAAAGTGTAGATAAGAATCACTATGATTCATAATGAAATCTAAAATATTCTTAATAAAAGCAAATAATTTGCTTGATGCTTGTAGAGTGCTAAGATGTAACATTTGCGATTGGACATTTTTATGGAGCTGTATCTAAATCTGAACCGATGTGTCCTATTTTCATCACAAATGCAACAACAACGGTTTCTGTTACTTCCAATGTTTTGGGAGTTTGCAATTATAATAAAAATCCATTTTGACAAACGAAGAACACTGTTTGATATACATAAACTTATTTCTCTTTGTTCATTTACAACAACTGATGACATGTTTACCGCAAACAAACTAATTTTTCCCACAAAAAGAAACTCAAAAACGATGTTCACGTGTCTAAAATTTCGTTTGTACGAAATTCATTTTTTCTCTGCGTGTAGGTCTCTATTTTAAAATCTACTTTATAGTTGCGAAACAATAAGAAATGAGCGTTAACTTACTAAAATTTGTGTTATATTTATCACTTATGTCAAATATTTTTCAGAGTTTGTATTTTTTTGTACATATGTAACAAGTATTATTCAAAAGAGAAACAAAAAATTCAGTAACATGGATCTACGTAGGGAAATGAAACTCTAAAATACCAATTATTGGTTTTTTACATATTTAAGATTATAAAAATTAAGAAACATTTCCAAATATTTTTTATTTAATTGGAATATGCGTATAAAGATACATCCTGTTACTCATGTCCTATATAAATTAAAAACTCCAAAACACTTTAGACATCCTATTTAGACCCATACATCGTCAAGAAGCATATCCAATTTATCAAAAAAAAAATGCGGGACTGAAGGGTTTATCGCCGAGGAATTTGATCGTTTTTTGTGTAATATTTCTTCAAAATATATATCGAGGGCTTATATCTAAAAGTGGCTATGAACCATTTTCTCGAAAATGAGTTTTTGATGTCAAACTATTCTCAGATTTGGATGTCATCTGTCATATAAATTTGGAAAAGATTTTTTTCTAAAGCCATTTTTTTAATTTTTTGATTTGGATATCCCCTCGCACGTTAGTTTGTGACTGCATAAGTGGCTATGAACATAAAAATAGTAGAATAAATAAAATAATAGAAATAAATAAAATAAAGGTTATAATTCGCTACAACGATTTTGTTTAAAACATTTTTCTAGATTTAGGGCATATCGTACTATCTAATTCCATCACTTCGCGTTAATAGCATTTTGATTACCAAGTTATGAAGCTAAAATAGGAAAAATGGTGGCTGTAAAGTCATAAATTGTGAAAAGTATATTTAAAAACACCGGCGTAACTTTTTATTATATTGAGAATACCAAAATAATTCTCTGGCATGTGATTGCTGACTTCATGGGGAATATTTGTGTATGAAAAGTTTCAGAATTATGAATGAAGAAAGTTAAAATATAAGGAATTGCAACGGCGAATTTTGGATTTTTCATCAATTGCAGCGATTTTTGTGACTGGCTACATATATGTTACAAGCGACCAATCTGAAGGATGAAGCTGGAATCTTTAAATTCGCTGTGTATATCACAGAAAATGCGTTTTCCATACAACATTAAGGAGAAAATCAGTTTTTTCGCTCTCCTGAAAAGTTATGTTTTTGTTCATAGCCACTTATGAATATAAGCCCTCGATATGTATGTATGTAATTTCAAGCAACTATTTAAAAAAAGTTTTCTGCAATCTTACATTACCATGCATATAGATGATAGATGGAATACTGAAATGCAATTTTGCCGACAATGTCTGTCGGAAGAATGTATCAAAATATTTCTCGAAGATCCTGGCAATACAATATGAGTGGTTTCCAAACGCTCCAGTAAAAATTTCCTAAAAAGTTGGAAAATTAATTATTTATGAGTAAAGTTTCCATCTTTCAAAGTCATAGTAAATAGTTCATTTACTAGAAAACGGGTAATAGATTTACTTAAAATCATTTCTGTGGATCTAATAAAAAATTCTTACAATTGAGTAAATTCAAACTTATTTGGAAGAATATTTCCAAGGTTTTAAGTGAGAAAAAAATCTGAAATTTTTTGTATGGAAAAAATTCCATTTAGGAAATTTTAACTTAAAAATGTGTTTATTTCCTAAAAGTAAGTTAATATGTTTACAGAAATTTATGCCGAGTTCTTCATACATTTAGGTATTAATGAACTTATAAAAAACATTTGAAATTGTTTAAAAAATTCTTGAATATTAATCTAAGAAGCAATTCTCGTTCGTTTGCAGAGCCTTATTTCTCAATACCTATCCTGCCTTCGAAACAATCATGGAGTAATAGCTCAACTCCTTATGGCAGAGGTAACATGAAACTCTTGAGAAATATCTCATGTTGTCATTTTTTGTATCAGATTTGCATACTCTGAAGCAAAACGATTTGTTTGATTTTTTTAGTTAAATTGAACTTATTTTAATTTCACCTTTTTTCCTTGTATAAAAAATTTTTTTCAGTTTAAGTAAAAATTTCCTCGTTTTGAGGGAATCAGCAAAATTGTCCTCAGTTTGAGTAAATATTAACTTGATTTGAGTAAACATTTACTTAGTTTTAGGAAATTTTCAGCAAAATTTTTCTAATATTTAGTAAAAATTTATTTAGTTGTAGGAAAATTTCAGCAAAATTTTACTTATATTTAGTAAAAATGTTCATGGTTTCCTAAATTTTAGTTAATTTTAATTCATTATAGGATTAATTTTTTTATGAGTGTAGATGAAAACCCCCCCAGGGGCCTGGAAATGGGGAAAGGAGTACAAATGATACCATTCAAATAGTTGTAGTTTTTACACGTGCTACACTCTTTTAAAGAGCAACAATTTGTAAAGTATGGTATACATGCATATACACATACCTACATATGAGATGCTTGTAAGATGGAGTGTGTACTTTATTACTTGGTGCGATTGTTTACACGCATATTCGGCAAGTGAGTTGTGCTTCTCATTTGTTTGTGAGAATCATTTCCTTAAAGAGGCCAGGTTTGATGCTGAAAAGTCGCTGCGTAGCCACTTGAAAAAACCTTTGACAGGGTGGAAATCATGCAGTCAAGTAAAAAATGTCACCATACCATTTGTAAATAAATTTGCATTCTATTAAATATAGATGCAAAATGGTCTTGAGCCAGGACAATATCCCAGTTCAAATTAAAAAAAAAATTAATTTCTAGGTTTAAATTCACACAAAAATTACACTCAAATATCGTATGCTGAGTTCTGCTAGTAAATATAATACTGCAATTGTATCCAAAAATGAACATGAGGCAGCAGTCTTCAAAATGCGTCATTAAGGATTAATATTTCCCCCATTTGCAATTTCTTGATTCAGCTACATACAAAGTAAAAATATCAAATACCACATTGGAAAGTACACATCTAATTTCATGATTCTAGGTACTTCCGTTTGCTTGGTGCCCTTTGAATTTTAAATGGAGTTTTTGAATTCCAAATGGAATTTTTGAATTTCACTTGCAAGTTTTGAATTTAAATTGGTGTCAGCTGAATTTTAGTTGTTGTTTTTTTGAGAATTACAATTAAATGGGCTGCATTTCCATTTGGAAATGAAATTTTGCGAAATCTAAATAATTAATTTTTTACATAAACATTTTCCTTCCGTCTTTTGACACAGGCATCCTTAACGTGTCGATTTTTTGCGTTCTTCATTGCGATTCTCATATAAAAAAACATACAAAATTGTTAGGTTGTAACAGTATTCATAAATATTTACTGAAACTGTACGTCCAATATTTTTGGACAATTTCGCATTCGTGTTTTGAGGCGAATGTCTTCAAGGTTGTACTCGATTGATAAATCTTGATTTATTATTGAGGTTAATCCTTTTTATTACATCCTTTTCTTCCAAAATTAACTTCACTGCTCTAACCTAAAAAAGGAAATTATTGTCATTTCTTTTTATTATGCTAATATTGGTATGATTCAATTATGTATATATGGAACAAAATATCGGCCAAATGGCCGCCGCGACCTCGGCGGCACACCTCCATCCGACAGTCCAAAT
Source organism: Polietes domitor (assembly GCA_947397865.1). NCBI lineage: Eukaryota > Metazoa > Arthropoda > Insecta > Diptera > Muscidae > Polietes > Polietes domitor. Next base: position 115,496,529 of record OX377618.1, on the reverse strand, counting down.
TTTCGATGTCGCTGAGGCATAATTGAAGTTCTATGCCGTTAATGTGCCGAATTATCTCATCCTTTAGCTCTTGAATTGTTGCTGGCTTATCGATGTACACCGTTTCTGTCAAATAACCCCAAAGAAGTGCAACGGTGTCAAATCACATGATCTTGGCGGCCAATTGACATCGCCACTACGTGAGATAACACGGCCATTGAATTTGTCGCGCATTGTTTCGTTAGCTGTGTGGCAAATGGCACCTTCCTGTTGAAACCACATATCGTCCACATCCATGTCTTCCAATTCGGGCCATAAAAAGTTCGTTATCTCACGATAGCGAATACCATTCACAGTAACTGCCTGACCGGCCTATTTTTGGAAAAAATACGTCCCGATGATGCCGCCAGCCAATAAAAGACACCAAACAGTCACTCTTTGTAGGTGCATTGGTTTTTCAGCAATCACTCTTGGATTATCATTCGCCCAAATGCGGCAATCTGCTTATTGACGAATCCACTGAGGTGAAAATGTGCCTCATCACTGAAGATGAAAAAATCACGAAGAGCACGATATGCATTTTGAGTTGAACGCTCATTTTCATAATAAGCCTGAATAACTTTAACGCGTTGCTCGATTGTGTACCTTTCCATGGTTCAAATTGAGTTAGTCTGAAATTGAGAAATGTCAAATGAAATGCAGAAAAAAACATGACGTTTAGGTGTGGTTCAAATTCAACATCGGCCTTTACAATTTAATCTAAGTCTGTTTTTTGAAAGCACTCAAGCTGCCGAATGTAATTAGCTGAGGTTCAAATTTTCCGTTGGGATCAGAGTTACAAGCCGAACCATAATTATCGGCGGCGGCGGCGCTGTTCAAAATGGATCGGCGGCGGCGGCTTTCGGCTGATTTGCCGGCTCGTTCTGTCATTCGATTACCCCTATTTATTTGACAATTTTGGGAAACGGAAGGAACAATTTTCTTTTATTTTTTGGCAAGTAGTTCAATATTTGTTAATATTAGCCAATGTTCCAATAATTTAATATTGTTATTAGGGTATCCAATTACACAGTGCAACAGTGGTTCTGCAATTCAAGCACCACTATGACGGTTCGTTAGTGTATCCAAAATGATGACGATTGCTTAAAGGATTTTTTTCCTGAGGTACCCGTTTTCGCGGGACGCCCTGGCGCGCTCCCCCACCCACTTTTGTTATCTTATGGTCTTTTGTTTGTCATAACTCGAGAACGGCTGTCCCGATTTAGGTGAAATAAATGTTGAAAAATTAAGAATTATAATTCCTTTAATCTATTCCTATGCTCTATCTCGATATTTTAAACAGTTTCGCAGATATAAATAAATTTATGAAAAAACAAGTAAAAACGGAGTTAAGTTCGGCCGGGCCGAACTTTATATACCCTCCGCCATGGATTGCATTCCACAAAGGTTGTCGGTTTTCGTAGAAGTGCAGTAATATTACAGGAAAATATAAATTTTTTAATATAGCCAAACCAAAACAAATACAAATATTGAAAAAATAATTTTATAAATAAATATAATATTTTTATTATTTCAAACCATTATTTATTTCAAATCAAAAAATAAATATTCTTATATTTATATTTTCAAAAAAAAAAAAAAAACATAAATATTGGTAGTTTGGATATTGGTGCTACAGTTTGTTGTATTTCCATTCTATTTAATTCCAAAAGTATTACCCTCTTGACGTTTCTACGCTATTAGAATTTCATCATTCTAGCTGTAGTCGTTTAGTTGTTACTATTTTTATCCCTTTGTACCATTGTATCCCTTGAAAGTAAAAAATTCCAAAAATCCGTTTATTTTCCGTGTATACGCAGTCAGAAGAATGTATACTCCGAATTGCATGACTCTAGCTGCGTCATTTTATTGGTACTATTTTTATCCCCTTTTTCACTTCAACCCCAAAAAATACGAATTTCGAAAAATCTTTTTATTTTAAGTATCTAAGCAATCAGAGGAATGTATACACCGAATTTCATTATTCCAGGTGTAGCCGTTTAGTTATTTTATTTCTCATGTCTTCGTAGTCAAAGGAATGTATACTCCGAATTTCATGACTCTAGCTGCGGTCATTTGGTTGGTACTATTTTTATCCCATTTTTCTATTTTGGTCCCAAAAAGTACGAATTTCGAAAAATCAGTTTATTTTCCGTGTGTACACAGTCAGAGGAATGTATACTCCGAATTGCATGACTCTATCTGCGGTCATTTTATTGATACTATTTTTAACCCTTTTTCATTTTAACCTCAAAAAATACGAAAAATTCGAAAAATCTGTGTTGTCATTTATTCTGGTTTAAGACCAAAGGTTGTGCTGAAGTCTTCAGTAGAACCCAAAATTAGCAAAAAGGCAAAAGGCGCAGTTTCGATGGGCGCTACCACATCTCGTCAGAACTTTCGCAACGAATGTATGTCTTTGACTTAAATCAGGGTTCATATTAGTACCAGCGGTCACATATGACAAATGAGAAGCGCTGATAAACAAAATATTCCACCGAACTAAGTCGACACACTCTCTTTTGCCAATTCAATGTTATGCATGTGCTGTGTGTTATGCATGTATTGTTGTTTGTCTGTTTATTTTAAGTGTCTACGCAATCAGAGGAATGTATACACCGAATTTCATTATTCCAGGTTGGTTGGTACCATTTTTATCCCTCCGTACCCATTGTATCCCTTGAAAGTACTAATTTGGAAAAAAACCTTCTATTTTTCATGTCTTCGTAGTCAAAGGAATGTATACTCCGAATTTCATGACTCTAGCTGTGGTCATTTGGTTGGTACTATTTGTATCCCCTTTTTCTATTTTGGCCCCAAAAAGTACGAATTTCGAAAAATCAGTTTATTTTCCGTGTCTACACAGTCAGAGGAATGTATACTCCGAATTTCATGACTCTAGCTGCGGTCACAACAAAATCCGTGTATTTTACTTGTCTATGCAATCAGAGGAATGTATACACCGAATTTCATTATTCTAGGTACAGCCGTTTGGTTGGTACCATTTTTATCCCTCTATTCCCATTTTACCCCTTAAAAGTACGAATTTGGAAAAAATACTTTTATATAATGTCTCTACTCAGTTAGAGGAATGTACACACCGAATTTCGTGTTTCTATCTGTTGTCGTTTAAAAGGTACCATTTTTATCCATTTTTTGCCCCATTTCACCCCCTACAAATAAGAATCACTTTATGGTCCCCTTTTTTGCTACAAGGGGAATGCGCGTACCAAATATCAGGCAAATATAAACAGACATATTCAAAAAACATGCTTAAATGATTTCGCCCCGTTTCAATCCCAACCGATCTACGACTATAAGACACATTTATGGAAAATTTGAACATTCTAGCTCCTTTCGTTTAGATGCTAGCGTGCTTTCAACAGATGGACAGACGGACAGACGGACGGACGGACGGACGGACGGACATGGCTAGATCGTCTTAGAATTTTATAACGATCAAGAATATATATACTTTATAGGGTCTCAGGTCGATATTTCAAGGTGTTACAAACGGAATGACAAAGTTAGTATACCCCCATCCTGGAGGTTGAGGGTATAAAAAAATCCCTAACCTATATTAATTATATTTTAATGAGTTGAGCAATTATTTGATGATTAACTCTTCAGGCGTTTATTCGATTAATTGGAAATTCTTAGCTTTCGAATAAACAATTAATCGAATATCTTAGAAGTCGGAATAATTGGATACCCTAGTTATGATACTCTTTCTAGAGACAGAAAAATAATGTAGTGTATGTAGGTAACGTATACTTACTGGTTATTGAGGGTAATATCACTCATACGCAATGTAGTCAGACTGAACATTAACAGAAACAGTCCCGCAATTTTTTTTCATAAATTTATTTATATCTGCGAAACTGTTTAAAATATCGAGAAAGAGCATAGGAATAGATTAAAGGAATTATAATTCTTAATTTTTCAACATTTATTTCACCTAAATCGGGACAGCCGTTCTCGAGTTATGACAAACAAAGGACCATAAGATAACAAAAGTGGGTGGGGGGAGCGCGCCAGGGCGTCCCGCGAAAACGGGTACCTCAGGAAAAAAATCCTTTAGGCAATCGTCATCATTTTGGTACACTAACGAACCGTCATAGTGGTGCTTGAATTGCAGAGATTAAACTGCAATTTGTCGCACTGTGTTATTCGCAACTCAATGAGATGCTTGTAAGATGGCATGTGTACTTTATTACTTGGTGCGATTTTTTAAACGCAAATTCGGCAAGTGAGTTGTGCTTCTCGTTCGTTTGTGAGAATCATCTCCTTATAAAGGCCGGTTTGATGTTGAAAAGTCGCTGCGAAGCGACTTGAAAAGACTTTTGACATGGTCGAAATCATGATCGTGGTAGTCTGCAGCCAAGTAATAAATGTCACCATGCCATTTGTAAATAAATTTGCATTCTATTAAATATAGATGCAAAATGGTCTTGAGCCAGGACATTATCCCAGTTCAAATCAAATATTAATTACGGACCAAAAAAATACAAACGAAAAAACTAAAACAGTTGACAAAAATCTTAATATCTTATCAAAATAAAGAACCTTCCCTAAAACGAGCATAATATCAGAAGTTATCCATTGCCTTTTTATACACTCCACGAGAGCATTATGTCTTTGTGCATTTGTTTGTAACACCCAAAAGGAAACGAGATAGACCCATTGTTAATTATACCGATCGTCTTAGAATCACTTTCTGAGTCGATTTAGCAATGTCCGTCTGTCTGTCTGTCCGTCCGTCCGTCCATCTATTCTTGTAATCACGATACAGGTCGCAATTGTAGACAGAACCAAATGAAACTTTGCACAACGATGTTTTTCGGGATAAGGACGAACGCTATTTAATTTGAAGAAAATCGGTTCAGATTTATATATAGCTCCCATACAAATTTCGCTCCTGATTTGACTTTTTCCGCTCTAGAAACCACATATTGTATCAGATTGTCTTCAGATTTGGTAAAACATCTTATATTCCCACTAGAAACTCCCATGGTGAATATCGGTCAGATCGGTTCAGATTTTTATATAGCTCCCATACAAATTTCGCTCCCGATTTGACTTTTTCCGCTCTAGAAACCACATAATGTATCAGATTGTCTTCAGATTTGGTAAAACATCTTATATTTCCACTAGAAACACCCATGGTGAATATCGGTCAGATCGGTTCAGATTTATATATAGCTCCCATACAAATTTCGCTCCCGATTTGACTTTTTCCGCTCTGGAAACCACATATTGTATCAGATTGTCTTCAGATTTGGTAAAACATCTTATATTCCCACTAGAAACTCCCATGGTGAATATCGGACAGATCGGTTCATATTTATATATAGCTCCCATACAAATGTCGCTCCCGATTTGAAATTTTTCTCTCTAGAAACAACATATTGTACCCGATTTTCTTTACATTTGGCACAACATCTTATAATCGAACTAGAGACACCTATGCAAAAATTGGATAAGATCGGTTCAGATTTAGATATAGCCCCCATACAAATGTCGCTCCCGATTTGACTTTTTCCGCTTTAAAAGTCACATATTGTACTCGATTTTCTTTAAATTTGGCCAATATCTTATAGTCCAACTAAACAAAACTATGTTGAAAGTGGGTAAGATCGGTACAGATTTAAATATAGCCCAAATACAAATGTTGCTCCCAAAAGTTTAACCGATTTTGGCCAAACTATACATTTTATATTTCACCTATTTCGTTCCATGTTTCAATATATCCTCATACAAATGTCTTTTCCGATTTAACATTTTTAGTCAAACACATACATTTACAGGATACAAAAATCCTGCCGGTTTTCACTTTTTCACCGAATTAAATTGTATTCGGATAGAAAGTGGAGTGTATCATAGAGTCGGCCCCGCCCGACTTTAGCCTTTCCTTACTTGTTTCGAATATGGATCATATGATTTATAACAGAACTGACTATATTATCGCGGTGTTAACATCAATGTTTCTATGAATTTACTATTCTTTAAATTTTAAATAATTCCGAAGCTATTGGCCAGTTTTAGCTATTTTTAAATGAAGTCGGATAAATCGTTTTTTAATATCTGTGAAGCATACAAATCAAAAAAATTGTGGTTTTATATTTGGATTGTTTAAACAAATTTTCAGCGTTTATACACTTGAAATTTGTTTTCACGTTACTAGAGAAATACACGCTCTAGAAACGTGAAAACATCAAAAAGTACAAACAAAATAGCGGGTGAAATGGGACAAAAAGGGATAAAAATTGTACCAATGATAAGACAACAGCCAGAAACATGAAATTTGGTGTGTACATCCTTACAATAACGTTGACACGTAAAGAAGAGGGATTTTTCGAAATTCGTACTTTTGAGGGATTCAACTGGAAAAGAGGGATACAAATAATACCAACACCACCGCTGAAAATGAAATCATGAAATTCTACTTTTAGTCGGTAAATGGGTCAAACGGGGATAAAAATCGTACCAACCAAATTGCGTTGAATGAGTAGACGCGAAAAATAACGATATCTTTCAATATTCGGAATGAAATTGGTAGCAAGCACACTAGAGCGTACCAGGTTACAAGTAAAAAAAAAAAAGTTCGCCGTACACCTTCGAATATGAAGTATTATTGAAAGGTAGTTTCAAAAAAATTTTTTTTATTTTTTTATGCCGAACGTAGGGGTCGCGCTTTTACATTTTTCTATATAACTTCTGCATTTATAAACGGATTTTAAAGTGTGATACATCGATGTTTTTGTCCGATTTTTTTGTCTTTGAAGTCATTGAGCTCAAACATGATTCATGATTTTATGCGAGCTTTAATTTTCGATTATTAGAGTGGTACATTAGGGTAGTAGCAACTGAGAAATGATGGGTAAGTACCAGAAGGGGGTGCTTGAGCTCAATGACTTCAAAGACAAAAAAATCGGCCTCGTCGAGACAAAAACATCGATGTATCACACTTTAAAATCCGTTTATAAATACAAGTTATATAGAAAAATGTAAAAGCGCGACCCCTACGTTCGGCATAAAAAAATAAAAATTTTTTTTTTGAAACTACCTTTCAATAATACTTCATATTCGAAGGTGTACGGCGAACTTTTTTTTTGAGGTACGCCCTAAAGCACACGGCTGTAGCTAGAATCACGAAATTAGGTGTGTAAGCGAAACACATGGTACAGATATCTGGTCTGTAGCTGGAACCAAAAAAATGCAAATAGAGGAAATTGGGTCTGAGGGAAAATCGTTCTCTCTAATGACGATAATAATAACCTACTACTTCGATCGAGCCGAACTTTATATACCCTCCACCGTGGATTGCATTCCACAGAGGATGTCGATTTTCGTAGAAGTGCAGTAATATTACAGGAAAATATATTTTTTTAACATAGCCATACCAAAACAAATACAAATATTGAACAAATAATTTTATAAATAAATATAATATTTTTATTATGTCAAACCACGCTTACAAGGCAAGTCTACCAATACCTTCACACTATAAATAATACTTCAAGTTAAAAAAATAAATGTTCTTGTATATATATTTTCAAAAAAGCTTAAATACCATAAATATTGGTAGATAGTGAGTGCTACATTTGGGTGTATTTCCATTCTATTTTAATTCCAAAAGTATAAATTTTGAAAATCCATTATCTCACGTACATAGTGCATAATAATCTAACTTCATGATTCAACCAATTTTTTTCGTAAAAGTAAAAAGTACTAATTTGGAAAAATCTTTTTATTTGTAATGTCTACGCAGTCAGAGGAATGTATATTCCGAATTTCATGACTCTAGCTGCGGTCGTTTGGTTGGTACTATTTATATACCTTTTTTTCATTTTAACCCCAAAAAGTACGAACTTCGAAGAATACGTTTATTTTATGTGTCTACGCAATCAGAGGAATGTATACACTGAATTTGTACCATTTTGGTTTGTACCATTTTTAACCCTCTATTCCCATTTTATCTCTTAAAAGTACGAATTTGGAAAAATACTTTTATATTATGTATATACTCTATTAGAGGAATGTACAAATCAAATTTCGTGTTTATTGCTGTTGCCGTTTGAAAGGTACCATTTTGTATCCCTTTTTGCCCCATTTTACCCCCTACGAATAAAAATCACTTTGCGATGCACGTTTTTGTTATAGGGGGAATGCGCACACCCAATTTCAAGTAATTTCCAGCAGACATATTGAAAAAATGTGCTTTAATACTTAATACTAAAATTAGGGAATATTATGGGTATTTTTAGTCCTTGTGAGGGAAAAATTTTTCCCTTTGGGCCGATTTCGCCCAGTTTCAATCCCAACCGATCTACGACTATAAGACACATTTTTGTAAAACTTCGAAACAAAGTCCTTTAATACAAGAATTCCCGTATATAAAATAAATTGCTTGAAATATGTCGCTTTCCACCGAGATATTTCAATTATTGTTCTTGGGTTTCGTGCAAAATCCAGAGGAATGTGCGAACATAATGACACTGAAATTGAGAGAACTGAAGAAGAAGAAACTGACAGTTTTTATATTAATTACACCGTTGAACAAATATTATAAAATTTGAATGCACATCAACCAAACTATATTTATATGAAAGTAGTGACCCACTATGCCAAAACCTCATACTCAGTTTTTCATTCTCTGGTCAAATTTTCCTTTAAAAGGACTTCGAAGATGCAAAGGACATGTCATGAATTTTCGCAGTTTTTGTGCAAGTCGTATTATCACAACATGGGTATCAAATGAAAGGTGACATTTTGAGCTTTCTTCCTTGATTTTGTATTTTTACCATATGGACCAAAAAAAGATAAGAAAAAATCCTTTCAAATTTTCATCCTTCATTATCCTTTAAAATCCGTGGTAGAAAATTCCAGGAAAAATATATTTTATGGGCTCTTTTACACTCTTCCAAAATTCATAGGTCTACTGCATACAGTGTCCAGAAATATTTTAAAATTTTCTTCACAAAATTCCTAACACAATTTATGTTATAAGATATATTGATTCACGTTTTCTATTAATCGAGTCGCGAATGCTCGAGATATTTAGCCTGTGTATTACGCTCATCACTTCCTGAAAACATTCGTGATATTCGTGATATGACTGCGGAATAATACTGTGTACCGGATGATGCTGTTAGTAATATCTGATAACCCAAGGTGATTTTGAAGACCTGGTCCGAGATACAGGTATATCACGAGTTAGTGGTGAATTGATAGGATATCGTTTACAACAGTGGGGCTGGTTTCATCCGATTTTCGGATTCAATAAAGCGAGAATGCATGAAATCTTTCGGCGAATGCTTTAAAACCGATTTAGAAAGTGGAATAACATACGCAGAAGATATTCAAAACCTTTTCGACGCCATTGGTTATCCTTATATTCCAAGTGGATGGCGCTTTTTCATAGATGGATCTGTCACAAGTCTCAAAGGAGTACTTTTGAATATTGGGAATAAATACCAATATGTTCCAATTATTTACGGCACAGGCGTAAAGGAAAACTTTGAAAATGTTGCCACTATACTTAAGTTAGTTAATTACGAAACTCACCGTTGACTGATTTGTTGTGGCTTGAAAATGGTAGGTATTCTTTTGGGCTTAAAACAAGGTTACCCAAAGCACCAATGTTTTCTGTATCTATGGGAAGGCCGACGGAAAGATTTGCACTATACCGACTTTAAATGTTAGTCACGTATCAACTATAAAATTGGATGCGATAACAGCATACATATTCCACTAGTACCCGCATCGAAAATCATACTGCAACCTCTTCATATAAAATTGGGCCTTATAAAAAATTTTGTTAAGGCACTTCAGCCAGATGGTACAACCATGATGCACCTAAAAACAATTTTTCCAAAACTTAGTACTACAAAGATCGAAGCTGGTGAGTAAATATTTTAATTTTTGGTACAATTTGATCCACATATAATATTCTATTTAAAAAGGCTTTTTCAATGGACTACAACTGAACAAATTATTCAAAAGCAAGACATTCCCTGATCTATTGACACCAAACGAACAAAATGCGTGGCGCAGTCTGGAAAAAGTTACACACAATTTTCTGGGAAATAATAAGGCTAATAATTACAAACACTTAGTAAAAGAGCTAGTTCACAGCTTCGGAGCTATGGGTGTTAATATTGAAAACCGCTTTAAAGGGAAAAGTACAATTCATATGCTGGGTGAATACTGCTGGTCTATTTGTCGAAACACACAAGTTAAACATAAGAGCCAAAATATCCGTATTCAATTTTATTAGCATAATTTAGTACAATATTTACTATATACTGAAATGTTGAGTAATCCAATAAACGTCAAATTAATAACAATATTGTTTGCACCAATACACTACCAAAAATAATTATGAAACATAACATACATAAACTGTGTGAGGAATTTTGTGAAAACAAAAAATAAAATATTTCTGGAGACTAAACTATATGCAGTAGACCGATGAATTTTGGAATAGTGTAAACGAAGATAAGAACCCACAAAATATATTTTTCCTGGAATTTTCTACCACGGTTTTTCAAGAATAATAAAGGATAAAATTTGAAAGGACTTTTTTATCATTTTTGGTTCATATGGTAAAAAAAATCCAGGAAGAAAGCTCAAAATGTCACCTTGATATGTCGCCAAAGAATCTCCACCCTTAATTCAAATAAAATATTCCTTGAAATTACGACAAAGATTGAACTTAGGTCAAGTTCAATATTTGTTGTTCGTAGTATAAGTGTTGTAGTATAAAGGACAAACGGTACTTCACACAAAGAAATTGTTCATTATATTTAACTAAATCAAAGTCAGTTATCGTTCCGGAGACCTGAGTAAAAGTATATTGTAAATCAAGTACTGTTTTTCTCCATTTCAGTACATCGCGTAATTCTAGGAAATACAATGCACTAAAACTGAGTTCTTCATTTAGTGGAACTGAGTAAAAGTTTATTGTATACCAGTTCATTTATAACTACGCCTAAGTAATTTACGTCGTTATATGAAGTACACTGCACTCACATTGAGTTCATCATTTAGTGATATTGAGTAAATTATTACTATTAACAACTTCAAATATACTTTCTAATGCAGAAAATGAAACCAGATTATATTGATTTTAGAATTTTAATTCTTTTCGATTTTTCAAATAAACCTACATATATAATGTATATACAAAAACAAGATTCTTACAATATAAATATTTCTTATAATTAAATATAATTAATAATTTTATTGAAATAGAGCCTTTGGCCTTAAAAAGTTTTTATCATTTAAGTTATGTATGTGTATTGGGGGAGATTTTATTGAATCCAATGGGAAAATTACAAACTCGGAGAAGTTATTGCCAACTAAATATGATTGGAAGTGATTTTCATAAGACAGTATTGGAATTTTTTGACAAAGTAAAAATATTGAATTTTGTAGTACATACATATATTTCTTGTATTACATTGGCTTCAAAATTTGGATTGTAAAAGAAAATTATATAACTTTTCTTATATTCCGTGCCGTAACGTTTAAAACTAGTTAAACAAATACATTGGGACAATTCATCAGTTGCTAAATGTTTTTTATTTCGGTATCGAATTTTGAATCAGCAATATCATATTTATTTTTACCTAATGTAAGCAATTCCGGTTTGAAATTTGAAATAAAGTCCGCAAATGACAAACAAAATTTAATGGACAATGATAATTGAATGTTTTTCCTTGTTACGTTCTTGGAATAAGACTTCAAAATTCTATGTTTTGACTCAAAATTAAATGTCCAAAGATAAATTAAAGGTCCAGAGTTTTCTATTATTCTACAATAGTGAAGTAGAAAATGATGTTTTGGCTTCAATGTGTCCGAAAACAGTCGAGTGTATTCTTTATTATGGTACTCTATGCAAGACTTTAGATTTATTAGATCAAAAGTAGTATATTGAGAAAGTAATAATAAATCAAGCATTTTAACTAAATTTATCAAAAATTTCCACACAATATTAGTTTCTTCCACTAAATCTCCTAATATAAGTGATAGGAAGTGAGCAAAGGTTAGCATTTCTCTGCCAGACATTTTCAAATTGCTGCTTTTTAAATTAAGTATTTTAAAAGGGAGGAGATTTCCATTTTCAGTTTCCCAGTAATTAAAATGTTGTTTTCTAATATTTAGCTGATCAATATCGAATGTAGTATTTTGAATGAAATATAGAAGGATGTGGGCGATGTCGTATTTTAATACACCTTCTAGCATGTCGTGGAGGAGATCAGCGTAAGTATTTTCGACAACGTGTAATCTATTGATTTTATTAAAAATTGAGTTTTCTACTACACCTGTATTTTCAAAATTCGACAAATTTACATCATATTCATAATTATCAACGTTTCTTAATTTAGTTAAGTCTTCTTCGTAAGCAGTAATAATTGGCGGAAAAACTACGTGAAAACCCCAATATGTTATCAAGTGCCAAATTATCACCAATAATTAAACCTAGCGATAAATACATTTTTCGTGTTCCTTGCTTAGTATTTGTATCTATTCCGTATCGTTCTACAGTATTTATCGCTTATATGCACGTCGGTTATAAGCATTTCCCGCTTATATGCATCAAAACTTGTATAATTTCACTTTGTCATTTAAAATTCACGGACATTTTTTTCTTATAAGCATTCGTTTATATGCATTTCTCGCTTTTATGCATCAGGAATTTGGAGAATTTTAAGCAATCCCGTGAAAAGAAAATCTGATATATGCAGCTCCAATTTCTTTGATTATTTTGAAAAAATTATCGATAAAGCACAGTTTGTGCGTACATCTTTTCATTTCTAATGATATATCTTATTTAAAAAAAAAAATATTTTAAACTATGTATGTCCTAAAAACCACAAGGTGGTCACTTATTTTCAAATATTTTTATTTTAAACGTGCATATTCTTATAAATTTCCTTCAATAAAATTGAATTTAAAGAAATCGTTTTAAAACAAAATATTGTAACATATATGTGTGTACATAAGTATGTATATTCATGGAGCCATGATCCTCTGATCTAACCGGATTTTTATATATGAATAGATTGTGCACCTAACCGAGTTGTTATATATGCACCGATGATGCATATAACCAAATTTATATATGTGCATTTCCCGTTTATATGCACATAAAGTCGAACATTTTTGGGAATGCATATAAGCGATAAGTACTGTAATTCATTAAGTATTGAATCGTTTTCATCCGTACGTTTCGTACTATTTTGAAATTCTTCATAAATGCCTTCAATTTCGAAAAACTTTTTTATTTGGAATTTAAGGGGAAACAAAACTCCCTTGGTTGAAGCGGAATCGAGCGCAGTAACGTGTCTTACTACTAAATTTGTAACTGCATTATCCAATGTGATAATTTGTGGGCTTTCGTACAAATTTAATTCTTTTAAGCTTTTTATAAATATTCAGTATTAATATCTTCGAAAGGTTTATCGCAAAATGATATGATCTTTTCAAGGCTACTCTCAATATTTTCAAGATCTTTTGTTTTTAAATTAGAAAAAATATTTTTAATTCGTCTCTTATTGGGTGAGTTATATTACTTTAAATTTTTTTGAAGTTGTAGTGCTTCTTTTCTTGACGTGGATGGTTTTAAAAATTTGGAAAGAGTTAATTGAAAAGAACCTTTAGATAAATTTGAAGTAGATATGTCATTATTAGTTGTAATTTCGAATCCAATACTTTTTCATTCATTTCAATATCCTCATCGGCATTAAATGTGGAATTTATATTTCTCGTCAATTCAGCATTAAATCCTCGATTATTATTATCGTTGTTGACAGCCGTATATTTTTCAAATTCATTTTTTATATGTTTGGCAAAGGCTTTGTAGGACGAAAATTTTTGGGAGCAGGAAGACAATCCACAGACATAATTACCACTTGCGCCCAATTGGTGCAAATACTTTAAATGAGTTAGGAATTGCTTACAATCCGTAAAGCTATTTGTACATAAAAAGCAGTTGAGCTTCACTTTTTTAAATTTTTATTGATATTTTTCAGTTATTTGTTTTAAATCGTTTAAAACACTTACTATTATGTTGCTTTTTTAAAGTTTTTTAAACTCATTTCAAAAAAATGCTCTTGAGTAAAAAGCCAAATATTTTTACAACTATCAGGATATTTTAAATTGAGGATGTGAAATATTTTATATGTCACGTCAAAGGCAGCCACTACAGTAGGGATTTTATAAAATACGGTCCTATAGTAGACGTATAAAGCAGTTAAATTGGTTATATCAGATCCAATTCCACATATTATTGGTTGTAAGGTCTGCTTTAGATTATAAACTTCGTCAACCTTCACTTTGATCCTTGATTGTAGTTCGCAGCTGGTTGGAGCCCAAAAAGAGTTCCTGGCTTTAAAAAATTAAAAAATTTCCGCTTCCTTTGAGCATCTATTAAACATGATCTGCTAGTAGGCTTTAGAAGCGAATGCAATACATAAAGTATAACGCGGTTTCTCTGTTCTAAAAAAAATAAAAAATAATTTTAGTCAATTTTTTTGATTTTACAAATGTACCTTAGAAACAACGGAATGATATTGTTGTGTGGACATTTGAATGAATGATTTAATAGATTGGATTATGGATTTTACTCAAAATTAAGATGTGTTTTTACTAAACAATTTTAAGAACTTTTTATTTGTGTTGTTACACAATCTTACTTGATTATAATATGTATTTGGCTTCAAAATATTGTAGTAGTATACATTAGGAAAATTTACTTCGTTGGAATAAATCTAGACTAAACCAAAATAAAATGGTGCAATAAGTAGTATTATGGATTATATTCACATGCAAGAAGAAAATCGAGAAAAAACTTACTTAATATTAATTCATTCTACATCAATCTAACAAAATACTTATTTAACATAAATTTACAAAATTTTTCGCCGAACAAGAATGTTTTCCTTTCAACTAAGTTCATCAAATCTTACATTAAACTCAATGTTGTACTACTTCTGAATAAAAATTTAATAAAAAATCACCTTCAATTTCAAAGAAGAAAATTACTTAGTTCGATGTATAATTGTCTTACAACTACAGAATAAGTATATGGGGTACTTACATTTAAAACATTTTTTATTAAATGCTAGTAGAAAATATTTACTAGTTTTTAAGAAGTATGTATGTTTTTCAGTAAAAATTTACTTGATTATTTTTTCCCATACATTTTTTATACCCTACACCACTTCGTGGTCTAGGGTATTATAAGTTAGTTTCACGCCAAATGTTTGTAACACCAAGAAATAATCGAGCTAGACCCACCTTTAAGTATACCGATCGGCTTAGAATCACCACCTGAGTCGATTTAACGATGTCTGTCTGTCCGTCTGTCCGTCTGTCCGTCTGTCCGTCTGCTGTCCATCTAAGCTTGTTCGCACTCTACAGGTCGCAATTGTTGTCCGATTGTCATGAAACTTGGCAGAATTTATTTTTTCTGGCCAAGGACCATCGGTATTGAATTTGGAGGAAATCGGTTCAGATTTAGATATAGCCCCCATACAAATGTCGCTCCCGATTTGACATTTTCCGCTCTAGAAACGACATATTGAACCCGATTTTCTTTAAATTTGGCAGAACATCCTATAATCTAACTAGAAACACATATGCAAAAATTGGGTAAGATCGGTTCAGATTTAGATATAGCCCCCATACAAATGACGCTCCCTATTTCACTTTTTCCGCTTTAGAAACCACATATTGTACCCGATTTTCTTTAAAATTAGCACGTCATCTTATAATCCAACTAGAAACACCTATGCTAAAATTGGGTAAGATCGGTTCAGATTTAGATATAACCCCCATACAAATGTCGCTCCCGATTTGACATTTTCCTCTCTAGAAACGTCATATTGTACCCGATTTTCTTTAAATTTTGCAGAACATCTTATAATCCAACTAGAAACACCTATGCAAAAATTGGGTAAGATCGGTTCAGATTTAGATATAGCCCCCATACAAATGTTGCTCCCGATTTGACTTTTTCCGCTCTGAAATCCACATAGTGTACCCGTTTTTCTTTAAAATTGGTACAAAATCTTAGAATCCAACTAAAAAACCTATGGTGAAAGTGAGTAAGATCGGTTCAGATTTAGATATAGCCCTCATACAAATGTTGCTCCCGAATGTTAAACCGATTTTGGCCAAATTTTACATATTATATTTCACCCATAAACAGACATGGTGAAAGCGGGTCACATCGTTCCAGGTTTCAATATACCCCCGTACAAATGTCCTTTCCGATTTAACATTTTTTGTCAAACACATACATTTACAGGATGCAAAAATCCTTCCCGATTTCACATTTTTACCGAATTTAATTGCAATGAGAATTGTTTGGGTGATGCCCATATGTCCATACTTTGGTATGACTTTGGTATACTACTGTATAATTTGTATTTGTCTATCGGACAATTGGATCAATTACCATATTATTTACCATATTCGTTAAGTTTGACTAAAGATGGATTTATAGCATATAAATTATATGAATATAATTTATATAATTTGTATGAACTACATAAAATTGCTCCCATGAAATACCTGGTTTTTACTGGGTTCATATTACCATGGACCATATAAGTGGACCATTATGTAAATATATTGTCATATAAGCGGGCACCTTCCGATTCATTTATTACAGCCAATCTTGATGAAAATAATTGTTATTTTTTCACTAGGCGCAGCTACAATGAGATGGCATAACACCGATTTTGTTTGTATATGGGCCCATCATATGAATGAGTAACATAATGTAAATTATTTTCACCAATTTTACCATATTCGTCAAATTTGACTAAAGATTAAATTATAGTATACTCTATAATTTATACGAACTATATAAAATTGCACCCATGAAACACCTGGGTTTAGTAATCAGAGCGAGGTATATACGCAGGGAGTGGTGTAGGGTATTATATAGTCGGCCCCGCCCGACTTTAGCCTTTCCTTACTTGTTTTAATTATTTTACTTCTTCTAACTCAATACTTTTTTACTCAATGTAAATAAGTATTTACGCAAATGTAAGTAAAATGTCTACTCTTTTTCAAGTATATGTAATATTTCTTATGTCTTTGAGATGAAGAAAATTTACTCATTCCTAGTTAATTTTCCTAATACCAAGTAAATTTTTACTACAGTGGAGTATTTTTATACCCTACACCACTTCGTGGTTATAAGTTAGTTTTCCGCCAAATGTTTGTAACACCAAGAAATAATTGAGCTAGACCCACCTTTAAGTATACGGATCGGCTTAGAATCGCCAGCTGAGTCGATTTAACGATGTCTGTCTGTCCGTCCGTCCGTCCGTCCGTCCGTCCGTCCGTCTGTCCGTCCGTCCGTCTAAGCTTGTTCGCACTCTACAGGTCGTAATTCTTGTCCGATTGTCATGAAACTTGGCAGAAGTTATTTTTTCTGGCCACGGACCATCGGTATTGAATTTGGAGGAAATCGGTTCAGATTTAGATATAGCCCCCATACAAATGTCGCTCCCGATTTGACATTTTCCGCTCTTGAAACCACATATTGTACCCGATATTCTTCGAATTTTGCTCAACACCTTATAATCCAACTAGAAACACCTATGCAGAAATTGGGTAAGATCGGTTCAGATTTAGATATAGCCCCCATAAAAATTTCGCTCCCGATTTGACATTTTCCGCTCTAGAAACCACATCCTGTTCCCGATTTTCTTTAAATTTGGTACAACATCTTATAATCTAACTAGAAACACCTATGCAGAAATTGGGTAAGATCGGTTCAGATTTAGATATAGCCCCCATACAAATGTCGCTCCCGATTTTACATTTTCCGCTCTAGAAACCACATATTGTACCCGATATTCTTCGAATTCTGCTCAACACCTTATAATCCAACTAGAAACACCTATGCAGAAATTGGGTAAGATCGGTTCAGATTTAGATATAGCCCCCATACAAATTTCGCTCCCGATTTGACATTTTCCGCTCTAGAAACCACATCCTGTACCCGGTTTTCTTTAAATTTGGTACAACATCTTATAATCCAACTAGAAACACCTATGCAGAAATTGGGTAAGATCGGTTCAGATTTAGATATAGCCCCCATACAAATGTCGCTCCCGATTTGACATTTTCCGCTCTAGAAACCAAATATTGTACCCGATTTTCTTTAAATTTGGTACAACATCTTATAATCTAACTAGAAACACCTACGCAGAAATTGGGTAAGATTGGTTCAGATTTAGATATAGCCCCATACAAATGTCGCTCCCGATTTGACATTTTCCGCTCTAGAGACCACATATTGTACCCGATTTTCCTTAAATTTGGTACAACATCTTATAATCTAACTGGAAACACCTACGCAGAAATTGGGTAAGATCGGTTCAGATTTAGATATAGCCCATATACAAATGTCGCTCCCGATTTGACATTTTCCGCTCTAGAGACCACATATTGTACCCGATTTTCCTTAAATTTGGTACAACATCTTATAATCCAACTAGAAACACCTGTGCTGAAAGTGGGTATGATCGGTTCAGATTAGGTATAGCCCCCATACAAATGTCGCTCCCGACATTTTCCGCTTTAGAAACCACATATTGTACCCGATTTTCTTTAAAATTGCCACAGCATTTTATAATCGAACTAGAAACACCTATGCTGAAAGTGGGTAAGATCGGTTCAGATTTAGATATAGCCCCCATACAAATGGCGCTCCCGAACGTTTAACCGATTTTGGCCAAACTTCACATATTATATTTCACCAATAAACATACATGTTGAAAGCGGGTCACATCGTTCCAGGTTTCAATATATCCTCATAGAAATGTCCTTTCCGATTTAACATTTTTTGTCAAACACATACATTTACAGGATGCAAAAATCCTTCCCGATATCACTTTTTTGCCCAATTGAATTGTAATGAGAGTTGTTTACGTGATGCCCATATGTCCATACTTTGGTATAACACAAATGGTGCCCTTTCTGATCTATTACAGCTCTAGAAACTACATCTTACATGGGATCTTCATCAAATTTTGCAGATCATGATATTTTTTTCAACTAGGAATACCTACAGTGAATGAGAAATATATAAGCCCATGTTTTGGACCAGGCCCAGAATGTTGTTATAGGCCCCCTTTTGAAAGGTCGGTCCTATTACTACTGTATAATTTGTATTTGTCTGTCGTATAATTGGATCAATTACCATATTATTAACCATATTCGTTAAATATGACTAAAGATGAATTTATAGTAACTGTATAATTTATATGAACTAAATAAAATTTCTCCCATGAAATACCTGGGTTTAGTAATCAAAGCGAAGTAAATACGCAGGGAGTGGTGTAGGGTATTATATAGTCGGCCCCGCCCGACTTTAGCCTTTCCTTACATGTTTTGTACTAAATTGGAGTATGGATTGTACTCAGATTTAGGAATGCCATTTTCCTGAGTGCATGTTTTGATAATACAAATTGCACAAAAACACCGAAAATTCATGGAAGGGGACATGTCCTTTGCCACTCGAAGTCCTTTTAAAGGAATTCGACCAGAGAATGAAAAAACTGAGTATGAGGTTTTGGCATGGTGGATCACTAGTTTCATAAAAATATAGTTTGGTTGATGTGCAAAAAGTGCTGTTCAACGGTGTTATGTATGTGAGCATGTTCATACACTCCACGAGTGTATTATGTCTTTGTGAATTTGTTTGTAATACCCAAAACGAGTTAGACCCATCGTTTATTATACAGATCGGCTTAGAATCACTGTTTGAATCGATTTAGCAATGTCTGTCTGTCCATCTATTGTTGTAATCAAATTACAGGTCGCAATATAGTCCGATCTTAACAAAAATTGCCACAAGTGAAGTGTGTGGATCAATGACGAACGCTATTTAATTTGAAGCAAATCGGTTCAGATTTAGATATAGACCCCATACAAATGTCGCTCCCGATTTGACTTTTTCAGCTCTTGAAGCCACATATTTCACTCGATTTGCTTCAAATTTGACACAGTATCCTATAATTGAACTGGAAACAGCTATGGTGAAAATCGGTCAAATCATTTTAGATTTAGATATAGCCCCCATACAAATGTCGCACCCGATTTGACTTTTTCCGCTCTAGAAACCACATATTTCACTCGATTTGCTTCAAATTTGACACAGTACCCTATAATTGAACTGAAAACAGCTGTGGTGAATATCGGTCAGATCGGTTCAGATTTAGATATAGCCCCCATACAAATGTCGCTCCCGATTTTACTTTTTCCGCTCTAGAAACCACATATTTCACTTGAATTGAAAACAGCTTTGGTGAAAAGCGGTCAGATCGGTTCAGATTTAGATATAGGCACATGCAAATATAGCACCCAATTTGACTTTTTCCTTGAAATATTCACCGGTAATATTCTAAGACGTATTAGCCATTTCCGTCTGTCTCTTGAAAGTACACTAGCTGGCGAAAGAAATAAAGTAGACTGTTCTAATTTTCCATTTATATGTCTAATGGTTGCAGATCGCTTGGAATTGAAAGTGGGCGAAATCGCCCCAGAGGAAAAAATTTCCCCTGACAAGGACTGAAAATACCCCCTAATATTTAGGATATTTAGGCATTTTTATACAATTTTTAGACCATCCTGAATCTAGCATAAACCTGCGTAGTATTGCCAAAAATGGGTGGTATTGGAATAGTGGGCGTGCCACCTCCCATACAAAGTTAAAACCTATTATTTTTTAGACCATCCTGAATCTAGCATAAACCTGCGTAGTATTGCCAAAAATGGGTGGTATTGGAATAGTGGGCGTGCCACCTCCCATACAAAGTTAAAACCTATTATTGAATATTGTCAGTTCTATGACACCTAGAGTGCTCTAATTTTGTGTAAGTGCATCTAGCATCAATGTGCATGGTTGTGCCAAAAATGGGCGGTATTGGAAAAGTGGGCGTGGCACCTACCATACGAAGTTTAAACCTATTATTGAATATTGTCAGTTCTATGACACCTATTGTGCTGTAATTTTGTGTAAGTGCATCTAGCATCAATGTGTGTAGTTGTGACAAAAATGGGCGGTAATGGAAATGTGGGCGTGGCACCTCCCATACGAAGTTAAAACTCATTTTCGAATATATGCCGTTCTATGGCACTGAAATTTTGTGTAAGTGCATCTAGCATCAATGTGCGATATTGGAAAAAAGGGCGTGGTACCTTCCATACGAAGTTAAAACCTATTATCGAAGATATTCAGTTCAATGACAGCTACAATACTTATCTTTTGTGTGAGTGCATCTAGAATAAACGTGTGTAGTTGTGCCAAAAATGGACGGTATTGGGAAAGTGGGCGTGGTACCTCACATACGAAGTTAAAACATATTATCGAATATGGTCAGTAGGTGTCATAGACCTAGAGTGCTGAAATTTTGTATGAGTTGATCCAGTGTAAATAGTTGTGCAAAGATGGGCGGAAAGTGGGCGTGACACTTCCCATCTTAAATTAAGACCGGTTTTAGAGTATTTCGACACAGAGATAGGTGGAAAGTGGCCGTGACCCTTCCCATACGAAATTAAAATCAGTTTTTGAGTATATTCTACAAGGATATTCCTACATTGTTGTGTGAGTTAATTTAGTTGTAACCATCTTAGACAATATACAAATGGGCGGGATTTGAAAGATGGCGCATTTTTGATTTGAATTTTCTAAAATTACACGTTTTCTGTGGATTTTCTTAGCACAATAGTAAAGAAAGGTTATAAAAAGAGAAATATGCAATCGCCAACAGCCAACTTAAGTCAAGAAAACGGAAATTATATTAATTTTTTAGTTTTTGTGTTGTTTGATTAGTGAACCATTTAATTTCATCTTTCGAATGAAGTTTTTTTGTTTAGGTAATGGAAAGGAGGAGAATCACACTTAACAAAAAATCAATTTGATTTTGACATTTTTTCAATTATTCGCCGTAAACTAACGTTCTCCATGGAACATATCCATTTTTTATTATCTCAGGGAAGAACCTTGATTATAATTGGTACATATATTACCGATCAGGACAAAAATTAATATGAAAGCAGATTTTAATTTTACCGTTGTTTTTTTTTGCCTGGCGAAGCGGGCGGGGGTTCAGCTAGTTACTTGTATATTATACAAACAATGTTTAATTTTGTATAATATTAACAATTTAACATTTTTTGCTTAAAAATACAAATTTATTGCTTTAAAAATGTACGTCAAATATTTCATTTTTTAATTATTTATACTACATAACATCAGTAAATTTAAGTACTGCAAATTTATTTAATACCAATTTAATTTAATATTTATTTGTATTATATTAGTTCATATCAAATTAATATTTTGTTAAGTTTCATATGTCTGTTCTAATGGCAGTTAGTTATTCACCACTCACTGCAGAGGATAGCTGAGATGGTTAGAGTGCCGTAGTAGCAACCATAAGGTCCGCTGTTCTACCCCAGGTAGCGGCGGATTTTTTAAAACAGAAATGGAAACTAGTGAAAAAGTTGCTCCTTTGCAAAACTTTAAAACAACTTGTAAGTCTTTCAAAATAAAGGACATCCCTCCTATGACAACTCCACGTTAAATTCATTGGTGAAGATTCCAATTTCCACTACTTCCGAATCACAAGATGAACATCCTTTTCACTTCTTTGGGTGCTCTCTTTTTGCTGAGATCAAGCTGACTCAAGAATTGAAGCCGATTTGTCGTACGTTCTCCGATTGGTCTCTGGAGAAGACGCGCCAAGATGATGAATTTCATCGCAAAATCATCTTCAGTGACGAAGCTCACGTTTGGCTCAATGGTTTCGTCAATAAGCAAAATATCCACATGTGCTTCATGAATCACCACTTCATCCACAAAATATTGGTTTGGTGCGGATTGCATGCCGGCGGCGTTATTGGACCATATTTTTTCATTGACAACAACGATCGTCACGTTACTGTAAATAGCGATCGTTATCGCGCCATGATTACCGATTATTTTTGGCCAGAATTGGAAAACATGGACTTGGACAACATGTGGTTTCAACAGGACGGTTCCACACTTTACAATCGATTTATTGAAGAGTAAGTTTGGTGAGTGTGTTATCTAAAAATGAACCAGTCAATTGGCCACCTCGTTCGTGCGATTTAATGCCTCTAGACTTTTTTCTTTGAGGCTAAGTCAAATCATTGGACTATGCCAACAAGCCGAAATGTATGACCCAGTCAACGAAAATTGGGTCCAACCAATCGTCCGCTGCCGACGTGCCCGCAGTGGCCATATGAACGAAGTCGAGTTCCATTCATAAATGTTCTGATTGTATTTCAAGTCGATCATAAAGTTTTGGAAATATCTCAAATGGTTTGCGTTTTATTTAAAAAAGTTGTCAAGTCCTTATTGGAAAACCCTTAGGGTGTGTTTCCGGATGACCAGAGATACAAGCCGACCTATTTTTAAGCCGACAAGCCGCCGCCGCCGCATGTTTCTGCTCGAGCAGCGCCGCCGCCGATTTCATCGGCTCAAATCGACTCAACCACGACGCCGATTTCATCAACTCATATCGACTTCAACCACGCCGCCGTGATTTGACGGAGTTCTAACTCAGTCAAATCAAATAGACAACCCACTTAAAATTACAAAAGAAAATATAAATGTCAACTTAGACAACCTACTGCTGTGAAATATATTGATCTTTCTTTCATTTATATAAGTCAATTCCAGTACGTGTGGTCATGTGACATAGATAACAATATCAATTGTGCTTCTTCAGTGTGTAAAATTAGGTAGAGTATTATCATTCTTTGGAAGGATTATGATATTCAAGAACGTCTGGTCAAATATGCATCAAATGAAAAACTGTAATTGCAAAATTATTTATTAAATTTATCCATGTTATACATTTTGGGAATTGATTCCTTCTCCAAAAAAATGTATGGGTTAACAATTAGGGTATCCAACCGATTAAATTTTATTCGATTAATCGAATAATTTTTGTCAAATATTTGTTCGAATAATAAAAAATCATGATTTTCGAATAACGAATAAATTGTCCCAAATAATCGATTAATCGATATTATAACTTTTGCCTTAAAAAACTAATGAAATCGTCGTATGCTTTGTATGATAAATTGAATAGCCAGTTTGCTCCATTTGGGTACACCAAATATAAAACCACAATTTTTTCGATTTTTGATTTGTATGCTCCACAGATATTAAAATAATGATTTATCCGATTTCATTTAAAAATAGCAAAAACTGGCCAATAGCTTCGGAATTATTTAAAATTTAAAGAATAGTAATTTCATAGTAAATAGTAAATTCATAGAAAAATTGAGGTTAAACAAGACAAAAGATAAATCATATGATCCATATTCGAAAAGTCAATGGATGTCTTCTTATATTATGCTCATTTTTTTCTTTTTCTTTCTTTTGATAAGATATTAAGATTTTTGTCAACTTCTAATGAATTTCGAATTTGATGTTACAATTTTTAAATAAAATCAGATACATAATAAACGTTCAATATATAGTTGAACTACCCGTAAACTGCCGTGTCTTGTCTATATAACTCTTATTAATTATATTTTATTTAAGTGGACAATTGTTCGATTAATCGGTTAATCGAATAACTCTCGACTTCATTATTCGACTAATTGGAATTTTTTTGTTTTCAAATAAACGAAAAATCGAATAACATAAAAGTCCGATAATTATGGTTCGGCTTGTAACTCTGCGGATGACGATTGAAATTCTACACGAACGAACACGTTTAAAAGTTTTCGTCTTATGATTTGAAACTACAAAAGCTTTTGTTCATTTGTCAATCCACAATATTGCCATCAACATTTTTTTTGTAATTATACCCTACACCACTTCGTGGACTAGGGTATTATAAGTTAGTTTCGCGCCAAATGTTTGTAACACCAAGAAGTAATTGAGCTAGACTCACCTTTAAGTATACGGATCGGCTTGAATCACCAGCTGAATCGATTTAACGATGTCTGTCTGTCCGTCTGCTGTCTATCTAAGCTTGTTCGCACTCTACAGGTCGCAATTGTGGTCCGATTGGCATGAAATTTGAACAAGGACAATTGGTATTGGATTTGGAGAAAATCGGTTCAGATTTAGATATAGCCTCAATACAAATATTCCTATAATTTACACTATTACTGCTCTAGAATACACATTTTACATGGGATCATGACCAAATTTTCAGGATCGTGTTATATTTGAACTAGAAACAGCTCACGAGAAAGTGGACTACATGGGTCTATGTTTTGATATAGCCCCCACACAAATGTACAACCGATTTACAATATTACTGCTCTAAAATACACTTTTTACATCGGATCTTAATCAAATTTTCCACACAATGTTACATTTATACTAGAAACAAGTATTTTGAAAGCCAGCTATATAGGTCAATGTTTTGGAATAGCCCCTATACAAATGGGCCCCCAGTTTACACTATTGTCGCTCTAGAACCCACGACTTACATTGGATCTTGATAAAATTTTGCAGATCATGTTATATTTCAATAAAGAATACCTACTTTGAAAGTGATCTATAAAGGGCCACTTGTTAATGTAGCGCCCTTACAAGTGGGTCCCATTTGAAATATTACCTCTCTAGGACTTACATCGGAAGTTTTTCAAATTTTTCAGATTATATTATATTCATATTTCGTACTAAGAATACATACTTTGAAAGTGATCTATATAGGCCCACTTTTTAATGTAGCGTCCTTACAAATGGCCCCCATTTTTATTATTACCCCTCTAGGACCCACAATTTACATCGGAAGTTTATCAAATTTTGCATTTTGTATTATATTTCAACCAAGAAGACATATTATGGAAGTCAAATATATAAGTCCATATTTTGGTATAACCCCCATACAAATTGGGCCCCCATTCTACTCTATTACATCTCTAGAACCCACATATTTCATATTTCAACTAAGAATACCTACTTTGAAAGTGATCAATATGGAACCACTTTTTAATGCAGCGCCTTTACAAATGGGCCCACATTTTTGATTATTACCCGTCTAGAACATTTTACATCGGTAGTTTATTAAATTTTGCAAATCATGTTATGTTACAACTATGAATACAAACTATGAAAGTCAAATACATGGGTATATACAAATTGGGCTCTATAACCCACATCGTACATTGGATATCGATACTAAGAACAACTACTTTGAAAGTGATCTATATGGGACCACTTTTTTGTAGCGCTCTTACATATTTTTATTACTACCGCTAAAGGACCCACATTTTACATCGGAAGTTTTTCAAATTTTTCGGATTATATTATATTTTAACTAAGAATACATACCATGAAAGTCAAATATATGTGTCCATACTTTGGTATAACCCAAATGGGGTCCAATTCTACTCAATTACAGCTCTAGAAACTACATCTCACATCGTATCTTAATCAAATTTTGCAGATCATGATATATTTCAACTAGGAATACCTACCGTGAATGACAACTATGTAGACCCCTTAAATTTGAGTAAAGATGAATTACTATAATACTGTAAATTTTATCGGAACAACATAAAATTGCTTCCATGAAACACCTGGGTTTAGTAATCAAAGCGAGGTATATACACAAGGAGTGGTGTAGGGTATTATATAGTCAGACCCGCCCGACTTTAGCCTTTCCTTACTTGTTTTTTGATAATTTTATTCATAGAAAACATAATTTTATGTGTAATAGAAGGCAACCCTAATAACTGTCTGAAAA